>JAJOHG010000025.1:0-443948 GCA_021029095.1 Phellopilus nigrolimitatus
GATGCAATGGCAAGGACACGGAAACGAAGAGTGGTTTGGACTGCGTGCGCGATGGGAGTTGCTCAACAGGGACGATTTTCACGATCTTGCCCGCGTTCAGGAATATAAACGAGGTTTGTGTCTAAAAGGAGTTGTGGAGCATAGAGACCATGGATGTGACGCGCTTCCAAGCTGCGGGAAAAGCCACAAGAGCAGCAAGCTGTTCGATGCAGACAAGCAGACATCTGTTCTTTGGGAGAGCAGCGACGTTCTGACTTCGCTTGGGTTGTACCAGATAGAGCTTGAAAATAGGTATGAAGGTAGCGGGCTATGTGAGTTTCATTGGAAGGCAGCAAAGTTTGTCGCTAGGAACAGGGAATCGTACTGGGAGTCGCTGCTCCGCATAGCTCGAGGGGAGATGGAGCCATTGCGTACTTTCTTGTGAACATTTTATCTCATAATACATACGCTCGTTCCAGGTTTTTATGCCAAAAGTGGGTTCCCCCAAAATGGAAGTTAATTCCCATCTCTGCGAGACGCAGTCTGAACACATCCACAAAAATGGTTGAGTGCCGTTACAAGCTGCGCTATGCATATAGCAAACAAAATGTCATATATTTAAATTACGAAAAGTACCCAGGATGTGGATGCGAATTGCTTTCCTTCTTACAGCGCTTTTCATAACGACGCGGAATCGCCACCTAACACTTGGTCCCACGACCGTGTTACAAAGATGAAGAGAGATGATCCGAGCTTCGGCATGCGTTCGTTTTCTTCGAAGAGGGCAAAGAGCTCGATGCAATCTGATCTAAATGATCGGCAACCAGATACGGCCTGATCCGGGAACTCGGCACTTTGGCGAAAGCTTAGATGATCGGATCGTGCGAGTATATTTGTCACGCAGTCCGTGGCGAGGCGGCGCGAGATTTTTTGCGATTCCGCATAGTTATGAAAACGGCTGTAAGGGTGCGCCAACACATTCTGGTTTGCTTCATGAACGCGCGCGCGAATACCAGCCAAGTTCATATATTTCTTTCTTTTGTGAAGCAGAAGACTGTCAAGGCTGTAAAATCCAAACATTCAAGATGGAGCTCGAGACGGGAAAATGGATCGTGCTTACGAATTATTCGTCAGTAGCCTACAAAGCGGCTGTGCAGAAAATACGACTTTGATCAGCTCGAGCGACGGTCCGGTTACGATATTCCGTCGCACTTGTTCTTTACTGATAGAGCATCCCACATTGCATATATCTGTATGTTTCAAGCTTTTGTTATTTTCAATCTTCTCTCGGCTGATTGAGAAGGACTGTGCTAACTTCCATCGTAACAAAAATTTCAACGATGGATCATCCGAGCCCAATCGTCGAAAAGCATCCTGGTCTATATCTTCCTGACGGGAATTTCGTGTTATCGGCCAAGTCGTCAATCTCGAAAGCCGCTGGCTACAGATTGGACAACGAGTCGTCGAACAAGTCTGCCCCTGCGAGTCAGGATGTACGGATTATCCTCTTCCGAGTGCACAAGTCCATATGTGCACTTCACTCCGAAATCTTCGAGGAAATGCTGGCGCATGGCCCTCTCACCGCCGAAACATACGAGGAGACGCCCGTAGTGTTGAAATGCCAGATACAGCGGAGGAAATCGAGGCAATGCTGGAAGCTATGTACGGCTTGTCGGAATGGTAAGTGCGAATCCATGGGGCATCCCCATGATGATCGGACTAACCTGACCTTTCGCATTTCTAGGAGGAAGTTTGCGAGTCAGGAACCTGATTTCCCCATCCTTGTGGAAAACCTCATGGCAATGGCCACGAAATACGAGATGAAGCGTATTCGGCAGGACATCATCGAGGTCGTGCACCTCATCTGGCCGACCACGCTGGAAAAATGGGACGAATTTCAGGCGAATCTGGATTGCTACGAAGGTCACTGGGAGTCTATCCCCGAACCTGCGGCTGCGGCTGTTTTCGCTCGCCGCTTTGATCTGCCAGAGCTGCGCGCCGTCGCTCTGCATTCACTATCGTGCTTAAACGCAAGGATGCAATGGCAAGGACACGGAAACGAAGAGTGGTTTGGACTGCGTGCGCGATGGGAGTTGCTCAACAGGGACGATTTTCACGATCTTGCCCGCGTTCAGGAATATAAACGAGGTTTGTGTCTAAAAGGAGTTGTGGAGCATAGAGACCATGGATGTGACGCGCTTCCAAGCTGCGGGAAAAGCCACAAGAGCAGCAAGCCGTTCGATGCAGACAAGCAGACATCTGTTCTTTGGGAGAGCAGCGACGTTCTGACTTCGCTTGGGTTGTACCGAATGGAGCTCGTTGGTAAAAACGAAGTTAGCGGACGTTGCAGATTTTTTGGAAAGGCGGCAAATTACATCGCTAGAAACAGAAAGTCGTATTGGGAATCGCTGCTCCGCGTAGCTCGAGGGGAGATGGATATAGCATACCAGTGATTTACGAATAGACACATGGATATACGCAGTCAGCGGGAACTTGGTGCCTGGCTTCATATTAAGCAGCATGTAATCATTGCGTGGTATGCAGATGCTGAGTATTATACCAGATTACGAGAAATAAGTAAAATAAAATGCTTAAATGTACAGTCAGCCACAGGTCATTGGAAGTTGCCTAGAGCTTCCGTTTCCTGGCTACCGTTTCCCATTCTTTTTGCGAGTGTGAGCTTGACTATATATATCAAAAACTGCATACCAGCTTCGAGCCAGCCTAGCTCAATATCACTTGAGATATCCGAGTCTATCTATCAAATCAGACTACTCACAGACGAGTTGCTCAACGGAACCATGTGGCTTCGCTTGAATAGAGCTCAGATATTGCATATGACTCAGTTTTAATATTTGAGTGGCGTATATTATTATCAGTCTCAGGTGGACAGACAGATATTGGCTATGGTGACGCTGAATATGTGGCTGTGTGACAGACAATTACTGAATGCTTTGGTCACGTGCCTCGTACCTGCATACATGCATTAGGGGCGTGGTACGCATACTCTTGCCCACTCGCAAGTGATGCGCACCGAAGGAAACACATATCCTTCCATACCTTTCTGGAACAACTAATTGTAAGTCAACTTATATGGAAATCTATCTGCTTGATCTTCTCTATCAGACCGAGTTGTCTTTGAACGCAATTTCTGTTGTATAGTACCACTTGCAGCATACTGGCATGTCGTCTCAGCATGAAGAACCCTCGTCAATGAATTCCACTAAATCTATCGATGAAAAGCACCCCGTTCTGTACTTCGCCGACGGGAACATTGTTCTATCCGCTCAAACGACTGCACGGAAAACTACGGAGATCCTAAGTGACGAATCGCAAGCAGCTAGCGAGCCTCCGGCGAGCGTGCCCACGCCCGAAACTGCGCGGACCGTCCTCTTTCGAGTGCACAAGTCCATATGTGCGCTTCACTCTGAGGTCTTCGAGGGAATGTTCCAAGGTTCATCAGCTTTGGAGACTTTCGAGGGTGTTCCGATTGTGGAGATGGCAGATTCTGCCGAAGAGGTCGAGGCGATGGTAGAGGCTATGTATGGCTCGTCAAGATGGTGGGTCCCGAGAAAGAAGGCTCACTGACTGCTAACAATATGTTCCAATGTCATTAGGGTAACGTTTACGGGACGGAGACACCCAGATCTTCCTCTTCTCATCGGAAATCTCATGAATATGGCCAGGAAATATGGGATCACCATATTGCAAAAAGACCTGACTGATGCCATAAATCGTGATTGGCCGTCATCTCCTACAGAGTGGAGCGAGACTCAATCATCACCGGAGGAACCCATCCCAGAACCCGCAGCCGCAGCCGTCTTCGCCCGTCGTTTCCATATACCACTCCTTCGAGCTATCACTCTATATGCACTGTCCTGTATCGATAGCAGGGTCAGGTGGGATGATAAACCGTCTTCAAAGCAGAAAAAAATAAAGCAGAAAGAGTTCAAGGAAAGAGGAGCACGATGGCATTTGCTCTCCAAAACTGATTTGTCCGAGGTTGATGAAGTCCGAGAGCTACAGAGGGACATGTTTCTTCCTGGTTCGAGCCATAACTATAACGGTCCTTCGTGTCTTTATTACGAACTAACAGATGAGCTCACACTTCTACTTGCTAGAGACCGAGATGCTATACGTACCTCGTTTGTGTTTGATGCTGGTGAGAAGATTCTTTATAATTACGCAGCTTCAAACAGACAATACGTTCTAGAGAAAAGGGAACAACTGTGGAGTAGCCTCCTTAGGATCGGGCAGAGAGTGTCTTAACAACAACCATGTATAATTTTGTCGGTGTAATCAAAACTATGTAATTATCACGTACGGGTGAGCTATCTGCTCCGACTGTCCGACACT
Organism: Phellopilus nigrolimitatus; assembly: GCA_021029095.1. Classification (NCBI taxonomy): domain Eukaryota; kingdom Fungi; phylum Basidiomycota; class Agaricomycetes; order Hymenochaetales; family Hymenochaetaceae; genus Phellopilus; species Phellopilus nigrolimitatus. The sequence continues at coordinate 4,336 of JAJOHG010000025.1, forward strand.
TGGTTCATAGTATGCTGTACTCAGTTATACATCAGGAGGTTTGGAAGTGTCTTGTGTGTGAAGCACATCTACAAAGTTGGATGGCATGCATGAATTCAGTGCGAGTTGCACATTCTTTGCGAAGGCGGCGAATGTTGTCGTAGGTGCCATATTTCTGATCACCCTACCCCAGACGCATGAAGCACAAGATGATGAATCACAACAGAAACTACCAGCATAACTAGATTTACAGCTGTAAGCATAAACAATCTAGAAGCATTATCGTCCTAGTGAAGAAAACAAAAAGTATCCATATTGACCTTTCGTCGAGCATAATCTCCTTTTACATAGGCATATAGACTGGGAGAGACAGGGTGAGGGGCCGAATAAATTATGTAATATGAGAATTACAACCAGCGCGATCATGTCCATGACTGGCAAGACGGCGCCGATCACGCGACTGGAGGTCGCGGAAGTATGTCAATTGTCAAGCAATAGCGTTCGACAAGAGCCCGGTGGCTCAGTGGCGGTTCGAGACGGTGATGCCGATGACAACGGCGATGGCGACGAGGACGATGAGCACGAAGAGCGCGAGGCCGCAGCGCCGCGCCCAGCGCATCTCAACGCTGCGCATGCTTGTGTCGTCCGCCTGCTGGTCCTCCTTAGACCGGTTGTCCTTTGTCGGGTCGTGGTGCGGCCGGACAAAGGGCGCGATGATCCCGGCGATCCAGAGCGGGAAAAATACTGGAGGAGATAAAGAAAATGAGTATGCGAGCCAAGAAAGGAAGACAAAGGGACGCACGGAAACCATATATGAAGAGCTTGCGATTCAGCGAGGCGTCGTATTCCTCTATCTTCGAGTATGATGGAAGCGACTCGGTGTCGCCCGACGGGTCATAAGGCGGTAGCGTGCGCGCTGCGCTGCTGCGACTGGTCCTCGCGCTTTGGCTCGACCGCTGCGACCCAAAAAACGCGCCGATCTGGTCGTACTGCATGCGCATCACATCCTGTGCGTGCGGCGGGGGCGAAGGCGGCTCGCTGACCACGTGCGGCAGGCGTGCGGAGGACGGGGGGCTCGGGGTTGCGGCGCGCTGGTGGCGCGCAGTCCGCTCGCCGTAGGACTCTGCGGGCTCTGGGACCGTGCCGAAGCTCGTGGACGCGTACGTGACCGACATGGCGAACAAAGAGGCAGGGTTTTTTTCTTTTGAGTCAATCAACAGAAATGATAAATTGTGTGATAAATTTTGGGCGCGGGGGGCTCGTCGGCTCAGCCGCAGTCCGTGTCTGTGTGTCCGGGAGAAAGAGGTGGGGGGCGTGTGCGCGAGGACATAGTGGGTCGAGCGCTTTATGGCGTGCGTTGCACAATTGCGGCGCGGCGTCGGTTTGGGAGAACAAAAGAAAGACGGTGATGTGTGCGGCTCGAGGGCACAGCCGTGTGACCGGAGTCAGTGACGGCTCATCGCAGTTCCATATGGAACAGAAGGCGTGCATTCCGCTCGGCTGGACAATTATCGAGAAGAGCAACGGGCTCGCGGATGGCCTTGTGCGGCTCTCAGGCCTTGCATTTTGCAGGCCAGAAGATGGAGAAGATAATTCAGTCCATTTCAGTTCATTGCAATTGTCAACTCTGCATCTGGAATTGGGAATACACTTTGTCTCTGTCACAGGCTGTCACGGATGTCAATCAAGCATCAATTTCGCACACGCAGATCATCGCGTGGATCGCCTGATTCGCTCAGTTCCAGATCAGGATATTGTGTCAATCAGTACAAAGTGCCTGAGCCACCCGCAAGTCAAACATACTCGGGTCGAAATCGAAACTCAAAGCTTCAATTTCTTCTATGTACTTCTCAGAGCGGTCAGCCCGCAAGCATCTGGCCCTGCATACTAGAGCATATTTCTGACCGACGTTGCTAAATACCCCGACGATCCCATGCTTTATTGTGTCACACAAGAGCGGATGCAAACTTTGGCTGACGTCCCTGACTGATTTACCCACTGCCAGACTCCTTCTAAAGATCCTCACTGATCAGCTCTGTATATTTCACATTTCGAGGAACGATCTGGCACTGAAACGCCTTCGGCTTGCTGTAAAAGTAAACGCGGTGTAAGCGCACGCACACCCACGGCAAACAGCGAGCTCGAAATTACCTCGTGACCCCCCAACAAAAGTCGGCATTTGGTATCTTCTCTTGGCCAGAATCAGGATCGAGCGGAGGCTTGATGTCGAACGCGGCAAGTATGTTGACTATCGCCAGCCACACACTTGCGTCAGCGAAGAAGCGCCCAGGACAAATCCTAGACATCCGTATGAATACCCAAATAAATAAATAAAATGCAAGAAGTATGATATATACCTCCGTCCGAATCCAAATACGAGGGAGCTGGGGTCGTCCAATTCCAGGCTGTTCAATCCGCTGGTCGCGTCTACCAGTTTATCACCGTCCCTCTGAGAAATCTTGTCCAAGAAACGCTTTGGAGAGAATTGTTCGGGATTTGGGAAGAATTTCTCGTCTCGCATCATTTGCCTTGATGATTTATATTAATTAAAAATCCTATGTGAAGCGCGTGAAACGGAACAACTCGCCATATATTCGGAACAATCATCGACCCTGCTAGGATGCACCAGCCTCGGTACACTTCCTCTTTCATAGACTGGTGTGGAATACCTTTCAGAGGCAAGTATGATATAAACATCGTCTATCGTTTTCAAAACCGAAGGCATGGGCTTACCAAGGGGAAGTGGAGGGTTGATTCTGAGGTGTACTCAGTTAGTGCTGACAGCCTTCGCAGAATATTAGCAACGCCTTACCGGAAAACCTCCTTCAGTATGCATTCGACATACGGAAGGTTCTGGCGGTCGTCGAAAGTCGGAAGACGATCTGCACCGACGACTTTGTCGATCTCCGCTTGCGCTTTCTTGACGACTTCAGGATGGCGGACCATCATGAGCATGAAGGTGGTGACCGCTACTTCGGTCTGTCACAATCATGTCAGATGAGGTTAGGTACCCCGATCTAAAAAGCGAAGTAAAGCGTACCGTCTCAACTCCGGCTAAAACACAATGAAGGATATTCGTCACAAAAACGTCAGAAAAAATTCTCATCTGTTGGAAATCACGTATATACCTCCGTAGATTATGCCCCCGACGTTCTTCATGTTTACCTCATGAGCGGGGTCCTCAACCTGCCTGCTCTCGTATTTGTCTAGCATGTCACTTATCAAGGACGGCCAGAAGTTAGTTCCACGAGCCTATGCATCGCGATCAATTAGAAATCATGGCGGTGCTTAGAAAAAAAGCCACACTCGCTCTGCGCTCCTTCAGGTTATCATAGGGCATATCCACCATGTCTGCATTGGCATGGCGTGTCCGGGCGACCCGCTTCTGGAACCCTGCGCCGGGGAACCACGACGGTGCATATCGCACTAAAATGCGTTATTTCAGTCTATTATAAAAATAAAAAGTAGAAATTTACAAAACATAACGTACGGATTGGGATGAAATCCACTAGCGACGCGCCCGGAGCACCGCCCTCGCTCGCCAGCGAGGATGCTTCCACCGCGATCATGGCGTACGCGTCGTTGTCAGACTCGACTTTGTGGCCATACGTCGCCATCATGAGAGTCGCCGTGCTCATCCTGCGCAGCTGACGTGAGCAGAGGACGCTTGATTTCACTATTGACATATGGATTGTATGCTCACCGGTTCACGTGCTTGATAAACTCCCCCGGGCTGGCGAGCAGGTTCCTGAGGAGGATGCGGACTTGCTCGACCTGGAGCGCGCGGTACGACGCGACCGCCTGCGAGTTCAGGTGCTGCTGCATCAGGCGCCGCTGCGCCCGGAACTGGTCACCGTACGTCAGGAAGGGCATCATGTTCTTCAGCCCGTACCTGTAAAGAAGGCGACTTTGTTAGCGGATGGCAGCCACGCGGGGGAGAGTGAGGAGGAGGGGTTCCTTTTCTTTTCTGGATGGCAACGGAATGGGTTAAATTATCAGGACAAGGACGTACAGCTCTCCGTGCAGAACCGTGCGCGGCCGGTCGGAGAAGTTCGCGCTCTGCTTATCCATGAGGTCGCGCGCGGCTTCGGCAGAGTTGAGGATGATCGCTGGGCGGCCGACGACGGAGGTATAGATGACGTCGCCTGGTAGTACGCGGAAGTCGAGCCCGGAAAGAAAGTGATGCATGAGAGGACCTTCTGCGTTATACTCCACACGGCAAAAAACAAAATTACGACGAACCGAGCTGCTTGCCCCACACCGCGAACGTCTTGTGGTGGAATTCCGTCGGCATGATGCGCAAATGTCCTAAGATGGGGTCCGATGGCGGGCTGGGCGGAGTCCGGGGTCGAGCGGATTTCTGACGCCTGAGGACAGTGAACGCCAGGGTGCCCAAGGCGAGGGCTATGAAGCACAAGCCATAGGGCTGATCCAGATAGAACTCGAGGACAGGAAAGTGAGCCAGAGGGTAGTGTAGCATTTTCTCCTGTGCCTTCGAATTGAAGCTCGGTATTGAACGGATGTCTGTATGGTGTCCCTTTGTTCGACCCCATGTCAGCTCTTATAGCCCCTCGAGCAACCGGTACTCAATAGTCGCTTTTCACAATAATTTCCGCGCAGGAGGAGAGCATTGGAAATTCAAGCCGGTTATGTACGATAAGCACGGAATACTCCTCTGACTTGACGAGGTCGCACCTCGAGTATAAGACAAAAATTTGATAAGCACGAGATCTGAGACACTCAGCATCAGCGACGCACATTCAGCCACAGATAGCATTGCGCCACAATTTGAACCAAATTGTTCCATGTTTAGTATAGGAGTCCGTTTGAGACCTTGTCTTGAGACGCATCCAGGTATACCAAGTCTGAGTCAGGTTTGAATGGCACCTAATTTTGTAAGACGTGCCTGGAAGCTTTGCAACGAGGTGGCCGAGAAATTCAGAATTGATACGCCACGGCCACACGCAACAGTCAGTGGCAAACTTGCGAAACGAGATACGGCACCAAATATGAGATTAGGCTGTATGGCACAAAGTCTTGTAAGTCATGAAGAAGGTACTTCACTGCCTGAGGAGTTCCATCAATGCGATTTGAGACACGCGCGGGCTAAATTATCAAATTGCTGCCAACAACAAGGATCAGGTCCATACACAAATCACACCCGAGAACCAGCTAGCCACCCGCAAAGTTCCCCAGGTAGACGTTCGATAATGGATAATGGCCAGGAAACCAGAGTAATACAGTGAGTAAAGTTCAATGGAGAAAGGTTTTAAAAGGCAACCATAAGGACAAGTGGCACGCAGTGATTTTCGTGGTTCGAGGGAAGTAAACCACAGCTACTGCAATCTCGGCTGCACGCCTGCGGGTTAGTCGACGCTTGAAGTCCAACTTGCAAAGTCGAGTCAGTGGTTGCGCAGGGGCGAACTAGCTGTAGGTACTTTGAGAAATGCCGCTAATACTCATGAACTGCGTCATCAATTTGAAGGCACATACACTGACTCTGTCAGCGCCAGCAACACCATAACCCGCATCATGCAGCTCTAGAAGCCAGCAGTGCACCCACTTTCCGGCAGACGTACCCCCAGAAGCCGTCGAACAGCGCGCGCTCCCGCCCGCGCCGCCATGTGCACTCGAGCGCCCAGCGCCGCACCGTTCCGAGATCTCCCTTCTTCCCGTTACGCACAGAAGCACCTGAAGAGTGCAGGCGGACAGCGCGGATGTCGACCATCATGATTGTGGCTACGGGCAGGGGGGTCGCTGAAGCCTCAGGCCGGTGTCCAGGGTTGATAAGGTTGGTGGGATCAGAGTCGACGGACATTGCGTGCTCGCTCGCATCCGTGGTTGAGCTCGAGCTCGCACTTGCGTCTGCATCCGGCCTGTCCCGCCGTCTGCGTGCCGCCCGCGACCAGGTGTTACTAGCCGCCGACACGCGAAGGCTTAATCCCTCGGAGTCGCTGGCAGGCCTATCTAAGTTGTCCATATCTCGCGCGTCTATGTGTTCGACGACGACGCCTTCAAGCGCCCCGACTACCTGAAGGACGAGCTGGTGGAGGGTGCTGAGGTCTAAGGGCAGTGCGGAAAGGAGCGGCTGGCGGAGTGTGTTGGGTGGTGGGAAGAGGGCATGGTGCGCAGAAGGGAGAGCGCGCGAGAGGGTCTGTACAGTATGGAGAGTAAGAGGAGTGAAAGCTGTAGGGGAAGAGATGGCCGTACGTCTGGCACCCTCGTATCCGTGAAGGACCATGCGACGACCCAGCGGCGCGTCTGGCCCTGGACGAGCTCCGCGAGAGCGTAGTTGTCGACTCTGTGTGCGCGTAGCGCAGCGACGATCGCGATCACGGAGGCTAACTTGCCAAGCATCGAGGTGAACCACCTGCCCAGGTTTCGCGTCAGTATGTAGATACTTCACGCGGAATTGTAGGAATGTTTGAGAGAGGAAGCGCACAAACAACGTTCCCCTACCGTGCCCTCGAGGCTCTCCGAAACCATGCGCTGCACGAAGGCCTCTTCGCCGCCAGGAGTAATCATTTCGACCTCGGCGCCCGTACACACTGCGCTAGGCTCAAGCGCCTTGCTTTCGGCGCTGAGCGCTACCTCCGTCGCACTTCCGTAAAACGGGGGGTTGCACATTGTGAACGCGAATCTATGTCAGAATTTCAGAATATTGTTTCTTGCTCGAGATATTGTTTATAGAAAAATGAAGGTACCTTCTGTCCGGTTCGGAGAACAAGGGAGCCAGTAATGGTTCAGAAGGCGCGGTTTTGAGGACGCGGATGCGCGTTCCTAAGTTGTTTGCTTCAACATTTTGGAAGGCAGAGGCATAGGATACTGAATCAATTTCTTCGCGTATGTCAGAAACACTAGTAATCAGTAAAGAATAAACGGAAAATATTACCTGTTCCGAGGAAGTGCCATGACGCATCGATGCGGCATCCAAGAAGTGGATATATTGCCGAAGCACCAGTTCCACTAGATAAATTATAGCGTTGAGAACATCGTCTGCCTGTCGATGAAATATCTTACATGTCTAGTCCAATTACTTCCCTACTGCGAGGTAGGGAACGGAAAGTTTCTTCCAAAAGATCTTGGACCCATAAAAGATAATTAAGCCTAGTCTTTTATAAGTCTTGTTCTGGAGTAGTAATCGCATAACAAACCTATTGGGTACCTAAAATGATTCAATTACTCGTAGGCTATTCGAGATAAAACTGAACGTACAGGTGGACATAGTCTTCCTTCCGGCAGATTTAGTTTAAGCTCAAAGTCTCGCGAGAGCAAAGCCTCAGTCAGACGTCTAAACTGAGCGAATTCTTGGTGAGTTGCGATGATAAACAAATATGGCGTGCGTACTTCTGCGCGTCGGGGTCTTTAAAGTCGATGGTCACCTCCTCTTTGGCAGTTTTTCTGAGACTGGAAAGGCGAGTCAAGAAGCCTTTCTTTTTCTGAGCTAAATGAGAGGCGTACAAAGGTTTGAGAGGCGCGTACGACTCAGCGAGAGACTCGAAATCAATTTGCGTCCTATATGGATTTCGCGCATGCATTGTTGACTCCGAAACCACGGACTCGGAGGCCGGAGGGAGTCGGATTCGCGTAAGAAATCGCGTAAGTCGCGTTGGTCACATGACGAGCTGTGACGTCGAGCTCATCTCATCAGTGAGCGCATTGCGACTTGCAAGCCTTCAAAAGTCCCACCGTTCTCTCCATCCTTTACTTCCTTATTCACCACCACCATATCCATATCCACCATGTTCGCCCGTCTCCCGCTCGCTGTCGCCCGCTCGTCCTCCGCACGCCTTTTTGCCGCAGGCGCCGGCGTCCAGATGTCGCGCAACGTGCACTCGCTCCCGTCGCTCCCGTACGCGTACGACGCGCTCGAGCCACATATCTCCCAGGAGATCATGACTCTCCACCACAAAAAGCACCATCAGACGTATGTCACCGGACTCAACGCTGCCGAGGAGGCCTACGCCAAGTCCGACGACACGAAGGACAAGATCGCCCTCCAGAGCGCGCTCAAGTTCAACGGCGGTGGTGAGTCCGACTCCGTTTGTCGAGAGCCATCCATCTGAGCGTCGTCCTCATATCATAGGGCACATCAACCACTCGCTCTTCTGGAAGAATCTCGCGCCTGCGTCCGAGGGCGGCGGACAGCTCGCCGACGGCCCGCTCAAGCATGCGCTCGAGCGTGATTTCGGCTCCGTCGAGAATTTCAAGAAGGAGTTGAATACCAAGACTGCCGCGGTCCAAGGAAGCGGCTGGGGCTGGCTCGGATACAACAAGGGGAACGGCAAGCTTGAAGTCGTCACGACGCAGAACCAGGACCCATTGTTGTGTGCGTGTTATCACTTTCTGTCTTGGCCTACTTAGATGGACTTATTTTATCTCAATATACATAGCCCATGTTCCTGTCATTGGTATTGACATTTGGGAGCACGTGCGTGCCCTTCAAACTTATTGTTACTTTTCAAGCTAATAATGTTTCACTTTTCTAGGCCTTTTACCTCCAGTACAAGAACGTGAAACCCGACGTAAGTTACTATGTTTTTGCCTTTCTTCTCAGCTCCGGTCAATACCATCTTACACGTCTTTTATAGTATCTCAATGCAATCTGGAACGTTGTCAACTTTAAGGAGGCGGAGCAGCGCTTCATCAAGGCGTCGAAGTAGGAAGTAGGCGGTTGATTCGGAAAGAGAAATTCGACTCCTGCAGAACTTACAAACATCACTGTTTCCCATGTACGCAATCAATCGGACTTACATTTCCTTTTTCCTTCTATCCCAATAAAGATATGGTGAAGAGTGGGTCAGCAGTTGTAAGATTTGGAGAATATGACAGAACCTGGAGATAGTTCTTATCTTTTTGTACTATTCACAGCTGATTCAAAGCTCAAGGAAAGGCGACATATGTATAGTCTTCCGAACAGACTGCAATAACAAGAGTTCGGACAGATGATAAGGTCGCGAAGGAAAGCACGACAAGCGTTATTCGGAGCCGGCAGTCCACCACCGCACAAACAGACCGAAGAACTCATATGTGGGAGCCATAACTGAAATCCCAATATGATTAATCTGCGATGCTCAGTTCATTCCGAAGACATCTTCAATAAGCTCAGCTGGTACTTCGAACTTGAATCAAGACGGCTCGGATAAGCTGTATGCGCAGGAGTCCCGTCCAGCTTCAGTGATGCCTACTTCGAAACTTGCTCTACTCACCATCACAAGACCGACGATTGATAGATGTCGTGTCCTCAAAGTTCGGGTCAGATCACGGTCAATGCGAATCAGTGCTAGGTTAGGTCTAGAGTCAACTTCACGGACAAAATTCTGATCCCCTCCACTCCAAACCAGGGTCGACTCCGACCTAGCCCCCAACAAAGAAAGCCACAGCAAAGCAGAGAGGTTTAACCTGCAATTCCTCCTTAATCTTCTAAGCCAAGTCTCGAATAGCGAAGGACAGACATACTGTCGAGCTCTATGTCGCTAAGTCCTTTAATCAAAGACAGCCGTTTTTTGTACAAAGCAGATGTTATATAGGATGGGGAAGGATCAAATGCTTTTGGAGATAAATTATTAGGGGAAGACCCGACCGGACCTTCTGGGCCGGTCACCGTGCATCAGATTGAAGGTAGTCAAACCTGAGCCAGGTCGGCACCAGGCCGGGCGAAATATTATCTGTCCTGACCTTTGAGAGCACAAAGTAGGTAACCAGTGTTTTGCATCCCGATCCGTGTTGTTGACGATTGTGGACGCGACTCAATTGATCGTTATCTGTTCGCCGAGATGCCGAAGACAATTGCTGAGAACAAGCACCGGTGTCGCGGCCGCTCTTGTTCGATTTTCGTCTCCGCGGCACTGGAAAAGACAACGGGAAAGCGTTTGATTTCATCATTCAACCCGTAGTAAGCGCGCGAGGGACTCCCGAGTGCGCATACATGCTGAATACACTACAAAGACTATTCGAACTCCGATTACCTCAAACACAGTCAAATGAAACTCGCCACATCAAGCTCACATAAGCCATATATTTCAACAGCTCTTGTCTCTTGTGAGTGTTGCTCAATATCCGCGATACACCGACTAGAAGTCAACTTCTCGACAGCTTTAAACAGCCGTAGGCGGGTTCAAGCAATCACTTGATGTTTGGCGTCTCCGAGTCGTCATCAGCGTCACGCGAACTTGAAGCTTTCAGTTTCATTTTGTCTGATACGACGCTTAGTTTCGGAGTACATTGTTCACCTTCTTTCTGCCCTGCTTTTGCTGCGGAAATGGCTTATTTCAGTACTAGTCGGCGACCTCAAAGGAAAAGTACGTCGGCCTGCGAAATTCGGACGTGGTTGCAAACAATAAGAAGCGTACTTCAAAGGGGTGGTCCGAGCAAAGCCCTTCTCTGTTTGTTCCTGGGTGCACTGACTTGCCAAATTCGGCGAAAAGTAGGCCTAAGGACACGTTTTGGTTCTGTGGCTGCAGGGCCCCCTTGGCGCGTGCACACGCTTCATTCTTGTGTGCAACATGTCAGCGGTGGTCCCGACCTCTTTGACTGCTGCGGCTTAGGCCAGGTGGTGAGGGTGGTGGTGGTGGTGGCTTAGATGCACCGCAGAACGTATATATACCTCCCAAAATCCCCAGACATGCTTTCACCACAGTTCAGCCCCGCATTGACCAACCGCTTTCTCTTTTGAAAGCAACATCACAGAATCTATATAACAATGGCGGTGCCCTTGTACGTCGCTACCCATTGCTTACGATGTTTTGTGGCTAAGGACAAGGTTCACGTTTATAGCTTAAAAGTTCCTCAGACGTTCAGGCGCCCCGCCCAGCCTCCCCGCGGATTTACTCCCCTTCCCCCGATCTCGACGAGATTCGAAAACGGAGACGCTTTTAGGCTTCTGTTTGATAAGAGTAGTGACATTGCTAACCCAGACGACCCCGTCGTTGATATGGTCGGCGTTGGGCGTGAAACGATCGTGGGTTTGTTCTCGGTATGTTCCTCTCTGTCCGTTATACCGCTGGCAGCTCCTCACATTTTCCAAGTGGCCTGGATACGAGCTCGGGGGTACTTGCCAGCGCCGCGAGGTGTTTAAACTTTTCACTACAGATGGTACCCCCAAGACCCGGGCGGACCTCGCTAGGTGGCTAAGCAACATGATAGTAAGAGTCATAGACGTGAGTTTTTGCGCACTTACAACTACTTATGTAAGGAGGCTGAGCCTGCTTTTCTGTTAGAGGTGCAAAGATCAGCGCATGGTGGAGGAAAACAGAAAGGAGTGTCGCGTGTTTGAAATCCGAAACGACTTCAAAATGGTAAAAAATACGCGCGTAGGCAGCATAGTCAACACTGACGATGGTAAATGGCACGCCGAGGTAGAAATGGTTATTGGCTAAGCTTTTCTATGCTTTCATTTGACGGTCGTTACTGGACAAAATAGTGGACTTAGACTTGAGATAGTGATGATCATCGATGATCATCGATGATCACTAGTGATCACTAGTGATCACTGGTGAAAACCAAGTCTAAGAGCTATTCATCGATGATCACTAGTGATCACTAGTGATTGTCAATGAATGGGCACTTGGTTTTCATCGTTCACTAGTGATCACTAGTGATCATTAATGAATGGGGACTTGGGTTCACTGTTCATCAGTGATCATCAATGAATGTCGTACTTCGACTTAAGTGTTCACCAGTCATTGATGAACAGTGAAGTTCTATTTATTCAAGTCTAATAAAAAGCCTCATCAATGAGCAAGGATCAGAGAATGGACTTGACTGGCGTTCACCACTCACCGATGAGTGGTGAATGCCTCGAATCCGAGACCATCCGACAAAAAGACTAATTTAATATTAAGTAATAACACAGCCGCAAGCTGTGATCGACGTTCTGCTTCGTCCTGGTACGCGATATCGGGCGGACACTCGCCATCGTTCCCACGCTCTCATCCAACCCAGCTCCTGAGTTTTCGAGAGGACCTTTCCGTCTCGTCTGCACAATCCATCATGTCTGTATGCAGCTTTGGAAGCTGACACATAACGCTGCGCATGAACATCACTGTCGACTACGACGGCCCAAGTTTATCCGACAGTGAGCTTGGACGAATACAAGAACTGCAATAGCAGCGGCTCTTCGCTGTCTCTTTCGTTCGGATAGACGGCGCACACCGAGCCGGAGAATGATAGCGTCACTGTCAACTCGAGGGACACCGGGTTACTTGTGCAAAAAATGAAGACAATCATGAACGGCGGGAGCGGGTCGACAGTGCAGGACTTCCACTCCTTGTCCGGCTTGGAGTCTGAGTCTCGAGCATCAGCAGCCTGACAGAGCAGTCGAAGAATCCCAGTCTTCGTTAATCCGTCTGAATAAAACGTGCGACACTCTTAGCGTCCTGCTTCGCGATGTCGAGCACAAACTCGAGGCTTTCCGCTCGAAAGTCTTACCTACTATTCAGCATCGCGGCTTATCAGAGCTGCCAGACAAAATTCTGGGATATATTTTCGAACTCTGTGGCGATGCAGAACTCGGGCATGGAAAGGAAGAGTTCTGTAACGTCGTCTCGCACGTGTGCCGCCGCTTCCGCGCCATCGCTCTCAACCTCCCAAAACTATGGACACGCGTATCAAACCTCCACAACTCCGCGGAACTGAGGTTGCGCCTGGCTCGAAGTGGGAATTGTTGGCTGACCGTGGAGCTTTCTGCGAAAAAAGGCTTTGATTTCGAGGAACACTGGAGAAGCTTCCTTGAGATCGTCCTTGAGCACAAAGTACGATGGAGGGAGTTTAAGCTCTTGATGGATTTGGGTCTGAGTGAATTTCTTGAGGAACACAAGGATTTTTTGGTCAATCTTGGATCTGCGACCACCGGTCTTGAAGTCCTTTCTCTTACTACCTTGACGATCATCGATGGCTACATTCCGGCAGACGAATACAGTCTAGAAGAAGATGACAGTCGCACTATCGATTTCTACTGGACATGGAAGCTTCCAAGTCTTTCGTCACTGTATCTAAGAGGCCATGTCCCGGAGATCGCTCTTTGGACTGAGTTCACTCCTGACCTGCGTTGGAGACCTACGATAACGACCGTCCAGTTTACCTCGGTGGGGACGGAAGGCGAGCTAAATATGTTGCTGGAATTTCTCAACACACAGCCTAACGCAAGCGCGTTCGATGGTACGTCTTTGGCATCCAAATATCTGTTTCGTTTTTTAATTTGTTTTGTTCTAGCATCTAGAAAAAAGAGCGGTACCCCGCGGATCCTTCTGCAGATTTCGAGCGGCTGAAGTTGTCCGAGTCCTCCGAGTCCATCGAGCGAAACACGCAATGGCTGCGTGACCAGACGTCGCGCGCTATCAACGGTATCATGACACTCGAGTCTGTTGTCTCCGATGGTTCCTCACTCGCGCTGAGCGGCGCAGAGCCCGTTTGACGGCGACCTTGCACTGCAGCAGGACAACGGCTGCTATTACTACACGTACTTACTACACGTACACCTCCGGGAGCTCGTTGTCCACCGCGTCCGCGTCCGCTGCTCACGACGACGTCAGCATTGGCGAGCACGGCAGCCACCGCATCGCGGACTGGCGTGATCTGAAGTTACACTGGCTTGCGTCTCAGAAGACCCTTGCGCAGCCCCAGTCTGGCTCATCCGGCTACGTCACCCCCTCCTCGTCGTTGAATCGCCAATCTGCGTCCTTGTCGACCCCCCGACCCACTTCCACGCACCGCGGACACCCCGCCCGAGGTCCGGCAGCTCGTGCCGCCCGCATGTACGGACTGCTCCGTGTACGGCGTTTTTCTCGACGCGTTCCGCTACGTGTGCTCGACATGCGGGGAGCGCACGCCGCGCCCGCGCACGAGCCCAGGCATGAACGGGCACGCGATCGGGAGGGCAAGGCGCGTGCGGACGTCGTCGTGTCGATGTTCGATTCGCTCGCGTACCCGCCGCGCGCCCGCGCCCGCTGCCAGGGAGAAAGCTCGCAAATACATCGCCGCACAGACACACAAAGTCATCATACCGGGTAACCGTCCTACGCTGCGTGGTTCGACATGTCCAAAATGCACCATATTGAACGACAAGCGCTGCCTGAGTTCTTCAACTCTCGCAACCGCTCTAAAACGCCTTCCATATTCAAGGACTACTGCGACTTCATGATCAACACATACAAGCTACAACTAAGCGAGTATCTAACATTTAACGCCTGCCGAAGAAACCTCGCAGGTGATGTCTGCACTATCATGCGTGTCCATACTTTCCTTGAGCAATGGGGTCTCATTAACTACCAAGTATTCTCTCTATGTTTTCTTTTAAAAGGTCTCAATCTAACCTTTTACTCAGGTTGGTCCCGACACGCGACCTACAACACTGGCTCCTTTATTCACTGATCATTTCCGCGTCATTCTCGACACTCCCCGTGGTCTGCAGTCTCTGCATTCTGGCGGTCGACCTTCGCCAAGAGATGCTTCAGCAGCCATAAATGGTGCCGCAATGACCGGTCCTGGCCTCATGCCCGCTTCTTTGGAGCTATGTTCAAACATCTACCAGACAACCGCGAAGGCATCCCGCAAGATCTCATCATCCGAAGTGAAACCCTTACAAACGGTTGCTCACACTCCTGCTCAAGAGGCGTTAGCTTTTCGTGCGACGCCTGTGGTGCACGCCCGCGCGCTACCACTCGCTGAAAAACAAGGACTACGAACTCTGTTCATGGCGCTATCTTGGTGATCGGTGCCCATCGTCGATGTTTAGTGGCGACTTCGTGAAACTCACGGCGCCGCAAAGCGCGTCGGCGCACGGGGTGAACGGGAGCGGTGACGACGGTTGGTCAGACCAGGAGATACTACTTCTGCTTGAGGGTGTTGAGACGTATGACGATGACTGGTCGCTCATTGAGTAGTACATTGGCACACTGTCAAGCAGCAATTCGTCCCCAAGTTCCTCGAGCTTGCAATTGAGGGCCCATAACTCGAGGCCGAGGGCGAGGTCTCAAAGTGCCTTTGCGCTATGCGCGTCTCCCATTCGAGCAGGTAGACATCTCTGTCATGAGCGTCGTCGCGTTTTTGGCGGACGTTGTTGGTCCGGGCATTGCAGCTGAAGCGTACTGCTCCCGTTCAGTGCACCGACTGCGAGCAACGATCGTATCTTCTTCACGACCCAATGCACCTCCTTTTAAAACTACCGCGACCCGTGGACTGTCCAATTGAATCGCAATTTGCCATTTTGCCAATCCTGTACGTCTCCATCGCATTTCCTTCAGATTTTGCGTTACATAAACTAATGTCTGTTCGCGGATGCCAAGTACAGGCAGCCTGCAGGTCCAGCAGGTCGACTCAACTCCTCTCATCCCAAAGGTCCGTACGCCCTTCCATGTCCGGAAAACCAGTCCTCTTTTTCTGACACAGTTTCATCTGCTATTCCAGCTTATCTCACGACACTCTACCACAATGTGGCGCTGTGTGATTACTGCATGGACCGCATCAAAGGCGAGTGGTTCCGTTGCGTGTACTGCGCGAAGGATCTCTGCGATGAATGTGAAAACTTGAATCCGCACGCGCATGATCGCACCCATTTCTTCTATGTTTTTAAGGCGCCGGTGAATACTTTGTTCTCTTGTGCTAAGTTTTTGTGTCTCTTATTATTACAACTCGGCTTATTTTATTTTAGGTGGATATGCAGATTTTCAGGTGAGAATAAATGTGTCTGTGTCATATTTTATCTGACCGTTCGTTGCTTCGCAGGATCGTCGCAGAGCTGGATAATCTGGAAGGGAGTCTGCCGGTGTTGAACTATCCCGTGTATTACTCGTAATGTCACTTCTGTTTGCTAACATTTTATTGCCAATTAGCATCACATGTATTTTGCCTTCCTGTACTTCCAGTGCTTGTTGTATACGTAGCGGATGCATTTCAATCTTCTTGGAAGATTTATAGGTTGGCTCAGAGTGCAAAAAAGCGTAAACAAGACATAGAAATGTGTTGAGGGGCACTCTGATTTATGTTTGTTTGGAAAAGAAAACTAGATAATGGATTGTTCAAGAGTGTGGCTCCGGGATCTACCCTATGACGTGCCACCGACTGCAGCTTCGAAATGATGTGTCGTAAGGACATCGGGTCTGGTCGGAAAGGAGGTTATTTGTAATAAAACTGGTCTTTCAAAGTCGTTTTCATTGATCATAAATGAACAATGATTAAGATTTGACTTTTAAAAATCATTACTCATTGATGATCATTGATGATCATCAATGATTAGTAATCACTAGTGATCACTAGTGATCAATGAAAACATAACTTTTTTCATTGATGATCATTGATGACTGGTGAATTCCAAGTCTCCGTTCATTGATATTCATCGATGATCACTAGTGATCACTAGTGATCATCGATGAATAGCTCTTGGACTTGGTTTTCACCAGTGATCACTAGTGATCATCGATGATCATCGATGATCATCGATGAATTTCCCAAGTCAAAGTCCAAAATCCCCAAGTCCAATGTTTTTTGTCCGATAGCGACCGTCATACTTTCATGACCACTTCGCGTCATAATCGCATTTGGATCTTACCCTCGCATGTGCTCTTGATTCTGGTATGCCGAGCATCAACTTTTATGCGCAGTTGTTAATCAAATATGTACACTTGTTGTGTTCATACTGTAAATAAACTACTTACATTAGTGAAATTATACATCCAACCGAGTGCGAAAAATACCTTTCTCGTTGTGACGAGCTTGATTTAAAGTTGCAATTGTGGTCCAGTTGAAACTCCGCAACCTGTATCAACGGCTTAAAAGAGATGCCGAGAGTCGGCAACGCGTCCCTTCAACTGTCCGGACTCCGGAGTCGCGTCGGCAACCGCTTGCTATCAGTCATTTAAATCATAGCCTGTGCAGATCTGGCTCCATTTAGTATTCGGCTGACTGCTCTTCGCGATCCTTGATCCACGCGGTCAGCCAGCAGAAGCGCGAGGAGACAATCCGTGACGTATAAAACCAGTTACGACGATGTCGCTGGGGATTGTGCTACTTCAATGGGACCGACTCTTGTATTCCTGTGGCTAGCCATCCACGTATTAGTTGTCGCGGGGCAGACATGGTGAGATTTATCTGTTCGTTCTTCTCCAAAGACTTGACGCGTGTCGTATGACAGGTGTGGAAAGCATTACATGGCGAACCAGTCAGTAGTTGAGCCTGGTGGTGAATTTCCTGTGGCGAAGACATCGAGCGAACCGCTCCTCGCGTTCCGCTGCGCCCCCGCCGTGAAGCCGTACCTTGCAGAAGATACTTCTGGCGCGTTTATCGTCGACACTCAAGTCACGTACACTGAGAAGGCTGGCACGGCTCCTATCGACACTTCCAAGTCTGGATCTGAGCTGCAAGTGTCTATCTCGATCAACGGGCAGACTCTCGCTACCGGTGCCGTCCCGTTCAATGCGAGCGGCCACGAGCTCCCTTTCTCATTGGCGCCCCTCAAGCCGCAGACGTCTGCATTTGATGTTGTGTGCACTGCGAAAACGCCTGACGGACAGACATTTAACGCAAATACGACTCTGCAGAAACTGCCCGACCCTCCCTCAGACATTGGAAGCGTGGCGAAGTTGGATTTACGGACAGGCGCGATGCTCGTTAGAAGCTCGGGATCGGAGGAATGGGAAACGGTGTTTCCGCTTGGGTTTTATACCACCTTCGATGGGTACTTGACAACAAACTTGAGTGTTCTGAATGATTTGAAGGATAGAGGGTAAGTTAATTTGGACTAAGTTCCAAAATGTATAGTCTAATTTCATTGTTATCTAGGTTTACTATCGTAAGTAGGAGATTTGTATTAGTTATGCAGTTAAGCAGAGTCGTTTTAGGTCCACCCTGTGCCAACATTCGACAACTTAACTGCTCTTGGAGAAGTCTTGGATCGCATGGAAGAAGTTGGGCTTTATCTGATGTATGACATGCGATTGTAGGTGCTCAAAATACTCATTTATTCATAACTACTACTCAAGACATAATTGTATTTTCAGTACGTATACGAACCTTTCCTCTGTGACTGAACAGGTCAACATGATCAAAAGCCGTAAGAACCTTCTCCTGTGGTACACCGGCGACGAGCCCGACGGGACGAGTGACCCGCTCAACGCGACGAAAATCACGTACGACCTTATTAACACGCTCGATGGGTATCACCCCGTCTCGCTCGTCCTGAACTGCGAGAACTACTTCTTCGAGGAGTATACGACAGGCGCCGACGTCGTCATGCAGGACGCGTACCCCGTCGCCATGAACGCGACGTTCTCGGTCGAGTGGCATACCCCGTGTACGCCCGACTTTGGCGACTGCGGGTGCGATAACTGCAAGGGCGACTTGGAGGACATCGCAGTGAGGCTGGACGAGTTCGCATATCGATTGGATATCTTGGGACAGACGCGCGCGAAGGCCGTATGGGGGGTGCCTCAGGCGTTCGGAGGCGAGGAGTAAGCCGTATTTTGCATTTGCTCTCATAAAGTCCTGACGGCGCTCCACTTGATAAGATACTGGTCCCGACCGCCGACAGGGAAAGAATGGCTGGTGGAAGGTGTCCTATCCATCAACCACGGAGCAAGAGGTATCCACTTTCTCTCACCTGTCGCGTTATATGCAAGTCCTAACATCTCCGGAACGCAGGGATCGTCCCATGGGTCGACCCTACTCCTGCAGATATCAAAGACACTGCGACAAGTCTCGCGCAAGCCCTGCCGACCATCAAGCAGTTCATATTCAACTCCAGCACTTCGTTCTCTTCTTTAAGTCAAAGTGGCGTCGACGTCGGCCTCTGGACGCTCGGAGGGCAGACTCTCGTGCTCGCTACGAACCTGGGCAACGCGAGTGCTTCGTTATCGCTGGCTCTGCCCGGGGGGTCCAGCTCTAAAGCGACAGCAACGCAGATTTTGGACGGCGGTGGGTCGCTGCAACTGGGCGGGGCGGCTGGCGACGGAGGGAACGCGACGCTGAACATGGATGCTCTGGGTTCTGCCGGTTTCGTTGTGCAGTAAAAAGATGCCCGATGTGTTTGGAAAGCAAATCTATATTGATAATGATATAATGAGTTGAATATTGGTTCTTGTGATCGCGCGTCTTGCGATTGTTCTACTGACAGAATGCAGCATTCAATTACAAAAGCGTAGTTTACACGCGAGTTCCCTGATCAGCGATAAGTGAAGAATCGTAACCTTCTCAAACACGGCATAGGTAGTGTGCACAACTGCAACATGACAACAATTCCGCCCCTGACCTCATCCGAGGCTATAAATCCAGCAAGAAGTAAAAACTATACAGCATACATAAATCGAAAAGAAACGGACGCCCAATTATACAGCGAAGTCGTATATATCCCTCTCATAGCACATAGCGGAAGTCGCGATTCTGGCGGTCGGTGAGGTCGAGGAAAGCCTTGTCGACCTTCCTCTCGACGACGTTCCCGCTCTCGTCGGACGCGCGCACCCACACGTCGTCGTACGCGTCGTCTGCCGGCTCCCGGTCGCGCCTTTTGTTCTCCTTGCTGAGGATGTGGCGCTGGAGCATCATCAGCATCGGGCAGATGAGGTAGCATATGCCGGTGACGATCCACGGGAGTGACGGGACGTGGTTTCTGCAGTCGAGGACATATCGTTAGCTGTATAGCCCTTCAAGTCAAGGACAGCGCAAACCAGAATCCAGGAGTCCGACCAGTTTCAGTGATGTGTACTTCAAGGCTTGCTCTGTCAATCTCCGAAAGTATTTCTGAGTTCCTTGTGGTAAAGCGCGGAACAAAACCGACGACTGATACAAGTAGGTGTCGTGTCCTCAAAGTTCGAGTCAGGTCACGGCCAATGTAAATCAATAAGGCTCTGGTCGAGAGTCGACTTCACGGACAAAATTCTGATCCCCTTCACTCCCGACCAGGGTCGACTCCGACCTGACCCCCAACTCGAACAAAGAAAGCCGCAGGCAGAGCAGGCAGGTTGAATCTGCGATTTCTCCTTAATCTTCTAAGCGCATGCATACTGTCAAGCTCTATGGCATATACAAATGTCAATCTTTTTAACCAAAGACAAAGCCGCTTTTTTACAATGCAGATGTTAAGAAAGGGAAGGGTTAGAAATGCTTTGAGGAATAAATTATTTGTGGGTCGGGGTCTGCTTGGGTCAACCTGGGTCGGACACAGTGCATTAGATCGAAGGCACTCAATCTCAGGAAATCTGAGCCAGGTCGGCACCAGTCCGGGCGAAATATTCTCTTGGTGACCCAAAGTAGGTAACCGATGTTTTGCATCCCGATCCGTGTTGTTGACAATTGTGGACGTGACTCAATTGATCGTCATCTGTTAGCCGAGATGCCGGAGACAATTGCTGAGGACAAGCACCACTGTCGCCGCCGCTCTTGTTGGTTTTTCGTCTCCGTGGCACTGGAAAAGACAACGGGAAAGCGTTTGATTTCATCATTCAACCCGTAGTAAGCGCGCGAGGGACTCCCGAGTGCGCATACATGCTGAATACACTACGGAAACTATTCGAACTCCGATTATCTCAAACACAGTCAAATGAAACTCGCCACATCAAGCTCACATAAGCCATACATTTCAACAGCTCTTTTCTCAAGTGAATGTCGCTCAATACCTGCTATATACTCACTGGAAGTCAACTCTTCGATAGCTTTTTGAAGTGGTAGGCTAGTTCAAGCAATCACTTGATGTCTAGCGTCTCCGAGTCGTCATCAGCGTCACGCGAATTTGAAGCTTTCAGTTTCATTTTGTCTGCTACGACGCTTAGTTTCGGGGTACTTTGTTCACCTTCTTTCTGCCCTGCTTTTGCTGCGGAAATGGCTTATTTTAGTACTAGTCGGCGACCTCAAAAGAAAAAGTACGCCGGCCTGCGGAATTCAGATGTGGCTGCAAACAATAAGAAGCGTACGTCAAAGGGGTGGTCCAAGCAAAGCCCTTCTCTGTTTGTTCCTGGGTGCACGGACTTGCCAAATTCGGCGAAAAGCAGGCCTAAGGACATGTTTTGGTTCTGTGGCTGCAGGGCCCCCCTGGCGCGTGCACACGCTTCATTCTTGTGTGCAACATGTCAGCGGTGGTCCCGACCTCTTTGACTGCTGCGGCTTAGGCCAGGCGGTGGTGGTGGTGGTGGCTTAGATGCACCGCAGAACGTATATATACCTCCCAAAATCCCCAGACATGCTTTCACCACAGTTCAGCCCCGCATCGACCAACCACTTTCACTTGTGCAAGCAGCATCACATCACCTATATAAAAATGCCTGTTCGCGTGTACGTCGCTACCCACTACTTACGATGTTTCGCGGCTAAAAACAGGACTCGTTTTTATAGCGTAAATGTTCCCCAGACGTTCAGGCGCCCCGCCCAGCCTCCCTTGGGTTTCACCCCTCTTCCTCCGATCTCGTTGAGGTTCTCCAATAGAAACCCTGTCCATGCGTTGGTGCAGGATAAAAGTAGAATTGCTAATGCAGAAGACTCCGTCGCTGACTTGATCGGTGGTGGGCACGAAACGATTAAGATTCTGGTATCGGTATGTTCCTCTGTGTCCTTTATACCGCTAGCAGCTCCTTACACCCTCCAAGTGGCCGGGATATTATGATATCGGGCTTCCTGCCGAGCGCTGCGAAACTTTTAGGCTCTTCAGGGCAGACCATACCCCCAAGACCCGGTCGGATCTCGCTTATGAACTAGGCCGAATGATGTCAAGATCTATTCATGTGAGTCTCTACGCGCATACAACTTCTCCTGCGAGGCGGCTGAGCCTGATTTTCGGTTAGGCAAGCCAACCGTATGGGATCAAGGACCGAGAGAAGTGGGGCATGTTTGAAATCAAATCTGTGGAGCATGCTACTTTCTTTATGCTGAAAATCCGCCTAGGCGGTATCGTCAACACTTCCGATGGTAAATGGCATGCCGAAATAGATATGCTTACTGGCTTAGGCCCCGTTCGGCTGGACGACTTACTTAACTATGTAGCTGCCTTGCCAGTCGTTTAGCTAGGTTCTGTCACATAATGTCACGTAACAGTCACGGAATGTAACGAGCTTACCGCCGAACACTCGCCATGGCTCGTGCAGAGGTGGCAAAGTAAAAGCTGTTCACGCAGATGCAGAAGCCCGCCAATTCACCAAGTTAGCTAAATTGGACGTGCACAGAACAGACTTTTTTCGCCGAGTTAGCTAACCAGAGTTAGCTAAACGGAAAGTTAGCTAACTCGTGATTTTGGCGGGGAAAGGTTAGCTAACTTTTGCAGCCAAGCGGGGCCTATGCCTTTCTCTGCTTTCATGACCACTTCTCTTCATATTCGCATTTGGACCTTATCCTCGTATGCGCAT
Source organism: Phellopilus nigrolimitatus (assembly GCA_021029095.1). Classification (NCBI taxonomy): domain Eukaryota; kingdom Fungi; phylum Basidiomycota; class Agaricomycetes; order Hymenochaetales; family Hymenochaetaceae; genus Phellopilus; species Phellopilus nigrolimitatus. Next base: position 26,634 of record JAJOHG010000025.1, read on the forward strand.
GTGCTCTTGATTCTGGTATGCTGAACATCAACTTTTATGCGCAGTTGTTAATCTAATATGTACACATATTGTGTTCATACTGTAAATAAATAACATCCATTAGTTGAAAAAAAAAAAAAAATTACACATCCAATCGAGTGCGGAATATACCTTTCTCGTTATGACGAGCTTGATTTATATAAAGTTGTAATTGTGGTCCAGTTGAAACTCCGTAACCGGTATCAATGGCTTAGGTACAGCTGTTTGCAAAAATAGTGGCAGTCGCGGGTCAGATTGAAATGAAGAGGTAATCGGACTTAGCCAAAATTCGATGCGCGTCGACAACGTAACTTTGCTCGGCATACACTGACAAGGCATGTTATGCTACGGTCTTTTCATAATATCCGGGCTTGTCTGTCAGTGCAAACTTACAAGCTAATATATGAGGAAAATCACCACCGGTATAGACAACAGGTGTAGCATATACGTGTAGTGCAGTTGTGATTCGAATCACTTAGGGACAGGGCCGATACGATTCATTTTATCTCATAAATACTCTGCGAACATATCATAGTACAATATATATGTGCATATTGTCAGTCAATAACCTGTTGAAAGTCGATCTAGAACGCTGTTGCGAGCAAACGATCAGCGGTACACTGACGACGCACGTCAAATTTTGGCGAAGTCCGATTAACTCTTCATTTCGATCTGTCATATCTGACCCGCGAGTCGCGACTGCCATTATTTCTGCAAACAGCTGTGAAAGAGATGCCGAGCGTCAGCAGCGCGTCCTTCAACTGTCGGAGTCGCGTCGGCAACCGCTTGCTGTCCCTATCCGCTAGTAAGCTTACACGACGTCCCTGGTTGAAATTGTTTGCACCCCATCGTGGATTTGTACGCATCCCCTTCAGAATTGCCAGCGGGTCAAGTGCTGAACCATCTGCGCAAATGCATTCCACCAAAGTTGCAAGTTCACGGTTCCCATCAATCTTCATGTACACAGTCTTCTGGTTACGGTCCACCAGCACTCGAGCTCGACCTCCGATACCCATCTGAACACCTTTCTCGTCCATATTATAGAGATTAGCCGGCCTTATTGTATACTTCCTGACAGTCTCTGCTAGAATCTTGAAGAGACTGTCAACAGTTGTCTTATTCAACGCTTTTGCACGGCATGACTCGAGTCCGACTGTCCAGCGTGTCTTGATGTCCGGGTGCCGCAACCCAAATCTGTAAACCCAATTCATCCCAACTGGCTTCCCGCATATCGCCTCTGCCTTCTCTCGAACGATCTCCCGGGTCCACGGAATTGAGCGATGGCCCAGAGCCTTCAGCCAGCCATTGAGGATCGCTTCTTGTGATGCCAACAGCTTCTGTTGCTTCAAATGCGCAGAAGATCGATCCTGGATACCATTAAGACGCCGTGCAAGCTTCTGGCGATCAACACCAAAGTCCTCTGCAGCTCTCGAGATCGGAAGAATGTAGTGTGTCGAGCCAGGCTTGAGGCCGGAAGCTAAGACAGCTGCCACTGCCTGTTTGAGCTTGACATCTTCATCTGTTGTCGCTTTCGGAGACCTTGCGTGTGCTCTGGGTTTCTTCTGCCCAGTGGACCTTTGGCCTGACCATGCCATTCAATCGGCAGCCAAAGGCCTTTTGAAGCTAATAGTCTACGATGCAAGCCGAGGAGGACATTGAGGACATATAGTGTGAGAAAGAGAGGATCCAGCACAACCATCCCCTTACTGCGTGACCATGGAGCATTTTTTTGGTGGGCACCGTGTCATTTCACTTTTTTTTGCTTGGTTAAGACTCATATGACCCATCCAAGATGTTTCGGACGCGTTTTGAAGTTGTCTGACATCTATGTGTGCATGAAAATAGCATATACTTAGGTGTTCTCGGTCAAAAGAGCACTTGACTTCCAACCTCAGTGGTAATTTCAATTTGTCTTGCCTCATCTCAAGATTTTTTACGATGCTTCTGCTGATATACAATAGACTGTCTTTAAAATATTAGAGGATAAGCTTTGATATTTATTGTATGAAAAATCGTCGACTTTCGATATTGTGAGCCGATCCTTCTCAGAATGCCTAGGTTCACCCCAAGCTTCGCCCACTGCTAGCATAGTAAATGTCCACCCAAAAAATCTCACAAAATGGGAAATATCAATTAACATGTAGGAGAGTGAATAAATGAAATTTCATAAAGAAATATGATGTGTGCCGTACAGTATAAAAGTTTGTGTGTCGAGAAGTACCCCAGAGCTTGACAGATCTAGCAAATTCTCTAATCTACGAGAATGCCAGCCTCATAACTCAGTATCTACGAAGCGGAATGTCTCGAAATTTTAGTATACAATGCAATATATGCCCTTTTGTCTGCATGTAAGATTTCGAGCAGATTGGACGCGTTTTAAAGAAAGAAGAGGCAGTTTGGTCATTACTGCGTGATGATCATTACCCCGTGAGATACAGTAAGAGAGAAGTCTTAAGAAGCGTATCCTTCTCAAACACGGCATAGGTAGCGTGCAATAAGCACCAACATGACAGCAATTCCGCCCCTGACCTCATCCGGCCTTAAATCCAGCAAGAAGTAAAAACTATACAGCATACATAAATCAAGAAAGAAACGGATGCCCAAGTTATACAGCGAAGTCGTATATATCCCTCATAGCACATAGCGGAAGTCGCGATTCTGGTGGTCGGTGAGGTCGAGGAAAGCCTTGTCGACCTTCTTCTCGATGGCATTCCCGCTCTCGTCGGACACGCGCACCCACACGTCGTCGTACGCATCGTCTGCCGGCTCCTGGTCGCGCCTTTTGTTCTCCTTGCTGAGGATGTGGCGCTGGAGCATCATCAGCATCGGGCAGATGAGATAGCAGATGCCAATGACGATCCAAGGGACGTGGTTTCTGCAGACGAGGACATATCGTTAGTTTATAGCTCTTCGAGTCGAGAACAGCGCAAACGCGGAGACGCACCGGGGCGAGTACTTGGCCTGCCACATCTGCGGGCCGAGGGCGTTGCCAACGCAGTAGGCGACGAGCATGATCGCGTTCGTGGTGACGCGCTTCGTGTGGCCCGCGGTGGTCTGGCTCACCCACGAGAGCGCAAGGACGAAGCCCGTTGTTCCAACGCCCGTGATCCAAACCGAGAAGAGCAGCCCGACCTTGTCCGACCACGGCAGGACGTTGACGAGGATGCTCCCGAGCACATTCGGGATGAAGTACACCGTGCCTACGATCGCGATGCTGTTGGCATAGCGGGCGGCGATGGTCACGCCCGTGAAGATCGTGACGATTTCGATAAGGCCGGATACACAGCCGAGTAAAGTAGTCTGAAAAGGTATTCTGTGAGCTACAGGGGGAAAAAAAGAAATAACAAGGAAGAAATGTACCTGGAGCACGGTGAAGCCAAAGGACGCGATGATGATGGAGTTCTGGTTCGTAAGTGAGTTCGGAATGTTGTCTACACAAGATAAGAGTGCGAATATCCAGGTCTTCGGGTCGGTAAGAGCTTCAATCATCCTATAAGGCATAGCTGATTAGAGTAAAGCAAAAACCAGCAATAAAATCACGTACTGTTCCTTTTTGAAGTGCTTATTCTCCACACCAGTCTGGTTCTCCTTGATACGGCTGACGGCAATTGCACGCTCCTCCGGCGTCAAGAACCACGCGTTAGTCGGCGAATCGGGAAAAAGGAACCTTTGAAATGAGTCTCAGGCAAAGTTTATTATTATAGAAACTTTAGTTGCGTGTACCCACCAGTAAGCGACGGCGGTAAAGAGAGTTAGCCCGCCTGTCATGATCATGAGCCACTGCCAGGGCTCGAAGCCCGTCGTCTTGATGTGCAGAGCACCGAAGCTGATGAACGCTATCACGATTTGCGCGGTGCCGTTCATTAGAACTAGACGAAGAAAGAAAGCTTTTAGTCGTTTGATGACCTTCAATGAACGCCGAATATGCCTACACCAATAGCCGACACGTAGCGTCTGTTCCTTGCGAGTATAGAACATGCCGCTCACAATCATGAAGCCGGCAGTAATCGAACCCTCGCATATTCCAAGAATGAAACGGACAGCGAAGAGGCTGCCGAAGCTGTGGCACGCCGCGTGCGAGCAGAGGGCGACACCCCAGATGAAGATATTAATACTGAGAGGTGATGTTCAGTCATGACTATTTGCGATGGTAATGATAAACGCGTTCGGCGACTGACCTCATCCACTTCCCGACTGGGAACCGCTGCAGGGCGAGATTCTGTGGATATTCGAAGAGGAGGTAGCTCAAGTAGAAGATCGTGCCGAGCCAATTGTACTGATTAGCGTTCAGATGGGCGGACGTCTTAATACCGAGAATTGCAGATGACCCGAGAGTCGTCTTATCCATAAACTGAATCCAATAGAGAACTGAAAAATGTAAGAATTTCCATCTGAGTACTGCATCTCGAATGAAGTCGGAAAGCGCGAAGCCTTACTGCACATCAGAGGAAGAATATGTTTGTCGATCTTCCGCCTTATAAGACACAATTTCAACAACCAATTATAATGGCATGATTACTTGAAGACACATACCGGATTCTAAGCGCCTCTGCCGGGTCGATATCTTCCTGAGTGGCCAGCTGGGCGGCCTCATCGACCTCCTGCGTCGCCGCCGTCGCGTGGAGGTGCTTCTCGTCGTCGACATTCTTCTCGCTGAGCGACGAAGAGCTCATAATGGCAAAACGGTCTGCGGCCGAGTTGCAGAGCAGGAAGGCGGAGAATGGAGAAGCCAAAGAGCGTGCTTGATAGCTCGTAGCTCGTCATTCTGCATGAGGTATTTGTAGGAGTTGATAGAAGATAGGCTCCTAGATATGACAGAGATAGACTTTATCTACCATGCGGGCGCGGAGGCGAAGCGGCACCTACTGAATCAGGCTCGAGTGCTATAACGTGTTTGTTGCCAAACTTAAGCCACTTCTTGCGTCCATTTTGCCATTTATGCAACGCAAAAAAAATAAGAATAAAGTAAAATTAGGCAAACAAATCCCTTGCAAAACCATCGTCAAGCAGCGTTACGAGTGGCGCCCGAAAAGTTGAAGCTCGGTCAGGCACACGAGGCGAACCTGAGTAAAAGGGGAGATAAGATAGGTTAACTTACGTAAACCACGGGTATCTACAAGAACGGCGACACTACAGAACTCTTGAAATTTCCGTCGATTTCCTTGAATGCACTCCGAAGTACAAGCTCTGTCGACGGAAAAACATACGACTTGTACAAGCTGGTCCTGGACTTTTTTCAGGATATATAACGATCACAATCAGGTTCGAGGCTATAAGTCAAACGATGACAAGGTCTGGTGTATCTGATAGACAGGGCACGGAAGAATACAGGGTGTTTCATATTGTACAAGATCCTTGAAAACGGATACAAACGATGCAAGAAGAGTATGAACACTGAAAAAAGCAAAGTGGCCCGCAAAAAACACATACATACAAGAGGCAAAACGCGGAAGGTATCGTCTCTCTTCTCACTTCCTCACTAATTCCGCATACTAATCAACGCGCGACTCGCGCGAACTGCACTATGTTCATCTTGTCGTAGAAGGACCGAGTGATCGTCTTTTCGTATCCAATTGCTTTTGCCTTGATTTCTGTAGGTACGAATCCATAAGTACCTGACAGTCGTCACCAGCAGTGTACACCGGCTTACCACACAAATCTCTCATGCTCACATCCCAAGGGAAGCGCGTCCACCTCTCACATGATCTCTTCGACATCTCCTCCCAGTCATGATAATATGCATACGACGCACGGACCCTACGCATATCGCTCGCGGAGAAAAAAATCAAGCCTGTCGGCTCGGACACGAATTCCTTCGACAGCGCGCGCAGCATATCCTGCCGGGCTTCGATTTTGAGATTCGTAAAGCCCACGTTTGCTCTACCCTTCCTTGGCGAACCCAGCTTCAGCATGTCACGATGTTGAATCCGGACGCGATTCACGTGTGCGACGATGCGCTCGAGCTCCTCCATTTTCCCTACACACCCCATTTTCTGCACCTCTTCAGCGTGCTCCTTCGCCTCGAAGTAAACCGCTGCGAGGTCCTCGTCGTATTTGCCGGTCGCATAGGGTTTCAACAAGTCCTTATACCTTTGCATAAGCTCCCTGGATTTCGCCAGACCCTGTTTCTTGCAAACGTCCATGATGAACGAATGCATATTGGACGGTCTCTTGAGATGGATCGAGTTGTCCCCGTCGCGATTGGCATCCTTGGGCTTCGCCTTCCACTCGGGGCCCTTGCCCTTTTTGTCCTTGAACTCCTTAAGATCCTTTTTGTAGACTTCGGGATCGATGACGAGCCCCGTCTTCGAGCCGTCGAGGCACGCACAGAACCTGTTGGATATCGGTTTTGTGCTTAACGGAATCACTTAACGAGAGGTAGGTTCAAAATACATACATGTAGGCGAGCCGTTTCGTCCGTTCATCAAAATAGCCGTGCTCGTAGACCGCATTGTCGTGCATAACCGAATAGTTCCCGACAGCTGACTGATTTTTCAAAGACCCGAGGAGGAATGTCTGCAACTCGTGCACATGTGCATCGTAATCAGTCGTTGGAGGCACTCTTTGGAGGAGCTCCTTGACGGTCTCCGTATTCTGGACGAAGCACTTATTTAAGCCTTCGGGCGGGTTCGCATACGAGACATCGGCATTCCTGAAGTTCTTGACGATTTCGGGTTGCCAGATAGCAATCACCTTGTCGCCATCATAGTCACCTTACAAGGTAATAAGCTAGGTTTCCTCCAATAAGATCAAATAATTCAATATCGCACTTACCGCCACCAAGCATCGAAGCCAAAGAGCGCTTGCCTTTCGTGGAGAATATGATGACGTTGCAGAACTGGCGAAGTTCTGGACGCTCGACGGCTGTCACCTGCAACGCCGTTAAAACTGAAGTAATGCAACACGTCTCAGCCGATAAGGCACACCTTTTGGATGTCAGTAGGAACTTTGCAAGGATGGCGCGTGACCTTCGGATGTTCATCAAATAACGGTGCGAGTAAGCTTAGACAGGCAACATACGAGGACTTTTCCGCGGACGACATCAGTAGGTAGCATATCCTCTCCTAAGAACGACGACGCTCCCATACCGGAGCCTTGAATCTTGATATGTATCTCTCCATCCTCTAATACACCATAGGGATCTTAGGGGATAAATGAAGATAAGCGCAAGGCGAGAAACTACATTTTTTAGTCCTACCTGGCACGATGAAAGCTTCGCACGACATGCCAACGTCGATTTTGTACCTCTTAACGTAGCTGTCGACCGCCGTTCCGAGTACATTTTCCAACTTTGCCGCAAGTACACTGCAGGTACGCGGGTGGAAGCCTGAAGCCAACAAAACCATGACTGTTTCTTGCAAACTGGAGGGCTGGCCAGAAATCCTGATTATGCAATATCAGTTCATCCGACAAACGAAGAGACAGCACTAGAGCGCGCAGGATGAACAGCGACTGGACTCACTGGTCGTCCCACCATGCCGTCGAGCGCTGCTGCAATGCTGGGTCAATTTGCAGGTCGTCTTCGTCGTCTTCGTCGTCATTGTCGTCCTCTATCTGTCCAAACCCCATCGCGCGTGACTTGCCACCAAGCTCGCGGGCCATACGTGCGCCCATGACGCCGCCGACTTTCGCGACTTTGTAGAAGAGGCTCTCCATCGCATTCTGACCGTCCCATGTCGTGAGGCCACGCACCAGTTCTTCAAGGCCATCATGCATGAGTTTAACGAACGAGGAGGCTTTCACTCCATTCTCTGCAAGATTGATAATCGTCTCGGCCGACAGACGCGCTGGCGTTTTCATCTTGGAGGAACGTAGTACATCGACGATGAGCATAGCTTCGTCAAGCGGCTCTCCTTCGGCATACTTGATCTTTATCTGCGAGGGGCGCACATACGCTTCAGGAATTGTCTGCGTGTCATTGTATCTCCCTAAAGGGTGGAGAAGAATTAGTCCCTATTGACTTTATCAGTATCGCAAGATAGCATCAAAACTCATTTTGGTAATACCTTAGCACCACCCAGTCGACATTGTACTGCCGTTGGATAGGCTTCCCATTCAAATACTTCTCGAAGACGTTTCAAAAGAGGCGCATTTGCAACCCCGCACCCGTCGGTCATGTCCTGAGAGAAAGTAAATACGGTACTTCGAACATTTGACAAACGACCACTTACAAGCTCGCTTGGAAGTTTGCCCATTCCATCCCAAGATTCCGAAGCTTATACAGTAACAATGAAAGCTGAGTTTAAACGAATGTATAGTCCAGACTAAATGGACAAACGAACCCTGATCGTCTATAGTGTGAATATGCTCGGCTTCAAGCTTCAGACCTGGAACAGAATTGGAGAAACCGAGTGCGAAACGTGCTGCCCATTTCACGACGGTCTGAAGTTAAGCATAAAGTTAAACTTAGGTTCTCACAGGTGCAAAAGCACATTTCCCACCTGGTTTTGGTTTTCTTTCAGTGGGTTATGCCAATTTAAGAACCGCAAAAGTGACATTTGACCACCAGGCGAATCCACATCGTCCTTAGGCGATACGATCCTACGATTTTCGACGCGCTCGTTCGTCATGTACAAAAACACCGAATGTTCTTTCGATAATAGCCCGCGGTACACACGGCCATTGATCACGAAAGGGCGGTAGAAGAACGCGGCCAGGTCATCCGCCATGTTTTTGTTGTTCAAGATATCTTTCTTAATATTCACTCGGAGGAACGAATACGAACCGAACCGACGCGCGAAGCGTGAGGACGGGCCCAGCTCCGGGCGATCGAGTTCGATGGTAAAGTTGTGCTTTCCGTCTTTCTTCCCGGCCTCTTTGAGCTTGCCAATAAAGTGGACCTTGCCTCCATACCAAGACGAGCTGCCACTGCAACCCAAACCTGCTGTCGGGCTATCTTGATGAGCCGCGAACTCTTTGTCGAGTTCCGTCCAAGGGGCCTAGGGAGAGCGAATCAACAAAAACATACCAGAAAACGCGGGTTGGAGCCACAACGCACCTTAGCCTGCAACTCCTCCTTGACTGCAGCCGCAAACTGTGTAGATTCCTTAGCCACTGCATCTGGGAGCAGCAGGCGCACGACTTGTGGTGCCGCGTTAGTGTTGGTACCCTTGAGCTTATCAAGTACAGCGACTGGTATGTCCCCATACTTCAGACGGCCCGCCGAAACCAACCGCGCGATCTCCCACTGTACCCCGAAGCTCAACTCGCGCTTGTCAAAGAATATTTGATAACTACCGTCGAACGCCTAGAATGATTTTGGTAAGCGTGGTGAATCAATCTATACAAAATGGATGAACACATACGATGAATACGGGTTCATGGTGATCATGTTCGGCACTGGGTTTGTTGGCGGGCTCTAGGACAAACGGATCATCCGGGTCTGTGCTGACCTTCGGGCGAGTATTCCTGGATTCGACTATGGTTTCACCACTCAAATAATTAAACGAACGTTTGCCGAGCGTGGACCCCAAATTAGCGGATGTTGAACTTGCACTGTTCTCTTTCAGCGAAAGGGTAGCAATCGTTGCGCCTTGTGTATGATCACTATCTTCGATCGATGATTTAACGATCGTTTAAAAAAATGATAAACTAGCAAACATACCAGGAGAAGGATTGAAGAACACCATAGAGATTCCCTTGGTATTATCCCAGTATTGCTGTGATCCCTAGAAAAGTTTAGAGACGATTAGCCATAGTCATAGCGCATTAAACTCACCGCTGAAGCAACTGAGTTTTCAGACGCGCTTCTCCCTAGACAGGGCGAGGTGATCTCGCGTGTAAGGAGCAAGTCTGTTTCAACTAAAACACAATTCAAGTCAAGCACGGATATGAGCACTATATCACTCACGGACGTCTTCATCTTCATCTTCATCATCCTCGTCCATTAACGGGGCATCATTTTCCACCATCTCGTATCCATCTCCCTCCAGCTTAGGTTTACGCACGTCGGCATGCTCATGGCGGCGTTGTTTGAAGCGTGCCTTCCCCGCGCGCGCTGGTTTGTCTCCCGACCCCATTGTGAGCGCTGAATTCAACTGGTTGAGATTCAAGTCAGCATTTCGCGAAGTGTGTCGCTATAAAGTCCCGAGGGCGTAGATGGGCGCAGAGAACTAAATGTAGCTATTCCGCGCTCGTTCGCGTGCTTCGAGTTCTTGACGCGTTGTTTGTTGTTTGGCTTCAATGTCGGCTCGGAAGCAACTTGAACTTCCTGTCTTGCTTGCTGTTTCCTCCAGCTTATGTATTGGTTTCTTTTCCGCCTGTGTTCTTGAGAAGCTTCATCGTACAATCAAGCTGGATTGGATGCTTCAACTTCAGTTCCGGGTTCTTCTCTGACAGCGGCTTCTGACGCCATTCGCCATGCATCTTGAACCAATACTTTTTTCTAGATGGTCGGAACGGCTGCATCTGAGGCTAGAAAGTGCGAAGCAAGGTAACTATTGTAGGCGAGACTGACACCAGACCACTGCCCAGCTATATAAACCACCAGGGCTCACATCTCGGTGCCGATCCCCGGCCGATCCAATAATAACATGAATTTATATGTGGGGTGCCCACATATTAGGGGGGGAGCGAAGCTTGTGTAACTAAGGCTTAATCTGAGTTCTTTTTGCAACTCTTGATATTAATTCTTTCAAGCAATGCAAATATTGTCAAAACAGTATACATTAAATTATATAGTACATTCAGAACAACTATAATACTATGTCATAGAGGAAGTATAGGCAGACAAATCCATTCCATAATCATTCAACTCAAATGCAAGTGATAAGCGTCTTACATTATCTTCAGATAAAAACTTCATGGTCTCAGACTCTTTGGGCTTCTGCAAGCGAGAAAGGTTGAAGGCAGTCCTGAAGGCAATACCATCCAATGTTTTTACCCTTGAGATAGCAACAAAAGCAAGTCCAAGAGCAAAATCTTTGGGGCCAAGATCTATAACGGCTTTTGATAGTGTGAGCCCCTGACTCTTATGTATAGTTATAGCCCATGCTAAACTGAGAGGAAGCTGCTCTCTGGACAGATTTTTGTCACCCTTTTGCCATGTTGCTGTAACAGGCACTATAGGTACCCAGCCTTCAAGGATATCAGGATAGCCCTGGACAGATGGCCCTCTGTAGCCATTGACAGCCACAAAAACAACATTTGGCAAGTGCTTCTGGGGATCTGAGCCTGGAGCATAAAATATCTTTTTGACAACACCCCTTGAGCCATTTACCAGTCCTAATTTTAATTTGTGAGTGGGAATAATGTCTTAACAAATACAAAATTCTGACCTTTACTGGTCCAAAGATTACGAGTAATCATTACAGTGGCACCCTCTGCAAGAAGGATTTCTTTTTCAAGTCCATCTGCATCTTCTTCAGATGCTTTTTTGGCATCACGGCAATTGTGTTTTGCCAAGCATCTGACAACAGGATTTCCAATAGAGGAAAGCTTGTGGATGTTGTACTCTCGAACAGCTTCCCTAGTAGGAAGAAGATAGACCTCATTCTGGAATGAATTTCGCTCATTTACAGATAAAGAATTCCAGAACCGGCTTGACAGTAATTGAAAATCTTCTGCAGTGGTAGAATATGTCCTGAGATTCAGTAAGGCAGTTCTGAATTTCTGCTGAATTGGATCATTGCCAGCCTGCCTGAAAACTGTGCTTAGGGTAACAGACTTATTAAAAGACATATATGCACGCCTTCCTTCTACAGAAAGAGGGTTGGGTGTTTTGCTGTGCTTAGGAGAGTAAAGTGATGCATCCCCTACTGGTGGAAGTTGGCAAAAGTCTCCAAACATTAAAACTGGAATTCCACCCAGTGGTTCTCCAGTCTGGTTGACTGAGATTTGCTTGAGACGTCTTTCAACTTTTCCAAAGGATGTCCTACCAAGCATTGACTTCTCATCTATGATAAGAAGCTTGACATCTTTCCACCTAGCCTGAAGCCGAGAAAGAGGCTGGCCTTGTAGTTGATGGAATTTACCTTTGACAGGTATGCTCAACCCAAAGTTAAGTGTCCAACCACTGATGCCAAAAGCTGCAATTCCAGTTGGTGCCATGCGAACAACTGGTTCTTTCTCAGTCCCAAACAGATGTCTGAGTGCTGTGGAAATTGCCCAAATGAGATAAGATTTTCCAGTACCAGCAGTTCCATCAATATTGATGCGCAAAGGTTCAGGGACATTCAAACCCTGTTTGACTCTCATGAAGTATGCCATAACTTGCAAGAACACCTTTTGCTGTTCACCCTTAAGTGTACTGTAATCAACTTCTGGAAGATCTTGATCTGCATCAGATGGTGACTGTCTCACTTGCTGAGCAATCCATTTTGAGAAGTAATCAACAGTTTGTGCATCTGGAGAATGTTCAACCCAGTTGTATGCCATATCAATATCTCTGTTGCCAAGATGTGCAGTTACTAGTTCAACTGTCTGGTTAGGGCGTCTGCCAGCCTCATACATCCAATCAACACGATACTCTTGAGCTCCTTCTTCATCATTGACAGATTCTGTATCAGACTGCTCATCTTCTTCATCCTCTTCAGTGGCTGTAGTAGGAAGAGAGTCAAAGTGCTGATGATTAACACCAAGACATTTTGCCTCATATGCATTACTCCAAGACTGATGTGGTTCCTTAAGAGACTCTTGATCTCTATAGGGATGATGAAGAATCAGTTTAGCAAAACAGTACTGCTCATATTGCTCCTCATTTTCCTTGTCAGGGATAAATCTTGGCCAGAGGTCTACTACATATGGACGTCCTCTTTCCAATGTAGCTCTAGTTCCTCGTCTTATATAGCTATTGCCCTTTTTATCATAATACATTGCAAAGTCATATAATGTGACAGTGTCAAGGCTATCTGGTCTGGTGATATACTTTTGACGCAAACCAACAGGATCAATACTAGAAGTATGCCAATCCAGCTGTCTAGACTCATGCTCAAAAAGACACAAGCTTTTGACTTGTCTTGAACTCCTGACCATAGGAAGGTCTAGTAGAATGTGACAGACTTCCTGAGCTGAGATATCCCTTTCAACTGCAAATGAAGACAGTAACTTCTGGTAAGCTACATGAGAGCGGACAGTGCTGTCTAAATGAGAAATTGCAGATTGCAAGATATCTTGGTATGAGGCTGAGGTTGACTCTCCTTTGCTAGCATACTTTGCGATATATGCAATAACAGCATCCCGATTGATAATTGGCCTTATATCAATGTTTGCTCTCCAACCAAGTATGAATGCTGCATTGTAGGAATTGAGCAACTCATCGTTCCTTTGAGTGTGGAGTTCATGGAACCGTCTAGCCTTATCATAGATAACTTCTGAAGCCTCCCTGCACTCTTTTGGGAAACCAAACCTGCAGACCTTTTCTCCAGTGTCCTTCTTCTTTCTCTCACAGTATCCAGGTACACACCGACTGTGCCTCTGAAATCTGTTGAGAACTTCAGCAAGTTCACGCTTTGTGTCCTCTAGTGTATGAAATAGTTGTGCAGATGGATGAATAGCTGCAGGGGGCTGCTGCCTATTAGGATGCCATGTTGAGATGTGCTGGTCCCAGAATTCAATGAAGTTTCGCACTGCATCTTCATCTTTTAAATCCAATGTATCAACATCTGGTGCATCTTCCAGCCATAGAAATCCATGCACATGACTACTGCCACGATGCTGCCATTCATATCGCCACCAGTAATCCTTGACTTTAAACTTTTTTGCCAGAAACTCATTGAAGAAAATCTCCCATCTTTTTTGGAAATAAAAGGCTGCAATTGCTGGATTCTCATTTAGATTCTCCATGCGCTTTCTGTAAGATGATGCCTCATTCACAGTTTCAATATCATAATCTGGCATATGTTGGTGCATGTCTGGCCATTGTACATCTGCTGAAGAAGCAGTAATGAAAAGATGTGGAGTGCCACAGTCAGGACTTCTGATCCTAGCCTTCAGCTCTCTCTCTGCCTTTGTCCAGAATGGACGAGTGCCTTCTAGGTTTGCTGCTGATCGTGAGACTTTATCTGCAAGTGCTTTGGCATCACCAGATTCTAGCATATCACGTATTTCTTCTACTGTTCCAGGGCCACTGTCTTTGGTTCTATTGACAAAAAAGCGAGAGTCTTTTTTTGCTTTATGTCTCATAACAGTGTTTAAAGCCCAGTAGCGAAAGCGAGGATGTTGAGCAAAGCGTTTATCTTTGAACCTCAGCAAGTGTGCAGCCCAACCTTCCATGGAAACTGGTTTGTCTCTTGTTTGATCATATCCAGCCATGCCATTTAGGAACAGACATGGAAATGCATCAACAGCTATATTTAACCCAGCATGCTCATTCACAGGAGTGCTCCTGACTTCTGGCATAGTCAAAATCACAGGAGGTGGAGGGCCAGCTGCCTCTCTGAGCTCATCCATTTCACTGAGTCCATTATGCATATTGGGGACAAGTCCTGCAGTAAAAAGTGGTACACCTGCTTCATTATTTTCTGTATTCTCTTCAGGTGGCCCCTGTTCTTCTGCAAAATCTGTAGGCATATCCTGAACAGTAGTTTGAAGTCTGTCAAAGACACTTCCATCTTCTGGCAAATTATCCAAAAGGCTGTAATCAATTGTGACCTGAGGTTGTCTAGGTGTGCCATCCAAATTCTGTACAGCAAAAGAAGGATGATACTGCTCAAAAGCTTGGAGCCATTCTTTAATTACAGAGCGTCTCACTCTGAATTCATTATGAATTTCTTGATTGATTGTATCATCCATTCCTGATCTCCTGAGGATAATGATGTCACAATCTTCAGGAAGGAGAGGCACCCTTTGATGCAAGGTCTCAACATCTCTGGCAAAATTGACACAGTGTCCAGCATACTTGTACTGGCCACCTCTAATTTTCCAGACCTGAACAAGAGCATGAACTGGAGACATGATTATTTCCTCCATTTGTGTAGGTTTGGTAAGGTATTCAGGAATGAAACCTGGATGCATTTTGTTTTGAGCAGTAAGCTTTGTGCCCTTAGAACAAGTTTTGCATTTTTTGATACCATCTTGTTTTCTAACACCCAAATCAAACCATTCCTCATGACAAGAGTCACAGACTTGTGTTTTAATGTCCATGATCTTGTCTCTACAGGTTTGGAGAAGTCTCCTGTCTGAATCTGAAATAGCAAGCTCAGACAATGGGTCTGGCACTCCAGGTGGAGGCTCCTGTACAGCTTGAAACAAGTCATCCACAGCAGTATTGTCCTGATTGTTCATATCAAGTGGTTCTACATCCTGATCATCCTGATTTGCAGGTATAACAGGTGAAGCAGGCTGTCTGTGCCTTCTGTGGCGCATTCTACATGGCTCACAGGTTTTAAATTGACCAAATGGTAGCCCAAAGTGATCTTTGTTCACAAAGTGTGTATTTTTGGAACAATAATGCAAACCATCTGTCAAAGGATGAGGCTCCAATGCCTTGAAAGTCTTCTTCCAATCCTTGTGTGGGGGCATGATCTCCAAATTCTTTTTAGCAGGAATTGGAAACAAATGAATTGGTCTAGCATGCCTGACTCGCGTACCACATACACGCCGAGCAGCCAGTTCAGGGCTGAGCAGCAATGGTGGAGCTGGAGGAGGGGGAGATGGTGGAAGATTTTCTTCAGGGTCTTGTGGCAACTGTGGTGAGGCTGCTGGCAGAGCTGGCAAGGGGGAGGGTTGCAGAGGATCATGGTCTACCTGCATGGGAACTTCAGCTCTGCCACTATTTTGAACAGGATCATCAATAGGAACTGGCTCAAACACATTTTCCAAGCGCATAGGTATAAATGGGACACTGTCTTCAGAGTCAGAGAGCATGCTGCTGATACTGAAGTGTCTGACACGTTTGAATTGTGTTTCTCTAGAAGGAGGGGACTGAGGTGAGCGCTCTGAAAAACCCTGAGCAGTTAACATCTTTGGTGGAGTTGTTATATCTGTAATAGATAATGTAACACACCATCATATATAAACTTATATCACTGAGAAAATACTTACTAGCATCAGGGGTAGCCTCCATTTCTGAGGCAGGAGATTGCTGTGAATTCTGCTGAGTTACTGTGATATTCATGCTAGCTCAGACTAAAATTGACAAATAATGAATAGGAGTACTTACCTTGAGTAGGAGTGCTGGGAGGTGGAAAAGCAGAGCTTTGATCATATAGACTAGCTATCTGCTGTGAAACTTGCTGAGAGTCTATTATATTATCAGTGTGAATTTAATAATTAAATTATTACAAAATTAAATTACAAAGTACCTTGATATGAAGGACCAGTTAAGAGACCAGAAGAGTCAACTGTAATCAGGTAGTAGAGTTTACCAGAGAATCTCATTAGATATTAAATTATTATAAGAACACAGTGATTTCAAACTTACCAGCAGGCAGAGAACTTGAATTTGCAGAAATAGTAGACTGTTCGCGTCTTTGCTGCTTTCTTCTCTGGTTCTTCTTGGCATTTTTGCGCTGTTTCTTGTCAGCAACAAATGCAGCGTCATGTGGTGACATGATCCTGGATCTAATTTTAGCTAATATAAGTTTCATTACAAAAAAAAAAACGCACAGGCAGTAGTTTAAGACAAAGAATCTCAATCAAAGAGAGAGCACAGTATGATTGCCAAAGTATATAATATACTAGCAAGAAGGCAGGAAAGACCTATAGAAAAGGAAGAAAAGTCCTAGAAATTAAAATAAGAATTATCAGAAATATATTTAAAATTTTGGATAGAGATGAACAGAAAAACGGGGTATCTACCCTTCTGTAGACCTATAAATAATTCAAAAGGTGGTTTAGCAAAAGAGAGAGTAGCAGAAAACATACCTAAGATAGTGTATGGGCACACTGATCAGCCTGATAGCAGAATTGATAAGCATCAGTGGGCAAATCCACCAAAATAGCCTTATTTGTCTCACCAGACCTTATGTAATTTTGTGAACAGAAATGTAGTATTTTTTTGCTGAGCACAGAGGGTATGGATGTGTAGTGAGAGGCTCAGAAAGAAGTAGAGGGAGAGAAAGAGAAGAGAGACGGCTGCATGCCTCAAAGGCACGCACCATAATGGGCCAGTTCTCACGGGGGGGGGCCACACAGCCACTCCGCGACAGTCACGTGATAGCTTTTTGGGAGCCCCTACCCCGGTAAGAGGGAGCTTCGCTCCCAATGATGACAAATCTTGACTCGACTTTTCATATTGGGTTACCGCGCTGTACCAGTGTACCACTGGCTACCTTCCGATATCGTCGCGGAACGGATACAGGATCGCGGTTGAGCATAGAGACGGATTGAGGATCGAGGACGAGTACGGACACGGATAGAGGATCGAGCGCGATCGCGGACGCGGACGAAGGACCGAGGATCGACGCGGATGACACAGGGATGATGAGTCGAGTCGCGGAGACATCGCGGGGCACTCTTTGTTCAGTTACCTTACTGGGATCGCGCACGGACCGTAGACAGAAACGGGATTCGGTATTTAGTCGAGATAGAGGCATCTTTGTACGGGGTCTTCCCCTTCGCGATCACCACACTGAATAGGATTGACACACACTTCTCATCTTCTGTCTTCCCGATCTCTCGTTCGCTCTTCTTGACTTCGCGATCGACGCGTGATCCATTTCTCGACACCGTCTTCGCTTCTGAACCCTACTCTACACCTTCCTCCATCACGAACGCCCTCCGACCTCGATCCGACAGCACCGCCGTCTCGACAGGATCGATAGAGAGGGTACGAGACAGCGTCGCGTCGTCCCAGTGTTGAGTCCCCTGTTGGCCCTTCTCACTTCTTGATCAAGACACTGTAGAATCCCCGAACCCTGTGGGCTGTCCCCGACAGTCTGTGCTACTTGCCCGAAAGGGTCTCGTAAACCTGGAACCAACCGCGGGGGTTTCAAAGTGTCTAGCTGACCTAGACTCGACACGCCAAACGACCGCGATCACGATTTTGCCCTGCCGCGCGAAGGCCGAAACCTATTAGGAGCGCTCCGCGACGCGCTCGACGATCCAGACCGCGCACCGTCAGTGTCACAAGGGACAGTCAGACGACGAGGGACACCGCGGTCACCGTCGACCGGACCCTTTCAAAGAGAGCTCAGCATCCACCCATCGACCGCCCGAGAAGAACGACGTCTGCGACGAGAGCGCCAACGACGATCGAGTTCGCGATCTCAGTCACGCTCCCAGGATCGAGGACGTACGACACACCGAACCCGACCTTCGCCACGACGGTCGCAATCGCCTCGACATATAGATAGGACACCCGCCGCGTCTTTATCGCCGATCTCACAGATATCGAACAGCCTCCAGAGCTTCTCGATAGACCGCGGCCGCCTGGACCTCTTCTCAGACAGCCCCCTCACTCCACTCGATCAGCTTGCCGCATCTTCGCGATCTATCTTTTACACACCGCCAGTCGCCTCCACTCCAGCGCCGTTACGCTTCTCCGCCCGCTCGCCGTCTCCGACACCACCTCCACGATCACGACCGACCCCGCATCCGATCGCGCCTATTCGACCCGTCGTCGCCATGGCACAACCACCGCCCCCAGCACCGTTCTTTACGCCAGTCGTTGGCGTCGACCCAGGTGACATGCCTCTTACTGGGGATCGCCGAGCTCCCACGTTCCCGGAGGACGAGGAGAGCATTCCACACTTTTTCAACGTGATCGAGAATCTCGGTCGCCGGAACAACATCACGGACCCTGACGCTATCGAATGCGCTTGCCTGTACGCTGGCCGCGAAGGCTTCACGTGGAAGTCACTCCCAGCCGCGACCGGGAATCTGTGGACGCCCTTCCGTGAAGCAGTCCTCACACTCTACCCAGGCGCGGAACCTACGTTCACTGTCCGCGACGCTCGACGGATCATCAACGCGCAGCCAGCAAGCGGCCACACTGACAGAGGCTCGCTAAGCAAGTACTTCCGGGAGTTCTCGCTCGTATCCGCGTATCTCAAGTCACAGTCGATCTTCAGTGATCTTGACGTCAACCGCGGCTTCCTTGAGGGCATCAAGGGATCGCTACGCGAAGAGATGAACCTGCGCAAGCTCATTAAAGACGACACGCACAGCCCCGACTCGACCTACCCGATGCAGGAGGTTTTCACGTTGTGCGACGACATCCTTAAGCGCGGATACGCCGGGGTCGCGAAGGCCACAGCGTCCACGTCGAACACGCGGACTCCCGCTCCTGCACCGGCCCCTGTCGTTGTGAAACAGGAGGGCGAGGCATGGACCGCGATGACTCGACAGTTGGAATCTCTTCAGTCGCAACTCGTCGCGATGCAGAGAACGCCAACGCCGTCCACACCGAGCCAGAATACGGCTCGACCGACAGCCCCTTACGTACCCGCCCCTTACGTGCCACCTGCGCCTGTCGGGGAAGCCTTCCCGACTCGACGTCGCGTGTGCATGTGGTGTACCGATCCGGAACATTTCCTCCTCGTTTGTCCAGGAGCGAACGAAGCTCTGCGACGCGGCGAGATCTTGCGCGATGCCAACAACCAGCTCACTCTACCGAACGGAGTCCTCTTCAGTCGCGAGCAGCCCGGCTTCTCGTTTGAAGAAAAACTGCGATACTGGAAAGCCGCGAACCCAGACTTCAAAGTAGGCGACAGGGCAACCGGCCCGCCGCACATGCCGTCAGCAAGCGCAAACTTCAGCTTCGGAACCGCGTTGTGGTCTACCGGAGCGGAAGGTAAAACATCGAGGGCCGCGTACATCGAGGACGTAACAGATGAGGACCAGGAATCAGAAACAGCCCTAGTAAGCACCCGGTCGACCGCTCGTCTCCCTGAAAGTGCGAAACGTGTTCGATTCGACGTCGACCCCATGCCGCGCCGTCCAGCGACCATCGCGCAGCCGGGGTCGTCTCGTACCCCGTCACCGTCGCCACCTGCACGATTGCGGGCTCCGAGCCCGCCTCCATCCTCGCAGGAATCAAGGGCACTCACGCCGCTCTCGGCCATTCGCCCGGTATCTCCCGTGCCCGCGGCACCTCCTACCCCGCAACGCGCCGCGAGCGTCGAGGCTTCCGTAACTGAACACAGTGACGAAGAAGAGGAAACGGACGAGCTGGAGGACGACATAGACGAGCATGCTCGACCGCCAGACGCGATCCCGCTACCTCCAGACTCTGGGCCTCAGTACAGGTACCAAGCCCCAGTCGAGAACGCATCGATACCGAAGGAGCTCGTAAATCGCATTCTCGATGCATCTGTACCCGCCACCGTCCGCGAACTCCTCTCGGTCGCTCAAGATTGCCGCAAGGTCGTCCGCGACGCAGTCACTACGAGACGCATCCCCACCACGATCGCGACCCCGTCGCGAGCACAACAATTGCCGCGTGCCCAGGCTCTCGTTCAAGATAAAGACGTGTCGAGCTCGCTCCAGCAGACCCAGGACGAGATCGAGCAGGGGACCATCACCTCCAAACCAGTCACGGATGGCTCCAGCCTCTTCGCGCACCCCGGCGCGAACAGACCGCTTGAAATCGCGGTCACGCCAGAGAACGACCCTCACCTCAAAGAAATCAGCGCGATCAAAGTCCTCTTGGCAGGCGTCTGCGTCGCTACCGCCATCCTTGACACCGGGTCGACGTTTATTTGCCTACGCCGCGATATCTGGGAACGAACCGGAACCCCGCTACGTCCGGACATGCGTATTCGCGTAACCACGGCCGACAGCACCGTCGTCACCTCGCTCGGACTTATCTCAGGCCTCGAAATCAAGATCGGCGACCTCACCATCGCGATGAACGCGCACGTAGTCGAACAGGCCCCATTCGAGGTTCTACTAGGGATTCCGTTCTATGCGCACACATGTTGCCAAACGAACTTCGACTCTGACGGTCGCCAAATCCTTACGATCACGGACCCAGAGACGTTCGAGCGCTTCGCGATCCCCACCACGACTCGCTCCAACGCGAACGGCGCCTTCGCCAGCTTCACCTCGGGTTTTACCTGAAGGTCGAGGAACCGCCGTCACGACGGGGAGGCCCACCACCCAAACCGATACCCCGCTCACTCCATTCCTTCAGCGACGATTTCGCGGCGTCACCATTTTTCTTCAATCAAGCTTACGTCTTTTGCGACCACGACTCGATCGCGGTTTCTACTTTCGATCCCTTCGCTCCGTCTCCATCCGCTTTCACAGTTAACCCATCAAAACAACATAAACACTCGCAATCCCGGAAAACCCCGAAGAAAACCAGAAAATACACGAAACCCACTTCGCCTCCAACTCAGATACCCGCGGCTCTCCACGCTAATCTCGTCTCTATCTCCTCCGTCTCTATCTCCTCCCAAGAACCCGTCACCGCTCTCGATCGCGATATACCCTTAGACTTCGCCCGTGACACCCACGCGACCAGCCTTGCGTACAAGAAGGTCGCGGACCGCGTCAAACCAGTACAGACGACCCTCCCAGAAAAATTCCGCATCATCCGCCACGAGTTCCCCGACCCTCTCCGCGACCTCCCAGAGATCCCTCTGCATCCTCCTGACTTCGTCCCCGGAACGCGCTTCACTCAAGAACGGTATAATTCCCTCAAATCCGCCCTCGAGGGGACGGATTTCTTGTTGCCAGACGAGGTGAAGCTCTCGCTCGAGCTCATCCGTATCCAGGAATTTGCGTTCGCCTGGGACGAAAGCGAGAAGGGGTCCCTCGATCAAGAGTACTTCCCACCGGTGCTCATTCCGACTATCGAGCACATCCCGTGGGCACTGCGCGTCATTCCCATCCCTCCAGGCATCTTCGACAAAGTCATCGCGATCATTAAGGACAAAATCAGCTCTGGTGTGTACGAGCCCTCGAACTCCTCTTACCGATCGAGATGGTTTTGCGTCGTCAAGAAAGACGGGACGTCCCTTCGAATCGTACACGACCTCCAACCACTGAACGCGGTCTCGATCCGCGATCCCGCAGTTCCGCCCAGCGTCGACACACTAGCGGAGTCCTTTGGCGGTCGCGCCTGCTACACCATCTTCGACCTCTTCGTCGCGTTCGACCAACGGAAGCTGCATGAGGACTCTCGCGATCTCACTACGTTCCAGACACCACTGGGGACCTTCCGTATCACAGCGATCCCTATGGGGTGGACGAACTCACAGCAGACTATGCATGGCGACGTCACGTTCATTCTCCGTGATGAAATCCCTGGACATACGGTCCCATTCATTGACGACATTCCCGTGAAAGGTCCGGAAACCCGATACGAGCGCGAAGACGGTACGTACGAGGTAATGGAAGGTAACCCAGGGATCCGTCGTTTCATCTACGAACACCTCCTCGTCGTCAACCGCATTCTCCAGAGACTCAAGAACGTCGGCGCGACCCTATCAGGAAAGAAGATCACGCTCTGCGCACCTTCCGGAGTCATCGTTGGACACACATGCACATACGACGGACGCGTCGCAGATGATTCCCGTGTCCAGTGTATCCGCGTACTGGCCTGAGCCGCGTAACGTCTCAGAGGTTCGCCAATTCCTAGGCACATGCGGCGTGCTTCGTATCTTCATCAAGGACTACGCGCGACTCACGAAACCGATCACTGTCCTCCTCAACAAAAACATCGACTTCATTTTCGGCCCGGAACAGATCGAGTGCTTCCAACGGCTCAAGGAAACCGTCATGAACTGCCCCGCGCTGAAACCGATCGACTATCAATGCACCCGTCCCATCATACTCGCGGTCGACTCTTCGAACATCGGTTTCGGCTGCATCATCCTCCAGCCCGGAGAAAAGGGAGAACGCTTCGTATCGCGCTTTATCTCAGGTTGCTGGAACGAGCGCGAACGAAACTACTCCCAACCGAAGGCCGAGCTCTTTGGCCTCTTTCGAGCTCTCCGCGCAGCGCGACTCTACATCATCGGTTTCCCATACCTAGTGGTAGAGGTCGACGCGAAGTACATCAGCGGCATGATCAACAACCGCGACCTCCTCCCGAACGCTACCATCAACCGCTGGGTCGCGGGCATCTTATTATTCAACTTCAAGCTCGTACACGTCCCAGGGGAACGGCACTCAGGCGCGGATGGCGTGTCAAGACGGCCTTCAGCACCGGAGGACCCCCCACCCGACACAGAGTACGAGGACTGGATCGACGAGCAGTACGGGTTCCTCGCGACGTCCGCTACGGTCGAGAAGGCATCGCCTGCAATACCGCGATCCTCGAAGGCACAACGTCGCGATGCGCATCTCGAACTATTCCGCAAATTCTTGACCACGAGCGAACCGCCCGCGCATCTGAAAGGCGACGAATCGAAGCTGCGGGCCTTCGTTCGAGCCGCAGCGCAATTCTTTGTCGACAAGGATCTCTTCTGGCGAAAGAACCGCAAGAACCGCCCTCAACAAGTCCCGGACGCTTCGCGGCGCTTCCGCATCATGGAGGCTTCGCATGACGATATTGGACATCGCGGCTTCTTCTCCGTGCGGATCAGGATCCACGACCGCTTCTGGTGGCCATTCATGGACCGCGACATCAAGTGGTTCCTGACTTCTTGTCACGAGTGTCAAGTCCGTCAAACGAAACGCCTACACATCCCTCCCTCGATCCCACCCCCAGCCGGTCTGTTTCGCCGCATTCACGTCGACCTCATGCACATGCCCAAAGCGGCCGGATTCCAGTACATCATTCAGGCGCGCTGTTCCCTATCCGGCTGGCCCGAGTTTCGACTTCTGCGTAACGAGAGCGCGAAGGCTATCCAGAACTTCCTCTTCGACGAGATCGTCTGCCGGCATGGTCCCTTTATCGACGTCGTCACGGACAACGGGTCCGCATTCGAGCCCGCCGTCACGAAGATCGCGCGCCACATCGGACACCATATCGCGATATCCCCGTACAACTCTCAAGCGAACGGCATCGTCGAGCGATCCCACCGTGATATTCGCGAAGTCATCATGAAGCTCTGCAAAGGCGACGATAGCAAGTGGCCAGCAGTCGCGGCATACGCCTTCTGGTCGGATCGAGTCACGATTAAAGCGTCATCTGGATACTCACCATACTACCTTATGCACGGAGTGGAGCCCACGCTTCCCCTCGACCTTATTGAAGCGACATATATGTCCCCGACCCTCGACCGCACCATCTCGCATATCGAACTTCTAGCCAGACGCGCCAACGACCTCCAACGCCGCTCAGAAGATCTCGCGACAGCACACGATCGCGTACTCGCGTCAAGATTCAAAGCTGCACACCGCTTTCGATCCGAATACGAGCACTCGATCAAGGAGTACAACTTTGAGCCCGGCGCCCTCGTCTTAGCTCGGAACACACGCGTCGAGAAGGAGCTCAACCGCAAGACCAAGCATCGCTACCTCGGCCCTCTCGTCGTTGCTCGCCGCACCAAAGGTGGCTCATACATCCTCGCGGATATGGACGGCTCACTGTACAAAAACCGCTTCGCGGCATTCCGCGTCATCCCATACCATCCGCGATCCCAGCTCACAGGTCCCGCTTACACAGCACGTCCAGCGAACCGACCGCGACCTCGACGAGCTCGCTACCATGCAGGATGATATCGCGGAAGACCAAGTCGACATCCCGGCGGACTGGACTGACGCGCATGATGATTAGACAGAAAACAAACCCTGTAGTCCCACTGTCTCCATCCATAAAACTCATGCAATACACGTCGCTTATGCTGCTACTTGATCGACACATAACAAGTCCGACTTAGCATATTCCTCACAGCCCGAGAAGACGTTTTCCGGGTCGCAGATCGACACGACCCTCACACGCACACATCGCGATCAAAGCCTCGACACTCACACACCCATCGCGATACGCACCGCTCACCAAAGACAAGAAAGAGCGTATTATTCTACATTACGCAAGCGTATTATAAATCTAATACAAGACGCTCTACCAAGAAAACCAAAGAAACAAAAACCGTGACCCAAAAAGTTTTTTTTCCCGCCCCGACCATGCTCTACAGACCATCCGGCGGTCCGGGCTTCATGATCCTCCCGAGCCCCACCTTCGCGTCCGCCGCCGCCTGCGCGAACTCGGCCAGCCCCAACTGTGCGACCCGCGCGGCCGACGACAGCCGTGTCAGCGACGAGAGCGCGCCCACGATGTCCTCCTCGGGGATGAGGATGGCATCGCGGACGTGGCGCTCGCCCGGCCCCGCGCGCTCCGTCGCAGCGCTCGCACGCGTCACCCGCGAAGGGCCCGCGACCGGCGATCCCACGTTCATCGACGGCGGGAGCTCTCGCGGCTCTGACGCCATCCCATACGCTGCGCGCGGACGCGGCTGGCGCTTCTCCCCCTTCCCCACCGGCTCGTCCTTCACCTTCAGCGTCACGCGGCCCTTCCCCTTGCCCGTCGCTGCCGGCCCCTCCGCCCTGTCCCATTCCTCGTCCTTTACCCCCGTACCGCGCCGGGTTGACGCCGCCTTCGCCTTCGGTTTCGGTGCCACGACATCCGGTCCCAGCCGCTTCGCCGACAGCGGCGACGTCCGGTAGTTCCCGACGGTGCAGCCGGTGCCCTCACTGCTGCCAGCAACTATATTGAATAAATATGAGAGAACGCTGGTCAATCCATATTGTATAACTTTCAGCGTTGGCTGAAATAATTTACAGTCAGTGTTGCTGATAGGAATGAGTATCTAGTATGCTTGCCCAGTAGACCGGAAGTGGCGAGGATATTCTGTAATCCATGATTACTAATTTACAATATAATCTTAATATTAATTTGTAGAGTATATTTAATTTTAATTTGCAGAGTATATTTAATTTTAATTTGTAGAGTATATTTAATTTTAATCTGTAGAGTATATTTAATTTTAATTGAAAAGAATATTTAATTCTCAAAAATAAAATACACTCAATCCGAAGATCCTTTCACTCGGCGGCTAGATGTAATTTAGGGTTTGATAAGCATGAATTGCAGTGCAATGCCTAGATTCTTTCACTCGGTGCATGATTTAGGCTTTGATAGACGTATAATGCAGTGCAAGACGATCAGGGAAAATCATCAAGATGTATTCAAATTCGGAGCGTGTGTAAGCCCGCTGGCGCGTTCTTCCCATTTCCGACACGATGTGTGTCCGACCGGCCGACGTTCCGACGTTTTTGACCGGCCGACGTTTTTGACCGACCGACGTTTCGGCCGACGTTTTCGCATTTCCGACTTTCCCAACTTGTCGGAAAGTCGGCTTACGTACTTCAAGAGTAATAAGGGTCGGATCCCTGTCGGACTGGTACTGTATAGTTTTTATTATATAATCCGACCCATTTTCACTGCGCGCCGTCACCTTTGTTGCCTCAGTATCTCTGACAGCAACAAAGGTGAGTAAATGCGTCTCATGTATGTATTTAGAGTATCTCTGACAGCAACAAAGATTACTTTGTCCTGTTTGTCTTGTAGGCTCAAGTGTTGGCACTCTCTGGGTGCCTTCCACTTTTTTTTTTAACATCAGCAAAGCGTATCTTTGCCCCTTGCACGTTTCCGCACCTCCCTCGCCGCGATCCGACGAGTTTTGACCTTGCGCGTCTTCGCGGGTCACAGTAGACGTCCCGACCGACTGTCCGGACGTGGCGATCAAGTCCGATTGACTTCGATCCCAAAATAGCGCCAGTAACGCGACTTCGAGTTCCCGCGCGGCAGGCCTTCTCAGCGATCCCAAGAGAGGTCCCTTCGGTGCCGGATCAGTATATTTTCGGCGCACCATCACCACCGCCGGATTCGAACACAGAAGACTCCGCATCCGACCGCAGTACAACACCACACGTGTCCGAATCCGAAACCGAAGACGTGAAACCACTGAAAATGGCACCACCGAATGCACAGCTTGCGACGATTGAGTGGGCGGGGCCGACGAAAGTCCCGTTGCTAACGGCCGGTGATCCGACACCCCGAACGTTGATGGAGTGGTTTGGAAGGGTGCGGGCGTATCAAGCAACCAAAGGGTTGAGGGATGATCAGATTGTGGCAGCGGTGGTCGGAGGGATCATGGACCCGCGTTTTGCGGAGTGGATTATGTCGGACTACACCCGGGTGAGCACACTTCCGTTGGCGGAATTTGTGGCCGAGTTCCGACAGGAAGCGCTGCCGGTCGATTGGGTGGCGCTTGAGCGGCAGAAGCTCCTGGCTTCCCGTCAGGGTGCGGCGCAGTTCTGGGATTGGCAGCGCGAAGTCAGTACGCAGAACTCGGTGCTCCCGGCAGGCACGCGCATGTCGGAAGACCGACTCCGGGAGTTCCTGGAGGCGAATATGCATCCGGACCTCCAAGAAATGATACGGGTACAACCCCCGACCCTGACCGAGCCCCACGCAGTACTCCGAGCCAAGTATGAGGCCGAAGAGCGTCAGATCCGCGCGGCCAACCTGGTTGGAGCGGCCGCCGCGCAGGCCGCGACACCACCGGGCGAGTGGGTGACTATCCCGGCCCCAGCGGCTCCGCCAGCCGAAGCACAGGTGATCCGACTGCGCATGAGAGAGTGGCTGGGACATGTGAAGACAATGGATGAGCGTCGGGTCCGCAACGAAGACCGCATCCGCCTTGCCAGCGAGACTGCAGTGCGGTCCGACAGAGCAAAACGTCGGACCGACCGGGAGCGCGAACCCGCGACACAGCGAAAGTCGGGAGGGTCGGCAGGTAGTCAGGGCGACACCACCCGATCCTTGAACCCCGGAGCCGACCAGAGAGCCACGGTCCGACCGAATAACGAGGAGCGGCTCCTGCTCCAGCGGTACAACGGGTGCTACAAGTGTATGCGCTTCCAGGCCGGACATAACGCCAGAAACTGTCCGAACGGGCCGGTGCGTCGCAAGGACTACAAGCCACTGACGGAGAGCATGGCCATGGCCGCACCGCCGAACCCGTCGGGCAGCGCGAACGAGTCGGCGCGGGTTAAGACTGAACCTGTCGCGGCGTTCGTGGAAGAACAGCACTCTGATTCTGAAGGTGAAACATCGGAGTCGGAGTCCGACAAGTATGTGCCATTTCACCAGCCCCATCTCCGACCTGAGTGTTTCATCTCCGCGCGAGACCGCGCGTCTTCGCTTCTCATCCGACCGCTCATTGACTCTGGCTGTGTTACAGTGCTGATTAGTCCCGAGTTCGCTGACCGACTCCGACTCCGACGCCACCGCTTACGTAACCCGGAGTCGGCGACACTTGCACTGAATCAGGAAGGGGCGAAGCCGATAGAGTTGACAGAGTGGGTCCGCTTGCGGGTGATGTCGAAGGATCGGAGTTGGGAGTCGAAGTCGGTCCGCGCCAAAGTTGCGCCGAACTTATGTACGGAGTTGATACTTGGAATGACATTCTTGGTGGCCAACCACATTGTGCACGATGCCGCCGAGCGGACGCTCATTGCCAAGAAGTCCGGAGTGGATCTCATGCATCCCAAGCCTCCGCCGACACCGACACCGAGCCCGACTGCGGAGCCGACGAAATCGAAGATTTCGGCGCGGAAGGTGTCGGAGAAGACGCGTGAAGCCAGAAATCAAGGGAAGTCGATTCGGAAAGTGTCCAGTAAGCTTCCCGCGTGCGGTCCGATCCACCATGCGCCATTTGTATGCCACATTCCGACTCCGAAGAATGGTGCACGAACGAACCTGCCGCCAGAGGTGAAGGCGGCGTCGGTAATGCAATCAATCCGTGACCGAATCCTGATATTGGCATTCAGTGACAAGTTGGCGGAATTGGATGCACGGGCGAAGGAGAAGTATGCCGACCGATTCCCAGAAGAGCTGCCACACCTCCGCGACCTGCCCGACAATGTGTTCCATCGCATCAAGCTGAAGGATGCGGGCAAGACATTGTCGGGTCGCACCTATGCAACTCCGAAGAAGTATCGAGATGCATGGCGGATACTCATTCACCAGCATGTAGAGGCGGGTCGGATCCGACGTTCGGACAGTCCGCATGCGTCCCCGGCATTTATTATCCCAAAGTCGGATCCGAACGTGCTGCCCCGCTGGGTGAATGACTATCGGGAGTTGAACGCAAACACGGTGCGCGATCGGACTCCACTGCCGCGGGTGGAGGAGATCCTGAATGACTGTGCGCGGGGGAAGATCTTTGGAAAGATCGACATGACGAATTCATTCTTCCAAACCCGCATGCACCCCGACGATGTGCCGTATACGGCGGTGAACACGCCGTTCGGCCTGTATGAGTGGTTAGTCATGCCGATGGGTGCCTGTAATGCGCCTGCGACACATCAGCGTCGGATGTATGCGGCCCTGCAGCATCTCATCGGAAAGATTTGCCATGTGTACCTGGACGACATTATCATCTGGTCCGAGTCGGTGGAGGAGCACACTCGGAACGTACATTTGGTAATGTTGGCGCTTCGGGCGGCCGGACTTTTCTGCTCGCCCAAGAAGACGAACTTGTACTGCGCAGAAGTTGTTTTTCTCGGGCACGTCATTTCGGCACGTGGCATTGAGGCGGATCCGTCGAAGGTCGCGCGGATCCTTGCCTGGCCGACTCCGCAGAAGACGAAGGACGTCCGCGCGTTTTTGGGCCTGGTCCGATACATTTCCCAGTTTCTTCCGAAACTGGCAGAGTATACGTCGGTATTGACGCCGCTTACCAAGAAAGAGTACAACCGCAATTTTCCGAAGTGGACTTCAGAGCACCAGGCTGCCTTCGATGCGATCAAGAAAATTGTGACCAGCCGCGAATGCCTAACAACGGTAGACCACGAGTCGGGGGAGTCGATTTTTGTGACCACGGATGCATCGGACCATCGGACAGGGGCGGTTTTGAGTGTCGGGGAGTCGTGGAAGACGGCCCGACCGGTTGCATTCGAGTCGGCTCAGTATACCGCGGCCGAAAAGAATTATCCGGTGCACGAGAAGGAGCTTTTGGCGATCGTCCGCGCGTTGAAGAAGTGGCGGGTGTACCTTTTGGGAATGCCATTCAAGGTGATCACGGACCATCGAACACTCACCTACTTCCAGCAACAGAAGGATCTCTCGCGTCGGCAGGCCCGCTGGTCCGAGTTTTTGGCACAGTACGAGTTCGAGATCGAGTACGTGAAAGGCGAAGAAAACTCGGCGGCCGACGCGATGTCGCGGTATCCAAAAACGTCGGACGACTCCCCAATGGCGGCGGCGGTGGGACTTGCATGTATGCCGAAGTTTTCCGACGCGCCGACTGCAGCGGCGGTACTCACCATTGCGTCGGACCCGGAGCTTCTGGAGAAGATCCGCGGCGGGTATGCAGAAGATGAGTTCTGCATGAAGTTGCGGGCAAACGTGCGGAGTATTGAAGGCGCGCGAGAAGAGAATGAGTTGTTGTTTGTGGGTGAGCGGTTGGTGATTCCGAGGAAGGGCGACATCCGCGAGACACTGTACCGGCTGGCGCACGATGAACTTGGCCACTTCGGGCCCGACAAGAGTTACGCGGCGCTCCGCAACTCTTACTACTGGCCGAACATGCGAAAGGACTTGGAGTCGGCGTATGTTCCCGGCTGTGCGGACTGCCAGCGGAACAAAAGTCCGACCACAAAACCCGCCGGCCCGCTGCACCCGCTCCCGATCCCCGACAAGCGCTTTGATAGTGTCGCGCTCGATTTTGTCGGACCGTTGCCGGAGGATGGCGGTTATAACGGGATTGTCACTATGACGGATCGGCTCGGAGCGGCCGACGTGCGGATTGTGCCCATTCGCATGGAAATGACGGCCGAACAGTTCGCGGCGGTGTTTTTCAACCACTGGTACTGCGAAAATGGACTTCCGCTCGAAATCATTTCGGATCGAGACAAGCTATTTGTCTCGCGCTTCTGGAAGGCATTGCACACCCTCACCGGAGTCAAAGTGAAGATGTCGACCGCGTACCATCCGGAGACCGACGGAGCGAGCGAGCGGACGAATAAAACAGTCAACCAGATTCTCCGCTACTATGTGGATCGGAACCAGAACCAGTGGGTGCGAGCATTGCCACGGGTCCGATTTTGCATCATGAACACGGTGAATGCGTCGACGGGTTTCACGCCATTCCAAATCCGACAGGGCCACTCACCAAGGATGATTCCGCCAATCGTGCCGGAGCGCGAAGCAGAATTTCAGGCGGAGGGGGCGGAGGCGGTTCAGGCCATGGAGTTGATGCAGCAGTTGCAGCGCGATGTGTCGGAAGCGCAGGATGCACTTCTGGCATCCAAAACCCGACAGGCGCACCATGCGAACAAGAAGCGGGCGGCCGACGACCTTTTCAAGGTCGGAGACCAGGTTATGCTCTCAACCCGAAACCGGCGGCGGGAGTACAAGGCGGCCGGACAAGATCGCGTCGCGAAGTTTATGCCCAGGTACGACGGACCGTACTTTATCATCGCTGCGCACCCCGAAAAGTCGGAGTACACGTTAGAGCTCCCCGATCACAGCCAAGCGTTCCCCGGGTTTCATGCTAGCCAGCTCCGACGTTTTGCGCCAAATGATGACGCACTGTTCCCAACCCGACAACTCGAGCGACCAGACCCGGTAGAGCCGGAGGCGAATGTGTACGAGGTGGAGGCAATTGTGGATGAACGGAAGCGCGGCCGCGGCACCCAACTGCTGGTCCGGTGGAAGGGGTACGGCGACCAGGGAATGGAGTGGAAATCACGCTCGGAGCTCAAGCAGACGGCGGCGGATATAGTCCGACAGTGGGATCGGAGAGAGGGGGCTCCACCGCGGCCGCGAAGAAGATGAGATTTTCTTTTAATTTTTGATTTTGATTTATTTTACCCCTTTTCCTGGTTCACCTTATTGCTCGGAGGAGGGGCTTATTCTTTTGAGGGGGGAAGGGTGTAAGCCCGCTGGCGCGTTCTTCCCATTTCCGACACGATGTGTGTCCGACCGGCCGACGTTCCGACGTTTTTGACCGGCCGACGTTTTTGACCGACCGACGTTTCGGCCGACGTTTTCGCATTTCCGACTTTCCCAACTTGTCGGAAAGTCGGCTTACGTACTTCAAGAGTAATAAGGGTCGGATCCCTGTCGGACTGGTACTGTATAGTTTTTATTATATAATCCGACCCATTTTCACTGCGCGCCGTCACCTTTGTTGCCTCAGTATCTCTGACAGCAACAAAGGTGAGTAAATGCGTCTCATGTATGTATTTAGAGTATCTCTGACAGCAACAAAGATTACTTTGTCCTGTTTGTCTTGTAGGCTCAAGTGTTGGCACTCTCTGGGTGCCTTCCAGCGTGGCTAATTAAAAGGGTGAGTACAAATGGTCAAGAAATGCGGGGACACGGATCAACGGAACGGAATATGTGGAAACGATTAAGGTACTAAGCACGATCAAAAAAAAGTCCAGGAGATGATACGATCAAAAGAAAAACCCGGCCGACAGAAAGAGCATCAACGACGACGAAACGATCTAGTACCTACATTGCGGAGTACCGTTTTCTAGTTACCGATGACGCGGATCGCGTCGCTCTCATAGCCAAAACCGACACATTTTCCTTGGATACCGACGGCTTACTACGAGACGCTGACGGCTTCGCTCGGGGAGCCTTTGATACTGTGGCCGGCTGGGTGTTTACACCTGCCGGCATCCCCATGTCAACGAGTTGCGTGAAGAGCCAGCTGGCCTCTTCAAGGGCCGAGAGATATTCGGCTAGCTCGTTATTGGTTTTCGCGACCGAACGCCACCAGAATAACGTAAGTACTATCAGAAAGATACCATTTTTCCCCCCTTTGCGAACTGACGTCCAAGGCTCCGATTCAGGCGTGCAACGGGAGAAGGGCCAGTCTAGATCGTCCATGAACCGCCAATCAGGCATCAGGGCCTTCAGCCAAGCACGCCATTGTCCGGGATACACGCGTATATCGATCTTCGGGATGGATGTGATGACGCGCTTCCTCTGGTTCCATTCGCGGACCACCGGTGGACGATTGACAGCAGCGAGGAGCTGATCGCACAGCTATTTTAAAATGCAGTTAATATGGTAATGAAATCAAACAAAGCACGAACTTACACGTGAGTCCCGAACCGACATCTCGAAGGTGTGCCAGTTGAGGAGCAACTCATCCTCGCCCTCTCCACGGTACTTTGCGAGGAAGAATGCGAAAGGAGTTTGCATCCACTCCGGCAGCATGGTGATGTCGATTTCTGCCAATCTCTCCGCTGGAGATAGATCCGAAGGTTGAACCGATACCTTTGACGACACAGGACAGTCCACATCCATTTCTAGGTTATTTTTGCACACACTACGCGAAAGGGGACTAGCTTGCGTCCCGAACGTCGCAGAAGATGTGTTATCGGACGCGAGTATGGTGGACGCAGTGACGGGCGCCTCGCCCGGCGTGATCGGAGACGATTCATCGGCGGGCATCACGCCGGATGCAGGTGGAGCGGTCGCGGTGACGAGCGTCCCGCCAGGCGCGATCGGAGAAGATTCGTCGGCGGGCGTCGCGCCGGATGCAGGTGGAGCGGTCGCGGTGACGAGTGTCCCGCCAGGCGCGATTGGAGAGGATTCGTCGGCGGGTGTCGCGCCGGACGCGGGTGCAACGGTTGCGTTGACGAGAGTTCCCCCAGGCGCAATCGGAGAGGATTCGTCGGTGGGCGTCACACCGGATGTGGGAGTATTGGCCGCAGTGAAAAGCGCCATGCCAGGTTGAGGAGCGCCATCGTCTTCATCCTCAATGATCGCAGGTGTGCGACTAACGATTAATCGTGTTAGCACAGTAATCACGACCAGATAAATAAATAAAAAGACTCACTAATTCACGCGTGCCCTTGAAGCACGGTTTGGGAGTCGTCGTACAGGCGGAGTAGGCCCAGTGGTAGCCGCCTTGCGCGTCTTGGCCTTCCCAGCTGCGGGCTGTCTTAACGTTAGTAATCTGAGAGCTTCGTCGATATTAAGAGCTTCCATGCTGATTTTGTTGCGCTGGATGTTGTGGAGGCGATTGAGCTCAAACGAAGTCATCCGTCTGCCATCTCGAAGCCGCACGGTCTCGACACCGTTTATGACGGTGCGCGAAACAACCTCGAGGCCTGAGTCTGCACCTGACGGAGCAGGCGATGGTGATGTGTTAGTGTCCACGGAACTGTTCTCTCGCTCATCAAGTTCACTCATGTTGACATCATCGTCGTCGCCGTCGCCGTCACCGTCGTCACCGTCGCCGTCGTCGCCGTCGTCGTCGTCGTTGTCATTGTCGTTTCGGATAGGCGGACGTCGCTCTACGTGCATCGCGACATCCGTAATCGCCGTGTTCGGAGAGAGTGTCAGCGCGGCTGAAAACTGGTCCGCCAGCGGGGTATCGATGTCGTCGATGCTGGCCGCCTTCCTGTCAGCTTCCGCTAATGCGAGATATTAGTTCCTTTTTCCTTCACTTAAATGTATGATTCGGGAAATGTACTTACTGAAGCATTCCTTCACAAACGTCTTGAACGCATCCTGCACTTGCGTCTTGTATTGGGGGTGTTGCTCTTCATATCGCTGCTGAAGGCCGGCCGTAAGCCCAGTGGTGATACTATAGCAAGAGGTTATAAGACGATGGTACAACAAAGAGAAAAATAAACGTCTTACGAATGAACAATGATACGTCCGTTCCGGGCCGGCTCTGGGCCACCAACGTGACATACCATGACATGGCCAGTCTGCTCCTCGACAACACGTGACATCTCGCTAAGAACCAGCTGCAAATTCCCAATCGCCCTATGTACTGTATCGTCAGACAGCGAGAAAAAATTGAATTGAACAATAACAAATTTCTTACCTCTGCTTGGCACGACATTCTTTCACCCGCGTATATTCCTCCTTGTCCAAGAGCTCATCTCCAGGCCTGGCTTCATCTTCGTCGTATGTGACATTCGCTGTGAGCGCGTCTCGGTGGGCTTCGACTTCCGCCTGGACCTCAGGCGACTCGGCCGCGTACAACTCACGAATCCGGCCATTCATGTACTTTATGAAGTCCTTGTGCCCGAGAGTGGAGTCCATAGCACGCTCCAGCTTCCATCCATCATCGATGATCGTCTTGAGTTTCTTCTCCCAGTAGATATCGGAGTACGCTTGTGTCAGCTGAAGTTTTTGCTTTTTCTTGGGCGACTTTCCGCTGAGCATACGCTGGAGGGACTCGCGGACGTTCCTAGTCTGAAGTCTGGTCTTGTCTCCACGTGTTCCTGTGTGGTTATTGAACCATGCTCTGATCCGCTGGATGAGTAATTTAGAAGGTGAGTTCTTGGAATAATACGAGCATGTGCTGGGACTGACCTTCGACATTAAGGCCCTACCCTGCTCGGCCGTCATATTCGGGCCCCTTGGCGCAGGATGGACGGTGAACCAATCGCCGAGAAACCTGGTCATGAAGACCTTTGTTCGTTTTCGTTCTTGAGCCGCCTCGAAAGCGCGAATGTTCGCCTTGAGATGAGTAAGCATTTGAGTAGTTGCCCATGGTCGATTGCCCATGTCGAAGTGCGGTGGTAAATTACGGAGGATGCGAAGGCGAGTTCAAAGGGAGGACGCTTCAGCATTTGCTGATGTTTCTTGAGATAGTTTTTATGCGAACCAGGTCTGTTCGTTTCGCTCTTCATTTAATCACTTATTTCGCTCCCAAATGCATTACCCTTGGCGCGCGATCCTATCGTCTCGACGACAGTCGCCCGAGCGTTTGCTAAGATTTATCAAGATCTAGGCATGCAATAGCTATTTGCAGGAATTTCGGCAAATGCGTCTAGTGTAAAGCAAATGCGATTTGATGCTCAAGGACTACGGAATGACAGCGAGTATGTACGGTCGTTTCAAATGTTTTATTTCTGAATTTCTCGCTATCCTACAGAACATATTCGCTTCCAGCGTAGATAATCATACAGCAGTAGCTGAACAAATGGCCCTCACGGAATCCTACATACCTCAGATTCTACCCGCATGGCCACCTGCATGGCCACCACATATCGAATACCCAACTCGCGCATTGGGCGCATCAGCAGATGATGTTTAATGCGCAACAATCCCAACAGTCTACCATTAACTCTAAAAGCGCGATGGCCGCCTACCGATCGAGTGCCGCAAACGTCATCGTCCGATCGATCGCGTTAGGCACTATATTGCGCGCCAGAAAGTTATTCGGCTACCGTCAACTTTGCTTGCGCATACACAAGAATCCACGATGGTCGTTCTAGCGTATCAATAGCGCAACAAGAACTCTACGAATCTCATTCTGGGACACATTTCTGTGTACTCGTGCTCGTAGTAGCGGAGGGCAAGTGCGTCTAATAGGGCAGAGGAAGGCAAGTGCGTCTAATAGGACGGAGCTCCCATCGTCATATTTTGGCCGACAAGTGGATAAGTCGATTTGGTTAGCGCAATGGAAGGTCTTTGTTTAAGCTCATACTTCGTGAACGTAAACCAGAGAAGCCGCTTTGGTTCTTTCTGTTACAATGCCGCTTCTTCTGAGGCACATTAAATTTGTCCTTCACGAACCGATATAATTATCGTGAGCTCTACTATTTATTTATTTATTTACTTTATGAAGCAGAAACACAGAACAGAACGGCAAACATTTATCATGAAGGACAATAAGAACGGGCCAAACAATCAAGCTTAAAAGCTCTGTGAGTCAATGCGCTTGACAAGCTTGATCCGGCGCTGAAAAGGCGGAAGCGAATACTTGATAGGCATGGGAATATTCTGATGCACTGTAGCGGCCATCTGCTAGCGTTGTTTGCTTACTTTCTTCTATGGTAGGTTCTTTGTATTAGAAAAGGGTGGAGGAATTCCAAATATACTGACATCTCTTCTCGCTCCCTCGGATTCGAACTATTTCGAAGCAAAACTTAGGTTCAAAGATGTGCATCTCCCGTTTATTTGGTCCAGACAAACAGAACTCGTAAGTGATAAATTCTGGCGCCCCGCCCACCCTTCCTGCATCTCATTCCCACTTTTCTGTTTCGCATCGGTTCATCCCCCTTTTTCTTCTCTCTTTGTTTTGTGCGTCGTCTTATTCGCCACCCCCTATCTAAATTGACGTCTTTTCTCAGTGCCAAAAAAAAAAAAAACTGTTATGTCGTTCCCAGCCTCCGGTCGCGGCCACGACGGGCGTCGCAACGACGCGCCCAGCAAATCTACGTCCCCTGGCGGGTCTGTGCCCCCTAATGGTCCTCCCGGCGGTCCCAATGGCTCCCCCGACCCCACTGACGACATTGTGAACCGGCTGACACTTTTGTTCTTGGTTATACTTCGTTTTATGATCTCGCTGCTGCTTGCTTTCGCCTACGCTGTCGCGACAGTCGCAAACACCGGCCTATACCCTGACCGCGGCGTAACAGACTCCGACTCGGACGGCCACCCCCCTGACGGGCCACCCGGGGACCCCGGAGGTCCCAGGGCTGGCACGTCGCAGACGGCAGGAGTCCCTCAGTCTGCTGACTCTATTGGTGACTGCAACGCCGGTACCCGGTGGTACTGCGTATTCGTCGGCCGCGAAGTTGGAATATACAATAGTTGGTAAGTCTTTGCGTCTAAACTATTTTGACATACACTAATAAATTACAGGGACGAGGTAGTTACGCATACGACCGGCGTGCCAGGACAAAGCCAACGTCGCTACGCGAGCCAGGCTGAGGCCACGCGGTCTTTCAACCTCGCTCTCGCTTCCGGTCGAGTTCGTCGGATCGACACGGCTGTCCCAGCGACGGCCTCGACGTAAGTACTGCACCTCTTTCTTACTTATTTATTTTAATTTTTCTTCTCGCAGACACAACGTCCCAACGCGCTCTGTTCGCTTCGAACCGCCTTCTTCGTCTCAAACGTACGTGCTTTGATAGATTATATTGTATTGCAGCTAAATTCAGATTCAGCGCTTTTGAGCCTGGCCCGTCGAGCCGTACCAGCCAATATGAGATTACCTGGACGCTAATTACCGCGTTTCCAAGGGTTTACTCACCATGGTAGTTTAAAGCCCTGTCCGGCAGGGCTTCTGGGCACCGGCAGGCATCTGGAAGCCATTCCCGGCACCCCGGCATGCCCTGGCCTATGCCAAAAGCGGTGGGCAGTTGCACAATGATGCGCGCTGCCGCCCTTTTCTCGTTATAGTAATTAATTATATTTGTAATATCATTGCCCGCCCTCGCTGGGATTACCTGGCACGATAAATACTGTGCCAGAACGAGGCGTGAAACCGGCCTATACTAATTTAGGACAGCTTGCGGACACTCGATTGATTGTGCGCCCGCTTTTCGGGCGGTTGGCCGACGCGATCCCGACGCGCCGCCGCGTCACTCCCCGCCGCTCCCGCAAACCACAGCGAGCCTTTTTTTTTTTCGTTTGCTATTGTCTAAGCATTCTGACTATAATACTACAGAAATTATTTATATACACTAAACGAGAGGGGAGGGGAAGTGTCTTCGCACTAGCCGTCCACACCGCACGCGCGGCGGGCGGGCGGACGGGCGGGGTCTGGGACGCGACGCAACGCGTGTCGGGCGAGCGGGGCGGGCGGGTGAGGACTGCGACGCGACGCGGGCGAGCAGTGAGACGCGACGCGCGGCGGGCGGGCAAGCTCTGGGACACGCGACGTCGCGTCACGTCCCAGACCGCGCCCGTCCGCCCGCCTGCCGTGCGTCGCGTCGGGCCCTCGGGTCCGTTCACCTGCCGCCTGCTGTGCGCTCCGGCGCGCTCGCTCCCTGCTGGGCATCGAGCCGCATTTCTACACTCGCTACCCACCTGCCACCCGCGCTCCTCGACCGGTCCGTGGAGATTCACTCGACCCCGCCGAGCAGTCAGAGATTGGCAATGCCAACTCGTGCAAAAAGCCTGCCGAATCTTGATAGCGTAACGACTCGCTCGACCCCGCCGAGCAGTCAGAGATTGGCAACGCCAACTCGCGCACGCACATAAAAAAGCTCACTTGAGACGGCAGCACCATTTTTTGACCCGCCACTATCCACTCGCGCTTGCACATCGGGCACACGGAATCTTAGTGTGCGGGGATCCAGTGCTGACAGGCAACGAGAGACGCCTGTTCGGGTGCTCGATGCGGCGGGCAAGCGCAAGGATGGGGAGCGCAGATGCGGCATGCGGTACGCGCAAAGACGGCAGCAAGCGCGTGCGTGGACGTGCCGGTTTTGCGTGGGTGTCGGCTTTTGCATCTTGCTGCTTGGCGGAGCCGGACGCTATCTCGGATGTATGGGAGTAAGGATACAGCGCGGAGGCAGGGAGTAGGTGACACTGCGACGGCGACATGGTGTGGGGGACCCGCCGACAGCGAGACGACCCGTGGCACGAAGAAAAAGGCATATGACGTGTCAATGATTATCAACTAGGAATGATCAGCGTGCTGAACTAAGTAAAGCTTGGATTTTCCGGCACTTACCGAATCACTGTTTTATTTCTCTAAGTCCATTTAGCATATTAGTCGGGCTGTTCGCAAGTCCACATTACTGTCATAGCACCTCCTGTACATTAGTACAAACTAATAGATTATAAACAATAAATTATATATCGTCTTCAAGATCCAAGTCCGAGTCCACCGGCCTGCAATCGTAATCGTCTTCGCTTTCTTCAATAAAAACACTTTCCCCCCCGTCGATAATGCCGTCGGTTTCCTCAACGTTGCGCGCTGCGACCCCTGTCGGTGCTCTGACCCCTGACTCGCTCTCTTCCCCTCGTTCTCGTGCAGCATCGCCGACCCACGTCCGCGCGAGAATGAGGGTTGTCCGCTTTTTTTTCGCAGTCAGTGTCGGACCAGCTGCTTCGCCCGCGACGCGATACCGTTGGGGCCACTCGATAGCATGCCCGCGAGAGGTAATAGCCTTGTACCACTTTGCCGCAAATGATGTCGCGAGACCTTCCCATGTGACGGCTTGCTTTTCCGCGTATGCTTGAAGCCCGCTAGCTAAGGCAGGGACCTCCGAGACGATACGCACCGTAGCTTGTTCGCGCCACCATGCGGCCTTCCAGTCGCAGTATGCAAGCGTCCGGCGCATCTCCTCGACGATTAGGGTGATTTCTTCTTGCCAGCGCTCAGCGCGAGCCTGCGCCTTCGCCCATTCGACTCGGATTCCTAGAACAATGGTCAATAACTGGGCTGACACTTCCGCGGCTTTTGCCAGCAGCCCAGACTGTTGACCCGTCGCAGTTTGCCAGGTCACAGACTGTACCGGACAGGCGAGTCCATCGGACTGCCACATTATGGAAGGAGAGCTGGCTCCCCATTATAAAAACTCACCGGCATCGATCTCTGCATCCCCCCCTTCATCGCTTCGCATTCGGGTCCATATCCATGATATTTCTCGCCGGCCTTCGCTCCGCTGGTTCCTCTTTGATTTCTTTTTGCCGTCGTCTTCGTCTTCATCAATTCCGCGCACGTCTTTCGGGAGTAGGGGCTGGAGTTGCTTCATCCAGTCTCCCCCCGGATCGAGTCTTCTTAGAGCGAGGCGAGCGGCGCGATAGCGCTCCGCCGTTAACTCAATCTTGCTGGTGAACTGGACGATGACCGACCGTGCGCGCGTGTTTTCCCTTTGCCCCACATTATTTACTTTTTTGAAAGTCAGGGAGGCGGACTTGAGACGCAGGAGCCGACGGAGTTCAGCGAGACTGTCATTAGCTTGAGCGAGACGAAGACGTGTTTCTTTATCAACTAGTTTGTGGCGCGTTGGTAAAGCACATTTCAGGTCGTTATTAAGCTCGGATGGTAAGCAGAGCGGGGGAATGTCTAATAAAATGCGCTTATCTGTGGACGGGGCCGACGATTCACCTCCCGGATCCATAGAGGATGCGGCCGCGTTCGCTGCGGCTTGAGCGACTTGTATTGATGCGCATGGCATGAATACGAGCTGAGCTTTGCGCCATTTGCCAATCTTGCTCAGTAGCGTGGTCTTCCTTTCTTGCAAAACCGCACTTTGAATTGTATGAGGCTTCGCTTTTTTCGTGGCGACGAGCGCGTTAAACAAGCGCCTGTCAATTAAAAATTATTGCACTATCAATTATATTAATATACAACGAACGCGGGACATACTGAAGCTCTTCCAACTCAAATCCTTTCACTAAAAACGTGCTTGCGGTTAAATCGTCGACAGTTAGCGCCCCGTCAGTGACAGCAGCCTCTTCTTTCGCAAGTTCTTTGCGGAGATCAGCAAGTGAAACATCTATATAGAAATGCACAATTAAGCAAAATAAAAAAGACAGCCGAACTCGAGTGATAGGCTTACGGGTATCGGGGTCAGCATATGGGTCCGGCGCGTTAAGCGGGTCCTGCTGCCACACATCAACCATCCTGGTCCACGACGCTATGACATCCGGCTCGAACGTCCCTGAGAGTTCAATGAAATTCGCCCGGTGTTTCGCGTACATTTCTTCGGCCTCTACAAACTTGCGCAGCAAGTTATGACCTAGACAGTTGATACATAGTTAGTAAAGGTACAGCCGGTAGAATTCTGAGCAGCACGCGGACGGGGGTATGCAACGCGAGGATAGATAGCGACGTGCAAATGAGGACGGAAGGAGACAATCCTTCACTCACCTAAACCAATGATCTTGCGCCAATTCCATGCGGACCAGTGGTCGTCTATTGTATCATGGCGAAAACCCGGCCCCATTTCTCGCGTTGCCATCGCTATAGGATTAATGTGAGACCAGCCCCGCTCAATCCCTTCGCCGTCGGTCCGCGCCGAATGTCGAAGGAGGTTGAGGGAGTACGGACTCTGACAAGACTGACCGTGTCCTTTCAAATGGAATTTAGGGACAGCAACATTCACGATCATATAAAAAAATGCCGCCTGCAGGTGGAGAGGGTACTCGCGAACGCGGGCCGGCAATTTTTTGCTCCATTGGCACGCTATGTCGTAGGTGACGAGTAATAGCGTGACCAGGGCACCAACGATGCTAGAAAGAAATATATAATCCATGTTAATGTACCTTATACATTCTCAGCAAACGCGAAAGCGAAGAGTGAATGTATTCGAGACGCGATTATACCTCTCCCCCTTTTGA
Organism: Phellopilus nigrolimitatus; assembly: GCA_021029095.1. NCBI lineage: Eukaryota > Fungi > Basidiomycota > Agaricomycetes > Hymenochaetales > Hymenochaetaceae > Phellopilus > Phellopilus nigrolimitatus. The sequence continues at coordinate 68,503 of JAJOHG010000025.1, forward strand.
AGATCTCCGACACCGTTTTTTCGCACTAAACCGCTTCGCGCGCAGATTACCGCGCCTACGCCGGTCACCAGATATCCATCGTTGAGACGTGTAGTTGCCTTTTCCATGGCCTGGAAGGTCGACTCGCACGTACCGCGCTGCAATACATAAACGAATAAATTAGTTAAAATAAATAAATAAATAGAATTCATGAGATGCGCAAGCGCGTTGAGTAGCGACAAACGTACCTCAACTTTATGTATGTCCTTTTCGGATTGCACGCGAAGTTGTTCGTGGTACGGTACGGGATCGACAATATATGCCCAGCCGGGCCCAAGCGGTGGATCGTCGTTGACACCCCGGTCCTTTGATTTCAGTCTAAAATTCGCGTCGATTGCGAGGACAAGCGTATAAATCCATCTAAAGTGAACATGAATTCGTTATTACTGAAGTGCGTGTGTAGCGGACGGACTTACAAGGTAGCAGATTCTTCCCAGTTAGTCGGTAGGTTTTTTCCTGGATGAGGGCATGCGGGACAATCCAAACCAAGCTGGCCGTCCTTCGTATCTTCAATGCCAGACGGGTCGTGCGCTCGGCCCGAGCGCTTCGCGAGAACGAGATGTCGATAGCAGCGTGCGGATCGCAAGAATTCATCATAGCGTTTCTGCATTAAAAGATGTTAAAATAAATTATACAAAATCTAAATTATCATTAACTCACGGGTAAGTTACAGACCCCCGACCCGTCGCTCATGTGCGCGAGTCCCTGATAGTAGTCGTGCGCAGAGAGCTTGCCTTGTAGCGTCAGTTCATGGAACTGGTCGAGCATCGCAAAGGTGAAGGCCGTGCCAGGATCCTTCGTCGTTGCAGGGTACCAGCGAGCGCGCAATAGTTGATTGCGCTTGTGCAAGTTCCCGTGCGCCATGTCGCAACCGCAGTAAACAATATCGACAAGATGGAAGCCATTGACATGGTAGACGACAAGATATTTCGCTGGCGAGGGCAAAGCGCACGGTTTGCCTGCATGACCTAGATGTACTTTCAGACCGAGCGAGCGCAGCGACGATTTCTCCCAAAATGTCCCGGTCCATTTCTACATTGCATTTAGTTTCTTTCTTCATATGTAGATAGACGGTCACTCACCTCGATGCGATGCAGCGGCAAGAGCTCGTGCGACTCTATAAGACAGCTGTGACAAGAAAAAGGAGTGCCGAAACAGTCGAGGCATCGCCAGTGCGCGTCGTCACCTGCGCATGCATGACACGCAGTGTGCCCTGTACGCCCGTCGTGCCTAATGAGCTCGTCAAGGTACGCTGGTCGGAAGGGGAGCCATTCGGAAAGCATTTTTGCCTAGAGTAACATTAGAATTATAGTAACATTATCATTATTTATATTTATAACATTCCAAGTCGACTTAAGACTCACCCTGTGCCGTTTAGAAGCAATGGCGATTGACTCCTTCTGCAGATCCTGCGCACCGCGATTCTCCAATTGTTCCGGCAGGTCTTCGAATACGACGTCTTCGAATCCACATAGATCGTCGTTGTCGCGCAGATCCGCAGCTGTCCGTGGCTCGTCTTCATCAACTAGGTCTTCAACGTATGAGTTCCGGAAGCCGATGCCCCCTGTTTTGAGATCGCGCATGCGTACGACGCGAGCGGCGGAGGAGACCGTCGATGGACCCGAGAAGTCGCCACGCACCGCGGCGGCATCGTCAGAATCGGAGTCGTCAAGCCTCAGGACCTTCACCCGCGAAGAATCGGTATTGTCTTTGTTTTTCTTCCTCTTGGCCATGACTGACTGTCGCCCGGCGATGTAGGAGGAAGAACTTGACAGGGGAAAAAAAACTGCAGTCGCCACGTAGGCACATTTCCTAATGGAGATCGCCTATAGATATGTGTGGCAACAGTACACAGATGTCGAGAAAACCTGAATTAATGCAATTAGAAAATATATGTGCTCTCTTCGATAAGAATGAGGAACCATAAAGGCAGAAAACGTAAGTAATATTTTTTCTACGGAAAATAGACAGCTAATGTACTACATAATTGACGACCGGAGGTTCGAGCAATGCAGAACTTCGAGGATGTCGAAGATTACAGTGATTTGTGTGCCGACTCTGTCGATTCCGCAGGTGTGCGGTTGTCCTGGAATGTCTGGCCGTCGAAGTGCGCAAGCAAATCAAAGCGAGTCGACTGTCTTAAACAAAGGAATAGCGCAGGGAGGGGCACCAAAGAGCAAGACAACGAATCGGATATTGTTGGCCACCCCTCTGGTCTTGCGACAGCATTCAGTCCTCCCGAGCTTTTGCTGCTTTATCGAGAAGCTTGCGAGGCACCGACACATGTCAAGCACTTTGTGCCCGACGGAGCGGATGAAATGCTTGTGCGGCTTCTTGTGCGGCTTACTCGTGGTGTCGCACGTTCGGCCCAATCCTCCCTTTCTCCGTTTTATGACACTCTACACGTTCTCCGCAACTAGGAAAATTATATAGGAATATATATTTAGTATTAGCATTATTATTATTCTAAAATTAAATTAGTCCTTATACAATATCTATGTGGACATGCAGAGGTAGCGCAAAACGAATGTACGCAAACATTCGCAAATCATCACGAAAGCCACAAGTTCTATGTTTTGTTCTCAAGATCAACAGGTAGACATGCGTTGCGTGGCACACAGAACTTAAAGTAGGTACCCGTAAGAGTTTGCAAATACAAAAAAAAAGTTTATGGAAAAAGGTCATGAAATCTCAGGCTTTTGTGTTCAGTTGACGAGATTCGTGAGTTGTTGTTACACGGATCTATCTGCTCCTGTACCTGCTGAAATAGCGAGTTCCGTGTATTGTACGCTGTATTCTCTTGCTTATATTAAAAATCCATCATCTACTAAGCAATAAAGTATATTGAGAAGCATTAGAGATTATAAATATGCCGGGGCTCAAAGAAATGGGACTATTAACATAAAACTTGTGGCTTTCGTGATGATTTGCGAATGTTTGCGTACATTCGTTTTGCGCTACCTCTGCATATCCACATAGATATTGTATAAGGACTAATTTAATTTTAGAATAATAATAATGCTAATACTAAATATATATTCCTATATAATTTTCCTAGTTGCGGAGAACGTGTAGAGTGTCATAAAACGGAGAAAGGGAGGATTGGGCCGAACGTGCGACACCACGAGTAAGCCGCACAAGAAGCCGCACAAGCATTTCATCCGCTCCGTCGGGCACAAAGTGCTTGACATGTGTCGGTGCTTCGCAAGCTTTGTTCTTTTGTAACGATGAAAGCATACCTTTTGCTTCGGCACTTTCCCCATGCTGTCGAAGCAGAAGTCCATTAGCACACTTATTTTAGTGACAATGAAAGCATACCTTTTGCTTCGGCACTTTCCCCATGCTGTCGAAGCAGAAGTCCATTAGCACACTTATTTTAGTGACAATGAAAGCATACTCTCTGCTTCGGCGCTTGCCCGATGCTGTCGAAGCAGAAGTCCATTAGCGCACTTTCGTTTGTGACGATGAAAGCATACCCTCTGCTTCGGTGCTTGCCCGATGCTGTCGAAGCAGAAGTCCGTTGATCAAGAAGGTTTTGCATTGTAGCAGCGGCAGTGCCCCTCCCTGCGCTATTCCTTTGTATAAGACAGTCAATCCGTTCTGATTTACTCGCACACTTCGACGGCCAGACATTCCAGGACAACCGCACACCTGCGGAATCGACAGAGTCGGCACACAAATCATTGTAATCTTCGACATCCTCGAAGTTCTGCATTGCTCGAACCTCCGGTCGTCAATTACGTAGTACGTTAGGACACACACTGTTCAGTCTCGGAAACACACATAACTGCATTTGATTGTATGGCGAACGCGCCAAAATGGACGGTCAACGCGTGTACAATTTGAATACCACACTACGCAAGCCAATGCTATCCTTTTTTATGTCACGTACGCTCAATCACCCGTCCCTTCACCTATCAGCCGTCCAACTACTTGTTCTGCGAATTTCCTTCCCATACAATTGTTTAGTTCTGTATAGTATCGATCAGATTTCTTAAACGGCAATAGTGGGTGCGCACTTAGCAAACTTACGCGATTGAGAACATTATTAATGTCCGGCACAATACGGACATGACCGGCACGAACAGCTTCGTTGTACGCGTCCGTTGCCTCCTCCTCGCTGTCGTATCCCCTGAATATCGCACCGGTAACACCAGAGACGTAGCGTCCCGCTTCCAACCTGCGTAAACTTGAGTAAAGTAATAATAGTATAATAATAAATATATATCTCACCAGTCAGTAAAGACGCCAGTCCTGAGACCCGCGGTGATCACGTACCAGCGAGACCTCCTTTGAGTCGAGACCGAGCCTAGCCAGCTAGGTCCGGCACAAGGAGACATTCCCGGGGAGCCGTTTTCCGCCTTTGTAGCTGCCAGAGGAGCAACGGCGGCGGTCTGCACTGGAGCGGGGGCGGCGGCCACATTAGGACCGGGGTTACTGAGGACGACACCTGGAGCCGCTGAGGTGCTGAGTACGTAGGTCCCAAGGTCGGGCAAGGGTCGCCCATTGCCCTCCATGACGGTGCCAAGGCCGCGCTGCGCGACACGCAAGAGCGTCAGAACAATGAGCAAAAAAAGTCGCACCACGGCACCGAACAGTTCGGCGATGTCCGCCGTCTCGTTGTGCTGAGGACTAGCCGACCTGACGGGCTGCTTGTTGTCGTCGTGCTCGTCTTTGCGGTTCGTTGTCATGGTGGCTAAAAACTTGTCAGATGGCAGTTACTATCAAAATACGAGCGACCACGCGTACCCGGTTTTTTCAGGTGGTGCAGATCTCAAACCAATTCTCCTTGAAGATCAGACATCGTCAGTCGCAGGAAAGTAAAAGTGTGACAAGGAGAGATGACTCGGAAGAAGGAAAACGGTGTTGAAAAATTCGCAACGACGAGAAGCTTCACGTCAAACACAAACGACCAACTACTCGTTGTGTACTTCCGCAGACGAGCCCGTGCTGTCATCGCCTTACACACGGAAGGTTGTGAAAGGGAGAGGGGTGGAAACGAGCGATTGGGAGAAGGGAGTGCGGACTTACGACGTTGTGGTTTGAGGAAAAGCGCAGGGCATCAGAAAAACGAATCGCTTGGGGTTTATATTTGACAGTCTTATCGCATCGGCACTACGAACACGCGCCGGCCGCGTAACGAACCCTGCTCGCTAGATGTTCCATGCGAAATTCCCAAGGAGACGCCGCGCGGCTAAGCGCCCACAAAGCACGCCGTGCGCTCCGGATGCGATCAAGTGGACCTGCAAACCGCGCCAGACGTTCTATATCGAAAGAGTACTGAAAAAAAAAATCGCACGGCAAAACGATATGAAGGAAAAGGACGCGAAAGTACTCCCTTACGATAGCTACCGCCTTGCACGCACAACAGGCCCTTCATGGTTTGGGCGGACACGGACCAAGTGGAATTCCTCACTGACCGTATGGGAGATTATTATGAGGCTAAAAAGGCAGGAAGCGCGGCCACCAATGCATTCATCGACAATACGTTTGATGCCTTCTGTTCGCGCTGGCCAGTCGAAGACGCGAAGTTCAACAGAACCGACATCTATAACGGCACCCCGGAGGAGGTCACAAGGAATAAAACATTAGCTATGCAAGCGGTAAGCCAGTGTCTTTATCATACTTACTTTACAATATTTATTTTTAATTTATTTATTAATCGTATTCCTCATTGTAGCGCATTCGTGAATGGTTCAAGTACCGCACTCGCCCGAAGCAGAGCCGCGGGGCATTGTCGGTCCTTTCTTTGGATGGAGGGAGGGGCAAGACGAGGACGCGTATGCCGCAAGCGATCGAGGCATACAATCATCTGTACGTTAGAAACGACGCTGTTAGAACCAAAGCACTAGAGATGGCGTACGAGGCTCACAAAGTCAATGTCGCGGAAGTCGGGCTCGAACCCCTCTTGAAAATGCAGTACAAGAGGCATTGGCTTGGCGAGCAGCTAGATCTGGAGCCGCAGGAGATCAAGACTCATGTCGACCTGTTCCGCAGGACAAAGGTCGTAAAAGACTCGACCGCGGATTTGCCTGACTTCAGCGAGAACATAACGGAAGTCGACGCCGACGCTGCGGAGCAGCAGCGCCTCGCCAAGGTCACCGAAATTCAGAAGTACGTTTTAATTACATTTTTTTAATATGTTCGACTCACCAGGAATACACAGGAAAGTTGACGTTCTCGGTGCTACATTGAAGACGATTGGGAAGGAGCTCGAGGAGCAAATGGGTGCAAAAGGCTTCTTCTTCGTTGCACTGCCTGAACCTAAAGCGGATGGCAAACTATCAATATTCAAGTACGTGTGATGTTCATTGTTCGGGGGTGCGCTTACCTATTTCTGCTTAGATGTAGTTTCGGCCTCACCGCCGATGACAAAAAGCAGGACTTTGAGTCCTACCACCCAGAGTTCAAAGCTCAAGTGCAGGATATTGCGTGCAAGTGGGCGTCTAAGTGCATTCGTAAGTGACCATCGCTCATCTTTACAACTAAATCACTTACCTTAGATTTAATTTTAATTTTATTTATTTCCCATCGTAGCTAAGGCCGTTCGAAAGCAGTTCTCATTTACGCCGAAGTTCGCGCAAGACCGCGTGACGAAGGGACCGTCTGCAGATGGAAAAGAGAGGCGGGCAGGCGCCGACGGCACGGAGGTTGGGGAAGATGACATCGACTTAGACGATGTCGGCCTTCAGATCATTGATCCGCTCGATGACGACTCGGAGTCCGTCGATCCATCAGATGGCCGTGCGGAGAAGCCTACAAAGAAGCAAAATAAGCATAAGGAACCGAAGCTCACCTTATACGAGAAAGAGCGCGCGGAAAGGGTCAAGGAGAGGGAGGAGCTGATGTTAAATTTGGGGATCACTGGTCCGGATGGTGCTCTGAGTCTTTTTAAGGAGAAACCGAAGCCCAGACCCAGGACCAAGAAGCGAGACTCGACAATAAAGTCGGACGCACATGCTGCGCCACGCAGATCGACAAGAAATAGAGGCGATGCACAAAGCGATGCGCAAATCAACGCGCAAATCACTGCGCTTTCGCATGAGAAGGAAGAGGACAGCGCCTCAGAGTCCGATCCGCTCAGATGGTCGGAAGGAGCGGAACGACTCCCAATGCTGATGGAGAGAGACTCCGATGACCGTTCGCAATCAGTTGAGCACATGCTCCCTGAGTCCGCGCAGGCGGAGCCGAACCATTCCGTTGTCGAATTTGTTGCACCGGACGATTCGAGCGACACGTTCGCGCTGCACAGGGCACACAACACTGTGGCCGCACCTAATACACACCAGGTGCTTGGCGGTGTGCGTGCTGATTTGCGTGTAGATGGCGAACCTGTCGCACCTGTCGTCCCGAGCAGCGAGACAGCAGAAGTCAATGCGTCGCGCGCTCCAAAGAACGCGAGCGGCACGCCCAAGGCATTGCCAGCTCCGCGCGACGCGTCACCCGCTCGTTCCGTGTCTTCAGGTCCTCCGCGCGGGACATCTCCCGCGTCTCGAGTTTCAAGTGCCGCACCCGCCGCATTGTTTATGTTCGATCCGGCGTCAATCCAGGACCCACAGCAGCGAAAAGCATACGCGTGGATCCCAGGGGCCGAAGCCTTTTTACGATGCCACTTGAAAGGCGACCTGGCCGACTCATTGATCAAGTACTGGATTGAGTTCGAATTTCATCTAGGTTTTCCAGTGCGTACCTTTTTTCCTTTCATTCGGCGGTGAAGTCTTGTATTCACAAAACAAAACAAAAAAGGGTGCAGGTGAAAGAATCCCGAAGCAAGGCCGGCCGAGTGAGGTCGATTGGTGGATGAAGCGAGGGCGCGATTATACTAAGCTACCCGGTGTGCCGCTCGCAGCTAAATTCGCCGCCGACTGGGAGCCGTGGTACAAAAGCCTTCAGCCTCCTGGCCCTCGAAGGGAGTCCAAGAAGTTCCCGCTCCCGCAGGGTGAACTTGCTGGGCACGCTGACTGGTCGAATCTCAAAAAAGGCGGCACGAACGGGATCTTCATTGTGCTGGCGACGCTGGCATTTTGGGTTGCCGGGGTGAGGACACAGGAGGACGCCGATAGACACGAGAACGCTGTTGGTGATGTTCTCTGGGTCCTGCGTTCGATGCTCGCCAGTATGAGAATTGAGAAAAGAAAGCCCGGCGATGGCGACGATAACGATGGATTGATGGGAAGAGCCTCTCGTCGCACGAGAGTACACAAGTAGAGTTAGTATGCCATAACAAGTAGACAGCTGTTTGACAAATAAGGGAAGTTTATCCCACATGGACACGACTTCAAGCAGCAGGACAAGAAACTCACTATCCACATCACGGCCGTCGGAATCCTCTACACGTTCCGCAAGACACTGCTGCAGGACAAGGAGCTTACTGTCCACATCACGGCCGTCGACAACACGGCCATCGGCATCCTCTGCGCGCTCCGCGAGACGCTGCAGCAGGACAAGGAACTTACTATCTACATCTCAGCCGTCGACATCCTCTGCGCGCTCCGCGAGACGCTGCAGCAGGACAAGGAGCTTACTATCCACATCTCGGCCGTCGACATCCTCTGCACGCTCCGCGAGACGCTGCAACACGGCCGTCGACATCCTCTGCGCGCTCCGCGAGATGCTGCAGCAGGACAAGGAGCTTACTATCTACATCTCGGCCGTCGACATCCTCTGCACGCTCCGCGAAACGCTGCAACACGGCCGTCGACATCCTCTGCGCGCTCCGCGAGACGCTGCAACACGGCCGTCGACATCCTCTGCGCGCTCCGCGAGACGCTGCAGCAGGACAAGGAGCTTACTATTTACATCTCGGCCGTCGACATCCTCTGCACGCTCCGCGAAACGCTGCAACACGGCCGTCGACATCCTCTGCGCGCTCCGCGAGACGCTGCAGCAGGACAAGGAACTCGATGAGGATGTACAGGTGCGCAGACCCCGCCGCGTCCTTTCGTGTTGTGTGTCCCGCGCTTCCTTTCAGCGCGTGGATCCGCTCGAGCAAGTATGTTTGGTGGCAGAGCGAGCCCGGGAGTGCAGGTGGTAGGAATATAGGTGTATGAAAGGGTGGGGTAGCGAAGCGAACGTGTGGATATGCAGCGCGCTAGCGTTTTTTTTTTTTTTTTTTTTGTTGTTTCCCTCTCTTTCGGGAGGTTTTTTTTTCGCCCGACCATTCATTTCATGCATGCTGTATAATAGGCACAACGTGCACAATAAATTTCTTAAATAAAGCAAACCAATCCCCCCACCCCTTCAAAGAAAGGCCCGGAATTTGTAATGGCGAGCGGGAGGGCGGGAGGGCGGGCAGCGGCGAGCGGCGAAGAAGCATCGGCGCACCGCTCGGTAGACTTTTAAACCTAAGCGAAAGATTTATAATTGATTTTATGCACCCTGAAAATATTTGTAATCACTTTCCCGCCCCGCCACAAGAGCCCTGTCCGTTTTAGGATAAGCTTCAAGGTTGCCGGACATGCCGGGAAGCCTTGTACCGGCATGGCTGGCAAGCCCCGGAGCTGCCTGGCTGCCTAGAGCCCCAGTGGTAACACTACCGCATTACCATGGTAAGTAAACCCTTGGATATGCGGTAATTACCCTATAATGTATTACCTAGGTGGTTGGTACTGGTGACGGGTGATCCGTGAATACGGATCTGCAGTCCAGGTCGGGTCACGGGTTTCCACGGGTTCTAGGGACTCGTGGTATGCCCTACGCCATGCTCTCAAAAACAACTGTGCACCACTAACATGCAGCTGCTCGCGGCCAACCCGACAATTAGTGCATCAGGCTCTGCGTCCGCACGGTGTTTTCAAGAGCCGCAGCGGGCTCGCAGCGTCCCTCGGCGCCGCCGTCGACTCGCTCTTGCGGGTATCCACAGCTATTGGTTTTCTACTCAATATTCTTGAAAAAATAAGTTGTAATTAAATTAAAACAAAATGTAAGGTGACCCGCAGGTCACTCGCTATACCCACTCCGACCCGGACCTGCCATACCCGGACCCGCAGGTATACTGACCTGCGGGTCCGGGGGTCATACACGGGTTCGGGTCTGGATTTTGAAAATCTCATACCCGTGCAAATGGGTCCGGGTCTACCCACGGATCGACCCGTGCTATGCCCTACTGCAGAGCGGGACAGGGATGCATGTTTCCTTTTGTCTTTACTATTATAATAAATGCTACATAACACTACATAAACCCGTGAACTAACTGTCGACCCGCTTGACCCGCACCCGCGGGTTTCTGAGGACCCGTGGATCCGTGTCCCAACGGATCCAGGTCAAGACGGGTCCAGGTCGAGGATTTTTCGTCACGGGTGACCCGCCAACGGGTCCGGTTCAACCCGCGGGTGGACTCGTGGTGAGCCCTACCTCCTGCCGCACCATCGCCATCTCCGTCTCCCCCGGATGAATTTATTGTGGGAACCTCACCACCAGTCACTCCACCCACGGCTTGTCCATTCCGGCGTGCGATCAATCCCTTCATGCAGTCCATGATTGGGGATGTCCCGTTCTCTCAGATGTCGCCTCAGCAGATCCAAGAACACCTTAACCGGCGCAACTCCCCAGAGAATTCCACGGCAACTCCGCTTCGAGTTCGGACTCAGTTCTCGCCTCGGGTCATCAGGTGCTTCACATGCGGCCAAGATGGACACCGACAGCAGAATTGCATCCACTACCAATGCGGATGGTGCGACAGACTCGCCCCAGGACACTCTTCGACTAACTGCCCGCACACAAACCACCATTATTAGGGATGGAACGTCCGCGATGACATTAAACTAGAGGTCGTTGTGGGAACAGATTCGTGAAACCCTCTGCTTTCAGGTGACGCTGACAAACCTGGTCCAACGTTTTGGGTGAGCTTTATTGCTTTCGTTAAACCCTTCTTGAAATTTTCGGAATCCAGCATGGTCATGTCTCGTCTCGTCTTGCTTTTCTTGTTGAGTTTTCTCTTTTACTTTTTCAGTTTTGACTTCCTTCTTGTGCATTGTAACTGCTTATTGGCATTTATTTCGCCTTATTGCGTTCTCTTTTCGCCTTTCTTTGTTTTTCTTTGACAGTTTCGGCGAACTGTCGGCCTTAAAGAGGGGGTAATGTTAGAACTTACCTTGCTTACCTCACGACCCCCCTTACATCATTCCTTCCTTGCTTAGTCAGGCCCTTCACCTTTCCATTATCTTTCCCTTAGTTCATGGCCTGACCCCTTCCTCATTGTACACGCCCCTCCTGGGCATTCCCTGCTCCATGCTCCACTACCTCATTCCATGCTCCACTGTACACGTCCCTTACGGGCCTTTCCCTCACGCTCCCCTCACGTCATGCTGCACATGACTCCATAGCTCCGCTGACATCATAGTCAGCCTCACAGTATATATAGGTACATCGCTGGGACCTTAAGCCCCAGCTTGACCTCCTTGTTCAGTAGCTAGCATAGTCTTGCTATTCATCACCCTTGCTCTTCATAGTCCTGCACTCTGTGCTTCACAGTCTTGCCATAGTCATTGTCGCCTTGTCACAGTCAAGCCTCACATCACTCGTCACGTCACTGTCCACAGTCACACTCCTCGCTCCATTAGGCAAGACCCTGTTCCTCCGTAACACTGGGGAGAAATATTGCATGTGTGCCTCTTTGCAACACCTCAATGCAGGCCAGTTGAGTCGGACCTGTTTGTGGAGTCACTATGGCACTGCTCATGCAACTCATGCTGAACTTTGCAGATACACTCATTGTGTGCCAGCACAGATTGCCTGAGTTGAAGAAGAACGGCCACTGCTACCACATGTGCTCAAAGCTCAAGAGTCTCAAGGCTGAGGTCCAGGAGCACTTGGGTGCACATCTACTGCAGCTTGTGGCATGGGGTCATGAGCAGCCTGGGCTTTCTTGTGAGTGTCTCCGTCATGCAGGTTTCAGGTATGCCCTACTATGCTGTCCTTTTGTGGTTGTGGCTGGGTCATGTACGTAAGTGTGGGATGGCACTATCCTGTCTGAAATCTTTCAAAAGCTTGTCTAAATTACCTTTGGCTAAACGTATTCTCAATTCAACCCCTGCAATAGTTCAGTGTTACAGTGTTACACATATTGCACATTCAAGCTTCACAGGCTATAGTTTAAGTTATACTGTGATCATCAGTGTGATGGTGGACTGAAATTCTCAAGCTAAGAGACAGGTTAGGCTCAATCAAAGGTAATCTTAAAATGAACTCCTTACATATAATACATTCTCTGGGGGCTCGCATATCACTAGCCTCATTTTCGCCACCGTTGAAAGCGGAAAAACCCCTCCTTGCGATTTCGATTTGTTTTTCGCGAAAGCAACAGCATTTTTCGCAAGTTTGAAGCTCTTCATGTCTTTAGCCTTGCTACAGAAAGCGAAATTGACCCGTGCTAGGAAGCGCACCAGGTAGTCGACGAGACGCTCGTCCCTTTCTCCGAGTATTGTTGTGGGCCAGATCTTGATGGAGATTGACCTCGCATGTTCTTCGCTCAGGCGTGTTTCGTTGAGCTTGACGGCGGTGTGGAGTCGGAAAGATCTGATGGGCTCCTCGCTCACCTTGATGTCTACAGGATTTATCCTCATCCACCCTCCCACAGCACGCTTATTTCCAGCGAGGACGAATTCAGCCTTGTCGCTCTGCAACGTCTCCTTTGTGAGCAGGATCCCCATCATCAGCCCGCTCGAGGTCTTCTTCGTGAAGACAACATAGAGCGACATGGGCTCGAGTTGTGAGATGTCAAACGACGACATTCTGGGTAGCATGGGTGGCCGAGGCCGTTAGTACCTGAATAGATCGTCCGCGCACCTACAAAGTTTCTCACCTGTCTTAGGTTGCAGCAAGTCTTTCTGCGATATGATGACGATGGCCGGAGAGCCTGTGGGGTGGCTTGGATAGTTTTCCCGTCTTCCGCCACCGTCACATTGCATGCGCAGGGATAGCCGCTGCTGGTCGCGAGGGGACGCCATATGCGCCACGGTAACCACCACAGAGCGCCAGAGAGGCTATCCTGAGCCTCGCGCCACGGACGTCGCGACAGCGACGGTGTCGCTGCAGATTTGAAAAGAAAGTCCTGCCAACCCCGATGTAAGGGAGCACAGGATTTTTGTTCCCCCTTCCCCCTCTGAGTGGAAACTGAGAGAACCCCGGAGTAAAATCAGAGGGTACCATGGAAGAACGCGCAGACAACCGTAGCACCGACGAAAAATTGCGAGACACGTAAGCAGGGAGCATGGAGCGTAGATAGATCAGAATAACCAGTCTGTTCCGTTTTGCAGGTCCAATACATACATGAAGCTCCAGGGACGGACGCGCGAGTTCGTCGACGTCGCCACGCATTAGACGTTCTGAGGCTAAGTTGCCACAAAGGCGGCCCCGCGGAGATGGTTCCAGTATGTACTAACACCTTCAAAGCTCGCCGATATGCAAGCAATTTGTTCGCCACACGTCGCGCGCCAAAGACCGAAACCACATCCGCGGGCTTGGAGCGCGTCGAGGCCGCCGCGAGTCGAGCGCGAGTTCGGTTACTTTGACAATGAGAGGGCTGGGTTCCGTTCCAGACTAGCTGCAGCCTGTAAGACACTGGTCGCTATGTCGTCTGTACATGTACATGCACGCAACGACGGTCGTCTGGCTGCGCCGCTGTTTCCAAGCCACGAGTCAAGTACAAGTGATTGAACGAAATAAAGAGAAGATCAAGGGGGAAAACCGCGCGCCACAATCAAACGCACGCGGTGCTGCAGAATGATTGCAGATCGGAGAGGCGTAGCCACTCTCTCTCGCCTCCTTGCAGTAAAGACTCTTGCCCGCACTCAACAATTATATCCAGTATCTACAGTAGGGCATACCACGAGTCCCTAGAACCCGTGGAAACCCGTGACCCGACCTGGACTGCAGATCCGTATTCACGGATCACCCGTACACGGGTGATCCGTGGGAAACGGATTGTCACGGGTCCGGGTTGAGAATTTGTGCTTTTACAATACCCGTGGGTAGTTCATAGGTATATTTTGCGCTGGTTCATTCATTTGTAGATTGTACATATGTTGTATGTATCATCTTGTATACTTGTAACTTATTCATTCAACAACCTAAAATAATTTTATATGATATGTGTAGTCAGTTAAGACCCGCAGGGAGCTGTGAACAAACCCGTGACCTCCGTGACCTGGAACCGTGGGAATTTGATGACCCGTAGATCCGTGTCCCAACGGGTCCAGGTCAAGCCGGGTCCGGGTTGAGGATTTTGGGTCACGGGTAGATCCGCCAACAGGTCCGGGTCAACCCGGGGATCGACTCGTGGTATGCCCTAATCTACAGGGCAGGGCAGCAAAGTGGCCCCTTGGAGAACAAGAAGAACCCGCTCTCGGACAATTGAAAGCGGCTCTCCTTGTTATTAATTGTTTTTTGCTCCTTGCAGGAAGCGGAAGCAATAATTTTTAAAATAATACACGGCCACGTGCTTTTCGACTTATAACTCGCCGCCACGCCAGAACAACAACAACGTCCCCTCCCGTCGTCCACACCGCTCTCATTGTCGTCGTTCGCATCCATCCCAACAACCCCGAGTCGCCCACGATGCTGGCCACAGGCTACTCTACCCTCTTCTCCCTCGGCCTTTCTACCTCCAGCGTGCACTGCGCCCCGCCCGTGCCCTCGCCGCACACGGCGTCCTACACCCTCGCGCCGCCGCCCAAGATCCACATCGACACCCAGGTCCAGGTCCCGGCACATCCGCGCGTCGTGCGCCGCCGCCGCTCCAGTGTCGCCGCAGCAGCAGCCGCGAGCCCAAAGGGCGCGCTCAAGAGCCCCGCGCGCGCTGCGGGTGCCGCTGCGTCCGCGGGCCGTGCGGCGCTGCGCAGTCCGAGCAAGGCCCGTGCGCGCAAGTCGGACGGCGACGCCCAGCGTGCGCGCCGGCATAGTATGGGCGACGTCCTACGGTGCGTTGATACTCGCCTTCGCTTTCGGCTACTGGACTAAGTGACCCGAAATACCTACACAGATCCCGCCGCGGCCCCGTGTCCAAATCCGCCCCCGCGCCGCCGGACATGCCCCTCCCCGCCGTGCCGTCCCTCTCCCTCGAGCACCCGCTGCCCAGCCCCGCGCGTCCCCCATCCTCCGCGTCGGCGTACCGGCGCGCCTTCGCCGAGCGCGACAGCCTGTTCGCGGCCACGCCGGCATCGGGCCGCTTCTCGCTGCCCGCACCGCCCTCCGCGACGAGCGCGAGCTCGAGCGGTGCCTTCGCCTCCCCGCAGCTGCTGCTCACGCCGGGCTTCGCCGCGAAGCTCGCGCACGCGCTCGCGACGCCACCGGGCTCGCCGCTCCCGCATCCGCAAACGTCGGCGCAGCCGCCGAGCCCCGTCGACCCCGTCCTCGGTGGCCGCGCGTACTTCGATGGGAGCATGACGGTGGACGAGGGGGTGTGACTGGGCGGGAGCTGAGCGAACGCGGCTGCTTATGATTTGAACGACCTCCGTCTGTATGTATCATTTTATGTTCTCTTTCATTTCTATCGATACCCCCCGCATTGCATCTTCATTCATCCATCCGTCCATATATTCGTCTATCTATCCGCCTATCTATCTATCTATCGGACCCGTCCGTCTACATTATTCTCTACACTACACCCACAATTCGCTCCGCGCTACAGCGTCCCGCCCCTCTGTCGACTACTGCTTTCTGTACCCTGCATCTCGCCCTGCATCTCGTCCCTTGTCCATAATAGTGTAGCACCCCGCGCGCCCGTATAATGTACTGTCTCCCGATCACACGCATCTACCCTGCGTGTTTTTCTCTCCCTTCGTAGACAAGAGTATCAAATGTCGTAAAATAATGGAGTACGTAGATGCATCTATGACATACCCATCCTGCCGCTATAGGTATGTTTCGGGGCCGTCGTTGTCGCCGTGCTACTCTCCAAAACGAGTCCAAAACGGACCAAGTATAAGAGCCTCGAAGCTGAGATACAGGGGCACAAGCACATGGACAACCTTGTGTGCATCCACTGGGGACATGAACAGTTTGAACTTTCTCAAAAGCATTTCCATCATTCGGCATTTGCCTGAAGGCCTGCACCTGCAGACAAGATGCCCCACACCCACATGGTAAAGGACAAGTCACTGTCCTCCCAGAAGACAGAGAAAGCAAAGATAAGCCCAAGCATTATCAATGCCTTTCAGACATGGAATATCAGCCTGAAACCCCCTGGATGCTGTTGACACGCATAACCTTGATGGCCGGTTAGCTCAGTTGGTTAGAGCGTGGTGCTAATATGTCACTGTGGTAGTGTAAATTACGCCAAGGTCGCGGGTTCGACCCCCGTACGGGCCATACCAAAGACAGTTCGTGTAATTTTAATATTTTTCTTCGGCAAGGACGTGCCTGGAATCCCGTCGAGGAGGGCTGCCTGACCAAGGATGGAGCAACGATTATGAGCAGGTGTAGATGTGAATTACAAATGAATACAATCCAATACAAATCGACAGTCTATCGGTAATAAATGCCACGCGCGTTCAGGTATAGGTACATATGTGTGCCTTAGAGAAAGAGGAAAAAAGAGAATTAACTCCATTGTCGTCGTCGTCGTCGTCGTCGTCATCGTCATCATCAAAACCCCACTCAGTCGTCCTCCTCAGACGGCCGGAAGCTCCAGATCTCCATGACCGTCTTCCCCGCGCGCTTGCACATGACGACGCACTTGTCGTGCTTGTGTGCGACCTTCCACACCGCCTCCGCGGGCGCAGTGAGGTCGCGCACGTACGCGCCCGTGCGCGCCTCGTACAGCCGCACGCGCCCGTCGTTCCCGCCCGTCACGAGCCAATGCGCGTCGAGCTGCAGCGCGGTCACAGACGAGTCGTGTGCCGCGATGCGTCGCGCCGCGCCCATGTGCGCGTGTGCGTGCGGCAGCTGGTAGTGCGCGGGCTGCGCGAGCGTAAAGGTGATGACGCGCCCGTCCGAGCCGCCCGTCGCGAGCGTGGTACCGGTCAGTTGCAGCTGACAGACGAGTGCGGTGTGACCCTGCAGGAGGGCAAGACATTGTCTGGAAGGAGCGTTTGTATTAGCGAATTCCCTCAGTCAAAACTTCAACAAAAGCTGCTCACCCGTCGACTGGATTCCAAACGCGCACGGTCGTGTCAAGGCCGCCTGAGGCGATATATACACCATCGTACGCGACCGAGTAGATCTGATGTAAATGACCCCGAAGCACGTGAAGACACTCTCCAGTGTCTATATTCCATAACTGAAAACGTATATTCAGTATCACTTGCCAATAATTGTTTACGCAGAATTTTTGCGTACTCGACAAGTAGCGTCGTAGCTCCCGCTAACAGCCTGGTTCCCGCAGACGTCGAGACAGCGCACACTCTCCTCGTGGCCCGTAAGCGTGCGCAAGAGCTTGCCGCGCTGGACGTCCCATACGCGCAGTGTCGTGTCGCGCGAGCCCGAGATCGCGATTGGCCGGTTGTGCAGCACGCGCAGGCAGCGGATTGTCGAGGTGTGGCCCTCGAGGACATAGATGCAGTACCCGGACCGGACGTCCCACACACGCAGCTGCTTGTCGCACCCGCCACTCACGACCAACGCATTCGCGTTCCCCCAACCCTCCGACGCGCAGCAGATGTCGCTCGGCTTCGGCACGGGGGATTCCGCGGATGTGCTCGCACTAGACGCCCGAAATCTGTTATCAAGCCCAATCGCGTTGCGCAGTGAGTCGGGGATGTGGTACTCCATTTCATCAAGGCTTAACCCCTCGTTGTGTCCCTCTCCAAATTTGCTTACGGCTTCGCTCAGCCATACGCGTGCACCCACATCTGTGCTCGCGCCAACCTCGTCTTTCCCCTCCGCGGTCTCTACGGGGACAGGTGGCTTTGCAGGTGTCCGCGGAGCGTCAACCCAGTGCCCACCCGCACTGACGAGGTTGACCGCCCAAACACCGGACTCGTGCCCCACCAAAGTGCGGCCGAGGACGCCCGTCCGCGCTGAGAAGACCTGAATACGACAGCTTGCGAGCCCAACGACGATCCACTCATGATCAAGTGCGACAGAGGTGACGACTCCACCGTCAGGTGTCGCAGAGGGTGGGCGGTGCTTATTGAGGAGTCGTCCTTTCCGTCGCCAGTTCGTCACTGGAGCACGGATAAGGTGGATAATTTACTGATTAATAGATAAGCTTACTTGTCTTGTAGGAGTGTATGAAGTGATTCCTGTAGGAAAATGGTAGAGGCAGTTCTCGTAGAAGCGGTTGTGCCACCCCGTCAGACAAAGGGATAGGTTCCAGTATCTCGTTTGCCTTAGCATGCTCGATATTTCCCGGAGTCCTACGCCATTCACTCTGCGGGTACGTCCTATCTTCAAATTTGCTTAGTTCACACATGCGCTTCCACGTCGCCTCGTCACTCATGAGCGCGTTCCAGAAGCGAGACACGCGGCTCGCACGCGCAAGCGTGCGCGCATCGTCAATGTAGCAGAGAACGTGCAGGCTGAGCTCGACAGGCAAGTCACGCAGGAAGTCGCGCTTGAGGAGGGGCGCGATCGTCGTCGACACGAAGAGGAGTTCTGCAGGAGAACAGTCGGCGAGTAGCGCGCCAAGGTACTGCTGGCGTGCGGTCGGATCAAGTGCGGCGAACTCGAGGCGCGAGATGCGTGCGGGGTCGGATGTGCTTGGTCCGAGGACGGCGGGCATCGGCCGTGGCGAGGGAGCCGGCGTCGGCGGTGAGACGATGGGCATGTATATCGTCGAGGACGTGTCTCCGGACATATTGGACGCGGCAGAGACAGACTCGGGTTCGAATTCGTTAATCGCCATTGCCGAAAGCGATGAAGACAGCTCGTCGGGGAGAGAACAAGAGCGTTGGACCGGGGCCGGTTTGTCTGTTATTGTCGGGAACGACATCGACGTCGGAGACGATGAGCAAGTGCTCTCGTAGGAGCTCGGCTTCGGCTCACCTGTTTACGAGCGCTCGCTTGATTAGGCCTCGGAGTTTGAACGGGTGGCTGAACTGCAAGGTGTATGGAAGTCACCAAGAAGTCACTCAACTTAGCTGAGCGGGGTGTGTAAATTAGCAGAACGAGTAGTTTCACGGTACGAAAAGGATGTAAGGGCTTTAATTTCCGGGCTGCATGTGTGGGGCATTAATATCAATGAGAGAAGCACATTGAGACAGGGAAAGGGGTTACTTTATTCACCCTTTGCCTTTTCCTGCTCCTTTTGAGAAAATGAGAGAAAGCGAAAGAGAGAGAAAGAGAGGAGGATGAAAGAAAAATCAAATAACATCACAATACAATCCGTCGAGTACGTATTTTAATATAATATTCCCGACGCTACATATAACCCACGGAATCTCGGCTAGCCGCGAACCTTCCATTCCGGGGCATTCTCCATTGACGCGCCGCTCTTACAGCCTGACAGCGGTGCTTGGCAACTTGAATGCTTGCTGCATACATACTTAAATGCGACGCGGGTCGAATGCTTGGTCTCGGATAACTAGCGTAAGACGCCGACGTCGACATGGGCGACAATGCGCAGAAATCCAAACAAAAGAGTCAGCAGATATCAGTGTTTTTTTCAGGTCGCCGAACTGACGCCTTGCCTGTAGGTATAGACCCGACAGTCGACTTTGTGGCGGGAACTATTGCTGGCACGTTCCTAGACCATTCAAATATTCTCGAAGCTAACGAGCGGCCCATCGTTGTATGCAGGTATCGCAGGGCTTGCGATCGCCTATCCATTCGACACCGGTCAGTAACGCGTCCAAATTAGAACGAACGTGTTTCCGCTCACACTCAGTTTCCTCCCCCCAGTCAAGGTGCGCTTCCAGAGCCCCCAGACATCTGACAAGTACCGCTCCACGCTCCATGCATTCTCCACAATTGTCCGTGAGGAGCGGTTCAGGGGTCTGTACAAAGGAATAACCTCGCCCATGGTGCGTCCCGCGTCACAAACATATTCCATGAACCTCAAGCTGCCCGCTGAGCGGACCGAATATAGCTCTCCTGCGCCCCACTGAATGGTCTCGTCTTCACGAGCTACCGCTTCTTCATGCGCCTCCAGCTCAAATCCGCAGATGACGAGCCCACAATCGCGCAGATAGGGCTGGCGGGTGTGGGGAGCGGGATCGTCGCGTCGTACGTCCATATCCACTGTTCTCGGGATTTATCTTCTTCCGTTCTCTACTGACTGCCACTACGCACTACTGAACGGCAGGTTGATAGCATGCCCCATCGAGCTCATCAAAATCCGCCAGCAGAACATCATAGACCGTCAGCCGACCGCACGCGACGTCGCGCTCGATATCTTTCGCAGGAACGGTATTAGAGGCCTGTATCGCGGTCTGCCTGCGACAGCTCTGCGGGACGTCGGGTACGGCGTGTACTTCGCCACGGTAAATTTTATTTATCTTAAAGTCGCGCGATAATAATTGACATATATATCAGTACGAGGCGACCTGTCGTTACTTTTCGCGCCACCCGCCACCATCTTCCGAAAGCCCGTTGGACTGTTCATCAGATGGCAAACAGCACGCGGATCATTCCTCCCTCCTCTCCGAGGTCGAAAGCGAAGCGGGCGCGCTCTCGTGGCCCGTGCTCCTCTTCGCGGGGGCACTGGCGGGCGTGAACGGATGGTTCACGACGTTCATGTTCGACGTCGTCAAAACGCGTATGCAGAGCGTCGACCGCCGCCCGGGCTCTCCGGAGCTGCATGCGGCGTCGCGCGGAGGCCGCAGCAGCCACCCGTACCGGACGACGTTGTCGACGATCGTACACTCGTATCGCACGGAAGGCATGTCCGTCTTCTTCCGCGGGTTGTCGCCCACCTTGATTCGGTACGACGCAATGCTTTCGATATTTGATTTTAATTTCATTCTCGTCGACTGACTGTTGGCTATATCGTAGAGCTATACCAGTGAACATGGCGACGTTCGGAGTCTTCGAGGGTGTCGTGCATTTGCTGTCTTGATCTGAAGCTGGTTTATCTCTTGCTTTTAGCGGAGATCCGATATCAAGAAAAGGGAATAATTGTAGAGAATAGAATAGCTAGTTATAAGGACACTCTGCACTTCAAGGCAGGAACAATTGCGACATTTCTTCGAATATCAATTGCATTTTGACTGAAAAACAAAAGCAGAGCAAAATGGTCAGTAGGTGTTTATAGAGTACGCATTGAGTAGCGAACAACGCACCCAAGGTATCTTGAAGGGAAGGAATCTTAACGCCATGTCTATGCGGGATCTCATGTCGTCCACATTTGGGAAGGTCTCCGTGCAATTCCCGCACACGTGCATCCAGAGTCGCCTGCCCCGACCTTTTGCAAACCACTCTTCAGTTAGATAGTCTCCTCTAGGATGCTCCCCCAAGTATCCCCTCACACCATCCTGCAGAGTCTGAAGAGACCGTATCGCGTCGGCGACCGTCAAACTCGTTGTTCCACAGTTGCAAACCCAGTACTCCATTTTCACAGCCTCCGGGTCCTCGGGATCCATGCGCAGATGGGGATGATTGAAATCCTCGGTAAACGAGATGCATTGAATTATATGGTCGACACGCATCTGGTGAAAACGAAACAGCCTGAGCAGCTCTTTCGCACCCAGCCGATCGACACCGTCCTCGAAGCTGTTACCCGCGACGACCGCCCGTAAATAATCGACCGCGCCCAGCGCGGCGGCTTCAATCACGTCCTCCCACTTCCAGTGGCACGCTAGTGCATATAGCCTCACTTTGTGTATGCGGAGGTCCTCATTGGTCGTGACGGCGGAGCGCACGGTCTTCAGCACGCGCGGCATGTCGTACTTGTCCGCGGCAGTAGCCAGCGCCCAGGCCTCTTTGTACGTCTTGATGGCCGGTATGTCTTCATGCGGGTAGATAATATTGAGGACGGTCACGATTGTCTGTGCATCCTCGTCCAGCGGGATGGGGTCGTCCCGGTACTCTGTCGCAGCACGCGGGACTTCGAGCATCTGGCGGAAGAACCCCGACGCGACTTTGAGGATGAAGGAGTGCACGCGGAAAAGGACACCGTCGTTCGTCGACAGCACGACATCGCCATCGGGATGATTGTATTCTGGATGGAAATATGGAGGTTTATCTTCGGTGTCCATTGTTGAGCGCTGATCACTGAGAGGATGCAATCTTGGGTTACGCGATTCAGAACCGCAAAGCTCGTTTTAGTGAAATTTGCCAGAATAAGCCTAAATCCGATTTTAAACTTATCGTCACTTCCAAAAATCGAGCAATTTTGTGTATCACGACACGTTCTCTGTCTGCGACGCTCATCCAAGCTCGTTGCTCATCAAGGCTCTCAATAGTAATGGCTGCGAAGAGCGAGTTTCATCACGCTTCCACGACAACGATGGAGATCCTGTCTCAGTTTCCTGCGAAAACCCATTAACTTCCGTGTATGCGTCCTCTTCTCAAGTCGCGTTTGGCTTCTTCCGCCAGATGCTCGACATGCCTCGAGAAACCGCGAACGACCCTATACCGTTGCCGGAGACAGCAAAGGTTTTGGTCAGCCTGCTAGACTTCATATTCGAGACATTGCCCAACCCGTCGCGTCGTCTGAGGCGTCACAAAGGCAGTGCGACATTCTGCGTGCACTTGTGTTCGTTCGCGCTCGGAAGCAGAGTGCTGAGCTACCAACCCGTCGACTTTGTTCCAGCGCTGACATCATCAAACGTCGTCTGCATTCTTAGTCCCTTGTACATGTAACACGAACAAGAACACATGATGTCTCCATTCTCGACGCCTTTATATTCTGAACTGTCTCAAATGCGGTCCTTGTACTCTATTTTAGACGGCCCCTTATGCTCGTAAGTGCGTATCGAATTTGCAGATTCTTTGCAGCTATACGTCCTATTTTTTAACTCGTCCTCGAAAGCTTCTCGCAAAGATGGATGCCGACCACGCACTACAGAACAACTTCCACTCTCGCCATAACTATGCCGACGGCGACATCATCTTGAAATCGAGCGACAATGTCCTCTTTCGCGTGCATTCCTTCCTGCTCAAGGCATCCTCCGTCGTCTTCCGGCATATGTTCGAAATGCCCCACGACGAACGAGAACCACCTGACGCCCCAATTACGCTTGCAGAGAAAAGCGGCATGGTCGCGACTCTTATGGACCTCATATATCCCGTCGACAAGCCCCCGGTGTTCAAGAGCTTTTCTGACATGGAGGACGTCGTCCACATCTTAGACAAGTATGAGATGCACCCGCTCTGTGTGCGGCTGGAGGGCTGTGTCCTGGCGAATGACCGGATTTTAAAGCGGTTAGGCTCAATCGACCTGTATGTTTTCGCCGCTAAGCTAGGGTGGGCCGGCGTCGCGCGTTATGCATCGCGTCTGTCACTCGATGAGGGCATAATGACGACGAACTCTCTCAGGCGTTTATGGGAGCTGGAGAAGGAGGATATATGTCTGCTCCTCGAGCTGCATTGGAAGCGGAGAGAGCAGCTCCTGAGACCGACGGACATTTTGGGCAAGCTTATCGACGCAGATGTTCTGCCAGCTGCTGACGATGAGAACCCGACGGTGTGGACTTGCGGCTGCAAGAAGGTCAAAGTGACGTTTGACGACGCGGATTCTGCGTTCCTCGACCTCAAGCAGAATGTTTCGGGCTATCTTGATACGCACCCCTTCGGCGCCGAATTGCAGTATGCCTTCCGTTGGGAAAAGCTAGGGGCGAAGGTTTGGGAGCTCAAGTGCAAGGCCTGCGGAGACCGTTTCTGCACTCCGGAGAGCCTCGCGCAGGAGACATGTG
The DNA here is from genome assembly GCA_021029095.1 of Phellopilus nigrolimitatus. NCBI lineage: Eukaryota > Fungi > Basidiomycota > Agaricomycetes > Hymenochaetales > Hymenochaetaceae > Phellopilus > Phellopilus nigrolimitatus. Next base: position 92,274 of record JAJOHG010000025.1, read on the forward strand.
AAGAATTCAAAAACTTCGTAACGACTATTTGAAAAAAAAAAAAAAGGTTCGCAAATATGACTACATATGCAGCAGTATCCTGATCAGACTCGCAGATGCATGAGCTCGACTGCTGGACCATTTGGGAATAGCGGTTTATTATTTGGGGATTTAACGTCAATTTCAATGATTTCATTTTCTCGCCTAACATCAGCTCTTCCTTTGCTTCGCTTCACTTCCATAGGTCCTTTTGTAGATCGCGCAGACTTTAGAAGTCAGACGAAAATGACCCTCCTAGACCGTCATTATACGACCTATTTCTTGTTCAACTGCTACTCGCGAGAGGCAAGCAAAATGGTCGCTGGAAGGTGAAATTTAGAGTGGCGGTGCAAGCGTCACGAATGATCTGCGTCATCTGAAGACGAGTTTGGATCTGTCCGGTGAGCCGCCTCACTTTACCATCTGACACGTACAAAGTTCGGAGCCGACTGCAGCCACATGCCTGCAAACACTCAAATGCGTCCCTTCGGACATTTGGTTGCGCGAAGTTACATGTAGAACCAGTTCGCCATTCACTTTTATAGTCACGGCGACGAAGGCGTTCCTGGCAGCCGCCTCATGACCTGTGTTTCGCACTTCTCGTATTCTGCCCGGAGTTACTACATGGGATCAGACGTGGACCAACGGGCATCGTATGCCGCACCGTAAATGCCGCAGACCGCGGCAATGAATGATATAAAAGACTTGCATACTTTTCTATTTTTGATCTCGTTGCTCAGGGACACTCCCACAATGCGCTTCATCCTCAGCTGTTTTACAGCTGCTCTTATAGCCGAACGTGCACTTGTATCTGCAGAGAGTGTCATCGTCCCAGGTGCTACATGGACGGATACAAGCGGAAATGTCATTCAAGCCCATGGGGCCGGCATTCTTAAGGTCCCCAGTCCAATTGCTACAGAGCGCTGTGTCTGAAGCTGAATTATATATGCGACAGGTTGGGTCGACGTTCTACTGGTTTGGGGAGGACAAGGCTGCAAACAGCGCTTTATTCTCGGCTGTGTCTTGCTATACTGTATGTGGTTATGATGCTTCTGGAATATCTACTCTTATGATTTATATACTAGTCCTCAGACCTTGTCAATTGGTCTCGGCAATCTAACGCGCTCACTCCAATAACAGGCACTATGATATCTACTTCTGACATCGTCGAACGACCAAAAGGTGACATGAATCTAATTGAAAATTGATGGCCTTCTAACGCTTATTCTCCAGTCCTATTCAACGAAAAGGTTCTGAAGAATGCTCTTACATGGTCTGTTGCATCCCTAACAACAATAGACAGAATCAGGAATATGTCATGTGGTTTCACTCCGATACATCCGAGTGAGTGCACCTATCGATCCCGGTTGTGCGGAATATCCTTTATACTACATAACCTAGCTATGGTGCCGCCATGGTTGGATTAGCCACAGCTGAGACGCCGTGCGGTCCATATACATACAAAGGAAGCTGGCAGCCTTTGGGAGCAGACTCACGCGACATGGGTTTATTCCAAGACAGTAAGTGTATATACTGGCGATCTCGTTATCTCCGAATCCTGTGACTGATAAATTTATGAAGCTGACCGTAAGGATTAAATCGCAACACCCTGTACATACTCCCTCTCACCCGGCTTATTCGTCGCAGTATCTGCATACCTTCTATACGCGTCTGACAACAATCAGGACTTCAAGATTGCATCCTTGGATTCGGACTACTACAATGTCACGGCTGTAGTCTCGCAGCTCAACGGTTAGCATTCGGTAACTAACAGAAACCTTCAAATCTTCTTACCCAAAATTTCAAGGTGCTACCCTAGAGGCGCCTGGAATAGTAAAACGTGACAGCGTTCGTTCTTCATGCCTAGTGAAGCTCCGAACAATATATATATGACATATCTTCTCAGACATACTATCTCTTCGCGTCGCACACTAGTGGGTGGGATCCTAACCCCAACAAATTCTTCTCATCCTCGGTAGGTTCCTCTACGCATGTCAGCGATTATGATTACCTGCTGACTTGCGTAAGCGTAGTCTCTTTCCGGTAATTGGTCTAGCCAGGAAGACATAGCGCCTGAAAATACCTAGGACGTATTTTTCCCAGAACGCATACGACCTTCCGCTCGGGTCAAATGCAAGTGTAATTTATATGGGTGATCGATGGAGACCGTCTTTGCTTGGTAGCAGTCGGTACATCTGGTACCCGCTAGACTGGTCTTCTGGATCCCCTCAGATTGTTCCAGCCGATGTCTGGAGCGTCGATGTCAGCGCAGGAACGTACTCTGTTGCTTCTGGTGCAAGCTATGAAGCTGAATCTGGAACTCTCTCCGGAAATGCGACGGTTATGTCTGGCTCGTCTTTCTCTGGGGGAGAAGCGGTTGGATATCTCGGTGTGCTACTTTTTTCCTCGTCCGACGGCAACTTTTTTTGTTAATATTAGTGTGTTGAAGGAAATGGTGGCTCTGTGACCATTAATGATGTTCAAGGCAATGGGCAAGGACAATGGGTTGCTTTGTACTATGCAAACGCTGATTCGACTTGGAGAAACACCACGGTCAGGTATATCAATTTGTTCCGACCACGCACTTTTCTGAGCTTACATTGAATGTTTTATTTCGAAAAGTGTCAATGGTGGAGCTACCGTCCTCGTAGATCAGCCAAATACCGGCGGAGAGGACGTCCTATTGTCTGTCCCCGTCAAGCTGAATCTGACAAACGGGGCGAACTCGGTGACTTTCTCTAGTAACCAAAGTAGTACGTCCTCGATGTACTCGTGGTGACAACTGATTTTGAAAGGTGGTTTTAGGCTATGCCGGTGATCTTGACAAGTTCATTGTTTACCAGCAAGGATAGTTTCAAGAGAGGTAAAAGTGTCATTGATATAGCCGAAGATAACTTCGATGAGGGGTTCGGTAGGGAACAAAACCGGATTTCTAGTATAATTTATGAGAAAGTATGAAAACGTTGGTGTTATGTGATGTTGCCGGAATGTGGATGCATTTGTGGTTCGGCGTCTTTTTGAACTGTTTCAAGGGTTTCGGGTAAGTACACTCCGGGAAGCCGACGCGTGTCCCTGTACGCTCAAACCGCTTCAACACTTCCACAACTTTCTCATCTCACCACCATTTGCTGTCTTTCATGAGGCGTCGACGTAGATAGACCTTTTTCTTCGCGCCCCTTTTTTGCTTATTTGGCTTGAATAAACGCTAGAAATGGGCCAGTTTGGTTCGTTGAGAAGTCAATCGATCTTACACAATCATCAGAGCATAGTAACTTCTGAATGAAGTATTATTCTGAATGAAGTATTATGCAACAGTTCTTTCCATTTTTTAATGAAGGAAACTCAAGAAAATAAATATCTTGCGGGTCAGAGGGTCAACCCTGGGTCGGTCAGCAGCGGGTCGGAGCAGGTCAGGCCGCTGGTCAGCAAAAGTTAGAAAAGCTGACCCAGATCGGGGTCAAGTCAGACAAAATGTGCCCCAACCTGACCTGGCTTTGTAGAACACTACTCGAGCTTATTTGAACAGCTGGTTGGTCGTTTGATTGCGAGATCATTGATGTAGGTGATAGGGGGTAGCGCCACGCGCTGCGCTCTTCCTTCTACACAAATAGGCCTGATTTACGTTTGTTCGCAGATGATCTGCTGGTCCATAGTTCTATCTCAAGGGCCCAAAAGAGTAGAAGAAGACTTATAACATTCTACCACATGCCAGTGCACATGGCCTGGATTGCTACGTCAGCTTTTCTGCTGGATAATGCGGTCGGACCGTATCGGCATCATTCATTTGAAATACTTGCTTCCGCCACCCACTTTGTCTGGCAGAAGGCATCGGAATTCTCGCAATTACTTCGTTTATCAGAAGGGTGCCTCTAAGTGCTGGCATGATTGACATGCTATGGCTATAAAGCTCGAAATGAGCCCTTGTGCTAGTTGTTGATCGACATGGTCCGTGGCTTTCGTCTCCTCGTTGCTCTAGTCCTCCACTTCTCTCTATTAGTCCTTGGTGTGATCTATCGATTATGTCTGGAATCTTGTTGCTTAACATTTGTCTACAGGCCAAGTCAATGTCTCCACCACACCGTCGCAAGTTATGCACGGTATCGGGGCGAGCGGAGCATGGTGGCCATATGATCTCTTCGACTTCCCCGAAAGCGTTCGCGAGCAAGCCGCGGCGCTGCTGTTTGGTTCGACTTCTGACCTGGATGTGACTGGCATGGGCCTGACATCCTACCGCTATAACGTCGGCGGCGGAGGTGTCTTTGTTGGTAATCCTACGTGCGTATTATCATGCTCACCAGCGACGAGTCAGGGCCAACTCTTTTCCCCCTTTCTTTCTATTCTGGGACCCGGGATAGCCGCGCTCCCGAAACGTTCTACGTATCTCCGGGAGTATACAACTGGTCAGCTGACGCTCAAGGCGTTTACTTCCTCAAAAAGGCTGCGGAATACAACGTTTCCGTGCTCACTGCATTTGTGAACTCTGCACCACCTGATTTCACGAGCAACAACAGAAGTTGTGGAGGCACGATCGTCGACGCCGAGATTCCCGCCTATGCTAAATATTTAGCGGATGTTATCGGCCACTGGAAGGAGGAAGGCATCGTGTTTACTCATGTATCGCCGATGAACGAGCCAGACAGCGTATGATACAGATATCCTCGAATTCTTCGTCTGATTCAATACTGAACACATATTTCACTTTAGGCATTCAATGACGGCAATGTCACTTTGTGCGGCCAGGAGGGTATGATCGTCACGCCTGAACAGCGCGCGGCAGTCGTCAATACCCTCCGCACCGCACTCGACGACGCGGGTCTCACGTCTGTCGACATAATGGCAGACGAGTCAAGCTCTACAGGCAATTTCATTAGTGAGGCTCCGACATGGATGCCATATGCTGCTTCGAGTCTGGCAATGGCGAGTCATCACCAGTACGGCTTTGGGGATGATGCCGCCGTCGCGCAAATGGGGGAAGTAGCGAGAAACTTGACAGGAAAGGATACCTGGTTCACCGAGATATGCTGTTTCGGAACGGCAAATCCGAATGCGTCTGTTGTAGACGCTGGCGCTGCTTTAACATATGAACAAATCTATGAGTAAGTTGATGATCAAGCATGCTGATTTTGTGGCTTCAGAACTTATCCTTTTTAAAAACCAAATTCAGACCAACAATCTTAGGCGGCCTTCAGTTGGGTCAACTGATTTATCAGAGCTTTACGCAGGCGTAAGTAAATATATGAAGATTTTCAAAGAACAATTGCATTTTAACATTAATTCCTTTAGACTTGACGCTCATTTTGACTTCTGGACCGCATTTTCGAGTGGAATCGGCTGCTCCCCACAAGGAAACACGGATTGTGTGACCACCGCCAATCCGAACGGGTGGAACGACGGGCTTGTGTGTTAACTTGCTACTATATTCTCGCAGCCGCATTAATTTGGAGCACCTATAGGCTTATTACGACCCCGACTACGCCACGAACGGGAACTTTGACCTGTACACAACAAAGCGCTTCTATGTTCTGAAGCATTTTGCAAACTTCGTTTGGATGGGCTCGACCCGCTTCGACGTCAGCGGCCTGCCGTCCGATGTAGTCGGGCTAGCGTTCAAAGTGGACCAAGCGCAGTCCACAGGCCTTGGGGACGCACATGCATCTCTTATACTAATGAACTTGGGGAGCACGATAGTGAACGTTGATCTCGGGCAGGTCGGGCTTGGAACGTGCATTGGCGGGTATGTCACTTCAGATACTCTGGACTGGCAATTTGGCTCGGTGGGGTCTACTGCGTTGCTCCCTGGGTTGACCATCACGACTTTTCTATATGCCTAAAACCGATCTCAAGTAAGATGTGTATTCATTTCAGTCCACGCTTATGATGCGAAGCAATGGAAAGAGTAAACATGCAAGAAACCAGAAAATGGGATTACGATCGAGAATAAGTGGCATAGCGACTGACTATATCGGGGGAAACTTCAGCATCGCCGCTTTCGTGAGATAATCGTAGTACATACCACCAGATCGCAAGTCAAACAGTCGTAGGCAGAGAACGAAGTACGTCAGAAAAGGACTGCATGACGTGGGCGAGGTCCATGAGTGGAGCAGAACACGTAGAGTGATCACAGGAGAGTTTCAGAAAGTCATGTGCCGTAGGCGAGTTCTCCCAAAACTCCTTCACCAGGAGTTGCGTCCCACTAGGCGTCCGTTCAAGGTAGTTTTCAACGCCTTCCCTCAGCACATTGAAAGCCTGCTCGGCTGTATCAATGTCTACATTGCCGCATCCACAGCGAGAGCAACCGTACGTGTTCCACGAGCTCTCTTTTCTGAAATCCGTCGTGACATTTCCTATTGTTTCGAGGCATGCAAGTAAGGAGCGCTTCCGCTTCCACCGCAAAGAGAGAAGGGCACAAAGGTCACGTGCGCTCAGTCCTTCGAGATCCGCCATATAGGCAGGATTGGAGATGTTGAACTTAAGTGTCCTTTTTGTTGCGAGTGCGATGACCTCATCCCACTTGTAGCGACAGGCAAGACCATAAAGCTTCAAAGGCCTTCCCAAAAAGTAGTCCGAACACGCAACTTTGATCCGTAAAACATCCAGAACGCGAGGCATATCGTACTTGTCCGCAGCGTCGGCAACACTCCAAACGAAGGGAAATTTTGTCGGGATAGGAAGAGTCTCTGCTGGATATATAGTATTCAAAAGGAATGCTATAACAGAGCTCTCCTCGGAGAGCCCTATCGGGTCGTCAGAACCTTCTGATAATTCGCGAGGGATTTCGAGCATCTGTCGGAAGACACTGGACGCTATTTTCAAGAGAAAGGCGTGGACGCGAAAATGTATGCCATCTACGGATGCCAGAACTATATCTCCGTCTCCATAAGAGAATTTGTCGTGGAATCTCAAGCTCACAGTGTCCTTTTCCAGGGGACTGGGGCTGCGAGAAGCGCTGGAGCCGGTGTCAGAATGAACAGATTCAGTCATTTTTCACAGTAAACTGCCCGTCCTTGAATGTTATAGACAGACGAAATTATCGAGCTTCTGTTCGCAGAAATGAAAACTGAAGACAGCATAATTTAGATCGGAAGTCGCAATTGCAGAATTTCCAGCCCGCTGGCAGACCGTCGTATCTGCCAGCGTCTTGGATGTTGTCGTGACTCACCAGCTGCCAAGCATGAAGGCATCAAATGCTTTGGGACGGAAAATTCGAGGTAGCCAGACGCTGAATAAAGTCAAATTTTAGCTTGAAGTATGTCGGAGTGATTGTAACCGACCTGGTGGATGGCTGTAGCACTCGGCTGAGGAAGAACGAAAAAAATGCTGTCTAGTCGATGCCTTCTGACGTAATCGTGCTTTATATTCCCACGAACTCAAAGTTGGCCATGGCGAATCATTGTCTGGCTTGCCCGGACTCTTTCAGCTGTACGACTCCAGCAATACGAAAAGCCATCTAGCGTATCATCAGCCATGACTGGATTGAACTTCCATAAATCGTACATATTTTCGGACGCCGACCTGGTTCTGTCTTCAAAGAACGGCACCAAATTCCGCGTGCACTCTCTTATCTTGAAGCTCGCATCTGGTTTTTTTCGCGGCATGTTGGAGATGCAGCGCGATCCGAACGAGAAACACGACGAACCGATTCAGATGGACGAAGGGGAGGATCTTGTCAAAGCCCTGCTCGATGCAATTTATCCAGACCGAGCCCTCGCGCCATCGGACATTACGTCCTTTGAATTCATGCACGACCTCGCCGTTATCTTCATCGAAAAGTACGACGTTCCTGCTGGTGTTGCAGCACTACGTTCTCTATATCACGACTTCGCGTTGCCCCTCGATCCCTCCTATCAAGATGTTCGGCCTGGCCGCGAAGTTTGGCTGGGTTCAGGAAACTGCTTTAGCTTCATCAGCCACGCTTGCTCTGGACATGCATACGCCCGATTCGCAAGCGCAGCTTGAGACACTCAATGGGCGTAGAATACTGCAACTCCTCAGCCTTCATAGAGACCGCAGACTTATCTTTTTACGTGACCTAAAATCAGAGAGCGAACAAATAAGATGGAGGGACAGCGTTACGCATTACTACAATTGTAGCTGGCAGAGTGTTTTCGGCAGCTTGGAGTGGATAGTATTCCTGCATGCTGTCTCCGAAGAGTTAGAAAAATGTTCCTTGGGGACGGGCCTCAAAGATGCTGCCTTTTGGGCTCGACCTGACATTTCCAGGCTATGGGAAGTACCGTGCAATCCAGCTTGCAACGCCCCTGTCTTCAAGAAAGATGACTTTATCAAGGCTGTATGCGAAGCTCTAGACAACCTTCCAAAGACGATTAAGACTCTTCCGCGGTACGTATGTTTCGAAAAACGCTGCTCACATCCAATTATCTGATCTATTATTGAAGCAGTGACACATCCAAGAGGTGATATCTCTTCGTGTGTACGGCAAGATATATTTTCATATTCGGCCTTTTATCTTCCGCCAATTCTCAGTCACGACACACCTGTCCATACCCATTGTTTCCTTTGCGTCTAGTCCATGATTACCGCCTGACTTTCTACAATTTCTCGCCCAATCGCGATCAGCCCTCATAGTACATAGACATTATTTCGCCTTCCGGTTCTACTCATGAGCATGGTATCTAAAGAACACATTCTCTAGACACCGCACCGACGACGTGGCCCAACGTTGTTCCATATTGGTGACTCCCAATTCCCTCCCTCGTCTAAATCTTCCAAGTTCTTTTTGTAAGTGTCTGGCGTCGTAATTGCCTGGACTTTGAGATAAGTATCCACGCATGCCTGGGGTCGAGTAACATTGAACTGGAAAGGAGCCGCCTTACAGAATGATGTAAAGCTCAGTATCCTGTCGCCTAAGTTACGAATGCATGGTGACATTCGTCTTCAAACGAGTCTTAATTCAGAGATTGAGAGAATGAGAACAGGGTCTGTAGCTTGCTCACATCTGTCAAAATGCGTGAAAGAAGGGTAACAAAATCTGGCTACTAATAATAATAATATTAATAATAATACTTTGGTTGTGGGCCATTGCTGCGCATGGCATGTTACGATTCCTTTTTTCTTCTTCTTTTCCCTATTGTGAAGACAACCAATACTTTTTGCAGTCCCGAGTATGCTTTATCTGCTCTCTGCACAATGCATGATGCACTGTAAAGCCAGCTTGTTAATCTCAGAAATTCCCATTCCAAATGAAAGTACATGGCTAGTATACAGGCATCAAATGACGAAAGAGAAACTGTTTCTTTGCACGGTTGGGATCAATAACGAAGTACATATTAATATGGCGAGCCCTACAGCCACTCACAGAAACGGCATCTGTAGTGCAAGATGGAAGTATATTTGATATTGCGTCTGCTCAGCAAGTAGTGCGTCCAACCAGAACCGCTAGATAGCAGATCCTTTGCAAATTCATCTGCAGCTTTGGCTCGATAGACGACGGGAACGTCGCGGTGCACACTCCATACACCGTATCGCAACCGTATCGCAACTCCACGACGTTGACAGACGCATCGCTGCGTCAGTCCATCGAGCTCCGCGCGCTGGTCTTCTACGACTAGATTCCAGATATGCGCAATTCCAGATATGCGCAATAAAGCAGCTTCTTTCCGTGGTGATGTAGTCTTTAGCTGTTCCGTGCGCACTTGCGCTGTAAAATCATATTTTGGAAATCATAGTTTGGCCCAGTAAATACATTATGTTGTGTTTTGAGGTAAACGTCTAGGCCGCACTCGAGGTTCTGGTCCTGCAAGAAAAGTGACGATATGGTCCATATATGTGTCTTACCGATGTTTCGCAACAGCGAACAGTGTACATTCAGCTCGTCAACATGTCTTCCATTCCACGCGCAAGCATGCGCTTTATATATAAGTACCGTGTAGGCGTTAATAAAACTCCGTGTATGCAACAAAGGCATTTTATTTTGCATGATTGAGATCAAGTGATGGGGATACCAGCAGCTCGTCGTACCCCAGAGCCAGGTTCACATTCTGCGAGTGACAGGAAGGCAGTGGTGCGATCAGTACTGCAGCGCATGTGGGTACAGGGGAAAGACATACTTGAAGGAACTGTGTCGCTGCTCCCTTCAGCAGGTTATCCAGTCCACCCTGAAGAAAGAAACATAAGCCCCACTCTAGGCAGCATGAATAAAAGAAACCCGTGACTACGCACCACAACGACGACCCTGCCGCCCTCGCTATGCACCTGGTACCCGCCGACCGTCCAGCCGTGCTTGTTCTCGACATCCGCGAGACCCAGCACCGCCGCGCCCACAGTGATCAGGTGCTCGCCCGTGTACATCTCATTGTAGAACGCCCTTACCTCGCGCGCAGCAACCTTCCTCCTTCCTGCTAAGCGGCACAGAGAGCACACTGAGGATCCCGCTGAACCACGGCACGACGGACGGCACAGACGCTACCTTCATCTCGCCCGCGAGCGCGGCGGGGAGGAGCGCCACGAGGTGCCGCTTGGCCTCGCGCTCGTGGATGTGGATCGTCAGCGCGTACGGACGCACACCGCCGTGCAGTGACACTGGCGAGACACTCGGCTCGGTCGTGGGGCGCCCGGACGAATCTTGCTCATCCGCGACGGTGTCCGCACCGCTGTAGCCCGAGAGCTCGAAGACGGTCAGCCAGACACCCGGCGGCACGAGCCCGGCCTTGACAAGCGGCCCGAGGAGGAGCTGCGCGGACATCACGTAGCAGCCCGAGTTCGCGATACGTGATGTACGCCGCACGGCGGAGCGGCCATACAGCTCTGGATGTCGTGTTCAGATTTTTGCCAGGCGACGAGCAGCGCAGGCATAGGAAGAAGTATATTCAAAAAGAGAAAAGAGGTTTATTAGTTATAAGTACGCCAAGGAGCCATTTTACATAGTGGGCGCATTCGCCTGCTCACCCGGAAGCCCGTACGACGCGCGCTAGTAGCCCTTCCAGCACGTGGACCCGCGCGCCCACCAGGTCTCGCCGACGCGCACTTAGCACTGCAGCGGCGCGTCGTAGCCGAGTGCCGCGCCCTTGCTGAGGTGCACGAGTGCCGCGTTGTTCGGTCGGACCGACACGGAGAGTACGGTGGGGGCGGAGCCGAGCGGGTTGCTCGGGGAGGGCGGCGTGGATGCGAGCAGGGATGCGAGCAGGGGGAGGAGCGAGGTGCCCATGTGTGGCAGTGGCTGTCTTCGTGCTCCTACATTCATTAAGGAGTTTTAAAAAAATTTAGAAATCACAAAGTGAAGCTCGCGCGCACCAGACAAAGACCTGGCCCGTGGTAGTTACCGCCATGAGGAAATTCTTCGCCGCATCGAGGAACGCAGCCGGCGCGCTGAGTGCGAACATCGGCATGATCCTGCGTGTATGTATCGGCTGAATAACGAGACGGAAAAAAGAGGAGAGCGGGAACGCACCGTCTGCGCGTGGGCAAGTACACATGCAGCGCGCCGTCCTCGAGCGCGACGGCGCAAAACGGGCGCTCGCGCACACGCGCAGCATGCGAGCGGAGAGATAATCGAGCCACTGCATGCTCTTCTCCTTCGCGGCGAAGAATGACACCTCGCTCGACTCTGCACGGTGAGTCAGGCACGAGAGGAGAGAACATAAGAGAAAAAGCCACACCGCTCCCGTCCTCCGAGTTGCGCTCCTCGAGCATGTCCCCCGTCTCCTTCACGCGCGCCTCGAGGAACGTCTTCAGGCTCGGGGCCTCCAGCCCCGCGACCGGCCCAATCCCATTCCCTGGCCCCAATCCTAAGCCCAGCCCCTGCAGCCCCAGCGCGGACGCGGACGCGCCGGCGCCCTCCCAGCGGATCTCGTGCACCTCTTGCCCTGCGGCGTCGCGGTCGCGCGGTCGGTCCCCGCCGAGCGTGCGCGCTTTCGGCGGGGGCGCGGGCTTCCCGCCGTTCTCCTCCCCGCCGTTCTCCTCCCGCCGTACGAGACGGCGACGTCGCCCCGCCCGGCGCGCTGCCCGCGCGTGTCGAGTGCACTGATGGGCACGGCCATGTCCGTGTCCACGCCCAGCCCGAAGTCGAGGCTGAGGTTGAGGTCCATGCCGGCGCCGAAGCCCGTCGAGGACGCGGAGGCCGATGCGGGCGGGGGCACAGGGATCGTGTTGATGGTGATACTGGGAGGCGCGGGTGCGGGCGCGTCGCCGGTGCTGGTGCCGTTCGCCCCGAGCGAGCCGAGGAAGGTAGGCTGCACGCGGCGCCTGTCCTTGGGCACGCGGCACGCGACGAGCGTGGTGACGTGCTCGCCGGGGCCCGCGGGCGGGGCGTGGTCGAAGCCGTTCTGCTGCACCGGGGGCGGCGTGAGCGGGGGCGTCTTGCAGCCGGCTCCGGCGCCGCCCGCGCGGTGCGCGAAGCCCGCAGGGAGGGGCGGGGTCACAAAGCCGAACTTGGCAAGGTAGAGGCGCTGCGCGTCCGCGGGGGCGATGCCCTCGAGCTCGGCGGGTTGGACGCGAAGACGGTAAGGGTGCCGTTGGAGGAGACGGCGTAGAGCGTGAGGTTGTCGACGACCCAGGCGAAGTCCATGATCTGGCGCGCGAAGACGTCCTTGGCGACGACGAGTGGGCGCACCCTCTTCGTCTGCCAAACGTCTTTGTGCGGATGGAAACAGGCGTCACGCAGGGAGCGCGCAACCGAACGATTTTTCATCAAGTCTAGGAACGACATAATCACAAAAAAATTATATGCAAGCCTAGCCAAGAGACTGGCCATCCCGTCAGAAAAGACAAAAAGACCGTACGAGCGGATTTAAAATAAAAAGGAGGGAAATTCGAAGCGGAAAGCTCGTGAGGAAGAGCGTGACGTGTGGCGGTGCTATGTGGCGATGCGAACCCCCCCTGTAACAAAATGTTTTGTACACTTTTTGTACACATTCCGGCACTTGCCGGCTCATTTTTGTAATAGTGACCGTGACACGCTACACAGCCACTGGGGGTGAAAACGCTCAGGTAGAAAGAACGCTTCCCTTACAGGAATCGTAAAATAATAATAAAGTAATTAAATCACCTGTGAGAACTTTGTCGCGTGACGCGTACGCGTTGACGCACCGATATCGACAGAGATCGTTCCTGCATCTCCCTCTGCTACCCTCTCCTTGTATTTTCTACAGTTACATACAGACGCCTCTGTATCCATAGCCGACCAGCTGGTGCTATCCATTTCTCTGCCCAGGACATAAATCAAGACCAAACTCGAGGTCTTTAAGTTACTGAGCGACACCACCCACTAAAGGACCTTCCTGCCTTCAATCGCGGCTCCCATTCTACTTCTATAAATAATCATCTCGGCTAAAAGACATCTAGTCAGAGAAGATCCGAATGGCCGGCGACAAAGACACGCTCATCGGGATGGGCTTTGAGCCCGCGCGCGTGGACTGGGCGCTCCGCGCGACGAACAGCGCCGGGCTGCAGTCCGCGCTCGACTTCCTCTTCGCGCACCCGGATGACCCCATCCCGGACCCCGCCGCGCAAGGCTCTGCATCAGCGGCGAGCAGAGCGGGCGATGCGGCGATAGATGTGGATGACGAGGATGCGGAGGCACTCAGGGCAGTGTACGGTGGCGCAGGTGGGAGTGGCGCAGGTGGAGAGGCGGGGGCGGGAGTGGAAGCGAAGGTGCGCCAGAAACCTACTAAGTAATATACTTACGACGGGACTGACCGATCTATCCGTGGCGCACACAGAGCATCAAATGCGCTCAATGCGGCAAGACGTTCAAGAACACTGCGCTCGCGAACTTCCACGCGGAGAAAAGCGGGCACGACCAGTTCGAGGAGTCGGTGGAGGAGATCAAGCCCCTCACGGAGGAGGAGCGCGCGGAAAAGCTCGCTGAACTGCGTGCGAAACTCGCGGAGAAGCGCGCCGTGAAGAGCGTTCAGGAGGCGGAGGAGGCGAAGGCAAACGAGGCGATCCGGCGCAAGGCCGGCAGGGATGCGGGCAAGATACGTGATGATCTCATGGCGAAGGAGACTCTGAAGGCCGCGCAGGCGGTAAAGCGCGGTGCGTTCCTCGTCTTCTCTCTTTTGGGGAGCTTAAGCTGAGATATGTTTCCTTTCATTTGGACAGAAAAAGAACAGGAAGCGGCAGCGCGCTTGGAGGTTAAGCGCAAGATAGAACAGGACAAGGAAGAGCGTCGCCAGCGTGCAGAACGCGAGAAGGCGCTGCGCGAAGGCGGCTCCGTGCCCGCCACCGGTAGCGTTTCCCCCATTTCTATCTCTGATGGACCTTGTCTGATTAAATTATCATGACTCTAACCAGCAGCGCCGGTCGCGGTTACGCCTGCACCAGGCTCGAGCACTGCGACAGGGGTTGCGGGGCGCGATTACAAAGACACGCGACTACAGATTCGCCTGGCGAGTGGTGGCAAGCCGTATGTCACCTCACTGCCGAGCGAGTCGAGTGCGTATCATCTCTACACTCTTCCAACTCACTGAATCGTTTGTCTGAATTCCGACTTGTTCTCGTGCTTGTTTTATTTGTTATTTGAATGATCCTGCATGCAGCGTTGCGTGAGGTCGCAGAATACCTCGCCGCACAGACGCTCAGCGTCGACGTCGAAACAGTGAACTTCGCGATGCACTACCCGAGGTTAGCACGTCTTTCAAATACCATTTTGCTGATGACAAGCGCTTGGTATTTTATAAATAATATGCTAACTGGGATTATGACTGTTGTCGCAGAAAACAATTTTCGCGCGCGGACTTCTCGAAAACGCTGCGTGAGCTCGGGCTCACACCGTCTGCTGTGCGTGAACACTAATTTGTATTCCCCTTTCGCTTTCCGTTCCCTTCGATGTCCATTCAGTGACTGACCGTCGGCACAGGTGCTCATTGCGTCATGAGCTGAGAAGCGAGATGCCCGCAGTAGAGGAATATGAAAGGGAGAAAGTATGGCGAAATGCTGCTATGTATCTGTACGTTATGTAGTACTTGATTGAGACGCAAGTAGACGAAAGGGACGTCTGGCTATGCCCGCCATGGGACTCTGGGGTGTGGTGACGAACGCAAGCTAACGATTAGGGGAGCTCAAAGTTGAGCATGCGACATTCAATGTCCATGACGCCTGCCTTATTAGGTCGGGCTCATGATGTGATGGCTGGTCACGGATCCATGACGGCCGAGCCCATTCAGACCCTGGTCACACTAAGTCACATAATTTCCTAAAGGGTATGTAGACTGTTATCGGCTTCTTCTAAAGACAACAGCATCTCGCCCACACTCCGTACAGCTATGCCTCGAGAAAACCTACATGATCATGTTATGCGTGCATACATGCTTCATACTCTGCTTCGAGACTCTGCTCTAGCAGCTGAGAAACTTGATCTTCAGGATCTGTGTCAACAGCTTGAGACCGACATAGAAACCTTCAAACTTATCCGAAATACTCGCTATCTGAATCCTAGGACCACAGTGGAAAAGTCGGGGAACCTCTATCTTGCTTGGGCTTATGCAAAAAACCCCAGTGATCATGGTCGCTTTCAGCACATGCTTCGTGTCTCGCCCTTCGTATTTCAGGTTATTCTGGAGCTCATTCAGGACCATTTGGTGTTCCAAAACAATTCAAATGTCCCTCAGGCACCAGTTGATCTTCAGCTGGCTGTCACTCTTTTTCGTATGGGGAGATATGGGAATGCGGCATCTCTTGAGGACATTGCTCGTGATGCTGGGATTTCGGAGGGATCTGTCGAGCTATACACTCAGCGCTGCTTTGAAGCAATAGAGTCTCTGCATGACACTTTTGTTCGTCCATTGACAGCTGCTGAAAAGGAGGTGGAAAAGGAGTGGATGGACGAACGCGTAGGGTTTCGGGGATTGTGGCGTGAAGGCTGGGTCATGTATGATGGCACAATTGTGGTCCTGTATGCCAAGCCGAGTCTCAATGGACATGGATATTACACCCGTAAAGGCAACTATGGACTTAACCTGCAGGTGCGTATCCACTTTATTTATTTATTTCATATATTCATTGATAGTTTTAGATAGGGAATGTCCCATCCACTCTTCGCATTGTCAATTACTCTCATGGGTTTACTGGATCAGCTCATGATGCTGCTGCATTTGAGCATACTGCTGCTTTCAAGTATCCTGACTGGTTTTTCAACGGAGAAGAATTTTGCTGGGCAGACTCTGCTTACACACTCGACCAGCGAACCATTTCTGTCCACAAAAAGCCAGCTGCCCTTCGCCCTGAAAACATTGTCTTTGACAAAATGGTTGCTCACATTCGCATTCGCTCCGAGCACTGTATGGGAGCCCTCAAAGGACGATTTCAGTGTCTCCGAGGCCTTCGAGTTAACATTGATTCCGCAAAGGACCATATTGGGGCATGTCAGTGGATGACAGTTGCCATCATCCTACACAACCTTGTAATTGATGTTGAAGGACCAGCTTCAGCAGCAGCATTTGCAGACGAGCACACCGGTGCACAGGAACAGGAGGACATAGGCATGCAAGGGGGTGTCATGGATGCAGGAGACAATTTGGATGAATCTGGGGAGGAAAAGCGACGGAGACTCACTGCAGAACTTATTGTTTATCGCAGACGCTTTGGCTGAAGTCTACGCTGAACTTGTCGAGGAAGATATGTTTTATGGACTTTCGTACCACAGATCTCTGTATAATGAGACCAATGTCACCATTACATACGAGCATTAAACAGGTTTATGTTAAGTAGAAAGAATGGACATGTCGTAACGAAAGAGAGTATAAAAAGATTAAAAGAGGTGCAGTAAGCCTACGCAGATTCATATGCAGCCATTTCCTCCTCCGCAATTGCATCACTACGGGCTCTAAGCCTGTTAGCCTGTCGCCGGTACTCATCTCTATCCAGTAGACCATCATCGTAGTCACGACGCAAACTAACCAACTGCCGATCAATAGTAGCCTGCCGTCTCTCGATTAGCTCCTTTTCTTGTATTTTCAACTTACGCCGCTTGAGCGAAAACTCTTCGGCTGCACGTTCTTTGGCGGCTTCAAGGTTATTCCTCGACGCAATATTTGAGTGAGCTAATCATAGTCAGGTAAAGAAATGAACATACTGGTGTAGCTCAACTAATTTATCTTCAAACGGACGTTTCGCTGGTGTTCGAGAAATGTTCTCCTCGGCCTTTTGGATGGCAGTAGCTAATGTAGGATGCCCAAATGAAGACGGCTTCGGTTGGCGAGAAAGCATGGGTGGCGGAGCAAAATTTTCTTTATCGGCATTGTCATGCTGAGACGGCACTGGAACTGAGACGACAACATTAACACAAAGTAAATGGCCAAGCGTAAATTAGCTGTGATAAATGTACATACCTGCAAGTACACTATGAGTGTCTGGAACAGGTTGCGGCACCCGGAGCACAGGATCAATGAGATCAGGGTTGGGGTCCGGCACGTTGGGCACCTGCAGAGCTTGGGAGGACTCCGGCGGTTGGATATGGAAGACCCTACGTCCATCAGGACCAATGCCAGTCATTAGGGCAGGTGGCTGCATGTTCGTACGCTTCGCAAGAAGTCGGTGGAGTCGAGGAAAAAAGGGGAAGTCCGCTTCGATCTTTTCTGTAAAATATTTGTAGCGTAGAAAGAACAAAAAAAAAGGTCGGCTTACCCCACAAATTTCTGGCATTCTCTGTTGTCGTTACGTCTGGCCCATCTACACCGATGTAACACTCAGCGTATTCATTAACCCCATTTCCTATCCCACCACCCGTTTGATGCAGCCGGCTTGCCTGCTTCTTGTAGGTCTTGAAGAACCTGCACAGCAATTAGCATATATATCAAGAAGTTAAGCTGCGAGCGGTAATCGAACTCAAGGCGCTCCGAGTCCGCGAAAAGCAGTGCAGCCTCCGAGCGCAAGTTTTCGAGCACTTGACGCACGGGACACTTCTACCGTTGGATCGCAAGGACTTCTGAAGCCCGTCTGCGTGTATTGGTGGACTTACCAGGTAATTTTGTTGCTAACCCGATTCTCCATAGATCTTGCATTCATCGCAAATTCGTCGGGAAAGAGCTTCTGCGCGATGCTACGAATTGCAGCCGCTTTGCGTTCTCCACTGGTGTTCTATCAAAACCATAAATATGTGTTGACAAGAATAGATATAAAGAAGAATATACATACTTCGCCATGCTCCGGTCCGAGGATCACTTTGCGGCTGTTCTCGACCTCTGCCAGAAGCCTCCATCCGTGGTAATGGTCATTTGCAGACCACGGAATGTCCGGGATTTCGGCCTTTGAATCCCCAGAACTAGGTGCCATAAAAATTAAGCAGATAAGAAAACAAACGAGCAGCAGAAAGACAGTAAGTAGGAGTCGACTGTCGACACGTCAGGCTGCCAGCGCAGTAACGCAACGAGTAACGTTGCTTGGCTTTGTTTGCTCAGCTCAGGGATCCGTGACCAGCCATCACATCATGAGCCCGACCTAATAAGGCAGGCGTCATGGACATTGAATGTCGCATGCTCAACTTTGAGCTCCCCTATTACATGTAAAGAGCTTGCGGCCGTCAGGAGTTCGCTGTGTACAGGTTTGCGATTTCCATAAATCCGCGACAAATCTATACGGGGCCCTGCTTCATATATTCAGAAAGATAAAGAATTTTCAAGTCTGTTCGGGCGTTATGCAGGACCGGAACTGCAAACAAAAACAAAATGTCACAAATGACTCGTCATTCAGGTCACTATTGTTTTCTTTCTGAGCTCATCAACAAAGAAAACGTAGTTTTCCTTCTGAGGATCATGTCCTATACCGACGAAAATCTGCAATTCATTTCTTTTTCTTTAAATTTACTTGGAATCGCAATGCAAAATTTATCAGTGGACAACTCAGGTCCACAACGGAAAAGTGACGACGGCAATGCCCTAAATGGCATTTGTTGTGACGACCGCCAGCTCTGTATACGACAGCAGTTTGCCCCTTGTCCTCGCCTTTCTCTCTTCACTAGTCACTCCTAGCGCTGCAGCGTCATGATCATCTCTCGTTGTCCATCCAATTTAAAACAACCCGCCTGTTCATCCATCGAAAACGAGGCTCGGAACTCTCCCAGGCGCAGTCACGTTCCCCTTTTGTTCTGTCCCTCCTGGACCGCACAATTACAACAGCTTCGCTCACTTGATGTACTGCGCCAGGCGCCTGCCGGCGTGCTCAAAGCTTCGGAGCTAAAATACAAAACAAAGTTGCTACGAACTCCTCCGCGACACCGCAACATTATGACTTCTCGTGCATTGGCATGCATTGTCGGAACCACATATAACAACAACAACAAGCGCTGCTAACTCGGCATACATGGCATCTAATGTACTGTTCTGTACACCTTATGTGGGAAGAAGGGTCCCGGCGCCCTATGGAGTCTGGAGATGGAGCGCCTCCGCAGGACAGGAACAATGAAGAGTTGGTGTCTATGCGGCGACGAGGCTGAGTTGAGCTGATATGAGCTTCGCGAGATCTTCCCTTCTTCGCCTCTCTTCCGAGTCGAAATCTCGGAGGCGCGCTGACTCTACCCACTGTGCGACTGCGGTCTCCCAGCCCTTCTTTTCTCTTCCCTCCAACACTGATTCGCAGCCGTATTGACGCCTCGCTTTGCTCCTCGCACGCGGTGCTGATCGCGTGCGATCTAATTGCAATCCAAGTGGTTTCCTGCCTCGGACGTTGTTCCTCGTACATGCGGGGAATAGGATCAGCACAGCCGCATCACGGCACGATATGTAGAACGACCTTCGCCCTGTTCCGTGCTCGACAAACAGAAAATGAGCGGAAAGAGGCAGGCCTTGTATTTCTCCAGATGCGGAAGGATGTGTATGTATATATAGAGGCCCCGGCCTGAACGCGTCGCCGTGGGCGTAGACGGTAGCGACGCGTTCTCGTGAGTCGTGAGTGTACGTGCTGCTCAATTGTACCTTCACCTTTATTGTTGTCCGCCTGTGCGCTCTTAAGGACGCCAGAGACGGGTCCGTTCCCCAGCTAGTCTCACTTCTCCTCTCCGCTGCATTTATACTTTTGCATTTACTTCCTTCTCTCCGTCTCTCGCATTTGCCGATATCGAATACTCTGTAACTCTAAACTTACGCCGTGAGCAGCAGTCCATTCTCCATTTCCCCTCTCTTATTGTCTATGCTAACCCGGCCCGGCTTCATAGTGTAATAAATGACCATCGTCCCTTGCACACCTCAACATCAGCCGTCTACCCGTCGCCGCTCCGCATCCGTTTCCGTCCCACTCGCCCTTTACGACCCCAGCGCGCCCGTCGCCGCCTCCGCCTTCTTCCCCGACTCCGCCTCCGAGCGTGACTCCGACTACGAGGAACCAAGCTCAAAGAAGCCCGTCCACTTCGGCTCCGTCGCGCCCGTGCCGCTCCCGACCGACCGCGACGCACGCATCTCCGCCATCGCCCGCTGGGCTGCTCAGATCGCACCCGGCTCCCCGCCGTCCGTGCCCTCGCCCTCACCAAGGTCTACGCGGTTTCGAGTCCCCGGGACGCCGAGAACGCCCCCGCATACCTAAGGCAATCTCGCCCGGTGACCTCCGCGCACAAGGCTACACCAGCATCGTCGTCCACCTCCCTTCGCGCGCATCGCCCGAGTCTCCTGTCTTCCACTTCTCGAACGTAGCGAGCCCACCGCTGCCCATCCCGCGCGTCCGCACCAAGTCGCACGCGCGCACGAAATCCGACGCCGAGGAGAAGACGACGAAGCCCGCCCCGCTCACGCGCCTACGGTCCCTCTCACTCAAAGCCATGCGCCACGGCCCTTCCCCTAGCGCGGCTCCCCCGCTTCCCGCCCTCCCTCCTTCCTACACCCAGCACGCCCATCCAAGGAGCACACACAAGAAGTCCAGCTACGCACAAATCGACCCCACATTCCCGGTACGCCGCGCTCCTCGCGCCCGGCGCTTCCTGCCGGCGCGCTCCCGCTCGCGCAGGAGGTCGCCCTCGCGCAGATGCTCGATGGCGGCAGCTTCGACAAGAACGTGCGCCGCGTCACCGAGCGTGCGGCGCGTGGCGCGGGCACGTACGTCACCGGCGGCGCGGATACGCTCAGCTCTCCGCGGGGCTTGGAGAGAAAGGAGGAGGGGGTGGGAAAGGGCGTGGCGGGCGTGCACCGCGACGCCGCGGGCGGAATGTACTGGGACGAAGATGAGGCTCTCGAGCTTGCAGGGCTCCTGCCCTCCGAGCCGGCGTCGGCACATCCCACGCCGCTCGGTGCGTCGACCGCGCAGAACATGGCCACGAAGCGCCGCGCGTTCCTCCCGCGCCTCCTCACCGCCAAGCCCGCCCTCGCTTCCAAGCAGCCGAGCCTCAACCCGGACTGGGTCCCTCTCCATTCTCCCTCTGGAGCAGAAAAGGAAGAGGACGGGCGGCGCCGCGGCAGCGCGGCCTCGACCGCCTCGCGCGATAGCGCGCTCGACCTCGACCCTGCGTACGCCGTGCGCCCCTTCGAGGCCGGCGCGGGGCTCGTGCAGGGCTACAGCGTCGCTCCGAACCTCGCGCGGCCGCCGCGTGTGCTCGAAGCGTTCGCGGTGTCGCCGTTCGACGTTGGCGTGGATGCGGGTATGGAAGTGGGTGCGGGCGCGGAGGAGGAGAAGAGGGTGAGAAGGGCGAAACGAGAGAGACGCCGGCCGGCCCCGCTCCCGCTCGCCCTTCCGCTCCCCGCGCCGACCGCGCCTCTGACCGCCTCGACTGCAACTGCAGCCACCTATAAGCAGCACAATCCAGTCCTTCCGCACTGCGCGCACGCGGACCCGTTCGCCGTAGAGCGCGAAGGCAGACGCGAGTTCTTCGCGAGCGCGTTCGCGCCGCCTCCAACACCTCTTCCAGCCTCTCCTGCGTTCGCGCCGAAAACGCGGAACGACGAGACGAGGCAGGCGCATCGCGCGAGCCTCTCTCTCACGCGCGGCTTCTCTGCGCTCGCGGGCTCCGTCTCCTCCGTCTCGGCTTCAGGGATACGCGGGCGTGAAGAACGCGCGCCGTGCCAGCGCAGTGCGCGTGTGCGTCACCCACCTCGCTCTTGAGTGCGAAATGTGCGGGCTCGAAACCGGGGACGAGCGACGGCGTGCGTGTGGATGCGGGTGGGTACCGCGAAGACCCTGAAGAGTAAGGCGAGCCGCTCGCGGCTCGCGGTGTTGTTCAAGCGCGGGTGAAAATGGCGTTTATGTTTTCGCTTTTGATCTGGTTTCTTTGGTTTTGGGTTCTTGGCTCTCTTCCTCGCTGTTGTGTGTCTCTGTCTGTCCTGCAAACGCGTCTCGAAACGCTCAAACGAAACCGCTCCTCAGAGCGATTAATTAAAAGTCCTGTCCGATGTCTGCCTGGTGTTCGATATCTTGTATTATTTCCTCTTTCTTAAGATATATCATGACCGCATACACTCATAACGGCATTTTTACTGTGTCATCCGCATCTCCATACACATAACTGTAGCCCTATCCAATCCAATCCAATCCAGTCCAATCTACGTCATTCGTCCAACGTCCTTCACGATTCATACAAGCCCTTTTGGTTCTGCACCTGATATTATGTACACGGTTCCCTTATGTTCCTTTTTATGCCTCGTTATTCTATATGCCAACTAGTATATACGCGCGTAGCGATTTTGCTTGCCTTGTCAGTTAAGTGTGTCCGCTTCTGTGCTGTTTGATGCATTTTCTTTCTCCTGCGATCTCAGTAAGGACCACATACGCAGGTCAGACGGGCAAGAGCAGGTGGACGGTCAGACGAGCAGGCGGCTTCGGTCAGTGTGAACGTCCGCATGAGTGGACGCAACGCGATGCGCTTAGCGCATGTCGGAAACGTTCCTCCAACCAGTACCTACATCTACAGACCCGGACCCTCAATCATGATATCGAGACTGAAATTTCTGCATTACAGGATCAGGCGGGAGGAAACAATAACAAAGCGGCAGTCGGGGACAACAGAAGACACAAAAAAGGGGCGTAACGGGCGAAAATACAGCGAGCGAGAACAAGAAGACATGGAGATCATGGAGACGGTAGCGAATGAAAACAAGTATGAAAGATGGAGGTCGAATGTGGAAGTGAAACGCGAGCTGAGGTTGGTGGTGTCCGATTCTAACGAAACGTCTTTCGTCTGTACGAATTGCTATTCTGATAGATCAAAAAGTTGGACATGAGCAGCGAGCACATTTACTAGTGAGACTAAGTTTCCGATAACATACAGTGAAAAAGGATTGGGGTCGAGGTCGTTTTCGGGAGGCTGTCAAGAGCATTGCATACAGCTTTGACAAACTTGTCTTTATTTAAGAGACGAGCTGAGCAACCTGAAGAACACGGTCTTTGCCATAGTCTGGAAATGTCGGGTCGATTCCAAAAGGCAGGGTCACTGAGTTTCGTCCCTAAGGAACACATTTCTAGCTCTTCGGAGACAGCATGTAGAAGGACTATCCAGTCCGCGCTTTCAAGGACAGTTTCCCAGCAACATTTAGAGTAATGGTTGACGAAATACTTCCAGTCTATTCGGATACTGCAAATCGATTTCAAATCATCTAGAAGAGCGAGTTTGCGTTTTCGATGAAGGTTGAGTAGCTGCAAAGCGCTATGCGCAGTGAGCGTCTCAAGCTGCGCTTGCGAATCGGTTGCATGCAGGTCCACGGCAAGCGTGGCCGATGAGGCTACGTCAGCTTCTTCAATCCAACCAAACCTCTCGGCCAGGCCGAACATCTTGATAGGAGGGAGTGAGGGGGAACGCGAGTCGTGATATAGAGAACGTAGGGATGCAACACCAGCAGGAACGTCATACTTTTCGATGAAGATAACGGCGAGGTCGTGCATGAATGCAAAAGACGTAATGTCCGATGGTGCGAGGGCCCTGTCTGGATAGATTATATCGAGCATGACTTTGACTAGATCCTCCCCTTCATCCATCTGAATCGGTTCGTCGTGTTTCTCGTTCGGATCGCGCTGCATCTCCAGCATGCCGCGAAAGAAACCGGAAGCGCGTTTTAAGATAAGAGAGTCCACGCGAAATTTGGTGCCATTCTTTGAAGACAGGACCAGGTCGGCATCGGGGAATGTGTATGATTCATGGAAGCCCAGTTCATCCATGGTTGGTGATAAGTCAACAGATCGCATTGTGGTCGATGGAGACGACAGGTTCAATCAGATCAGCAGCTTACAAACGGCAAGATTACATGAAGATTTAGGGACTGTAGATTACTCTCTTTAGCGAGTGTCTTGCCGTCGGGATTTCGGTTACTTCCCTAATATGGTGCCGACGTACCTTCCCGGCGCACAGACCATAACAATCCTACAGCTGAGGGCCTGGTGCGTAGGTCAGCAATATTTTAGCCGCTATTCTCCAGTATGATTTATTTTAAAGCTGCATACTAACCAGTAACAATGAGAGTGTAAAGTGTATACATACTGAGCTTGACATTCTGGTCCAACACTACATGAAAGTATCATATTAACCTCTCATTATATCATGGATGCTCTATAAAGATACAAATAAAATTTAAAGCAATGCAAGAAAAGAAAATTTCACATCCATATCTATGTATGCTAACTCACAGGAAGCAACAAGATGAAGTGAGCCGGCCTGTGCATTCCCAAAATGGAAACTACCTAGAGAGATTTGAGCCGACAGTGCCGAACGGCAAGCATAGAACGTGGTTTTGTACAAATTTGCTAATACAAAGTACAGAAGGCAAATCGAGCACAAAGTACAGTGTTGCAAATACTGAATGTGCCGGTCTTGATTAAAAAGTTTGCAAACAAAGTCAATCTACGAATAAGCAATGAAAAAACCCGATGCGCTATATGCCACATATGCCTGTTTGTCTAAACCCTGCTTCCATGCACTTTTCATCATTTATTCCTCCCTTTTCCTATGGCTTCTAGCCAATTACCTGAGAATGGTATCCTTTATTCTATTCCATCTCGCACACTTCCGCAAGAGATGTTGCTCGAAATTTTCATGCATTGCGTTCAATCTGACGACGTTGAAAGCCCATCTTCAAAATCCCCTCCGTTCACATTGACATGGGTATGTCAGTATTGGAGGAGAGTCGCAATTTCGTATCAACACCTTTGGACAAGAATCAAGCTCGGTGAAAGCGGCACTGACCCAGTAAATGATGCGCGTCTTTTCGACCTCTGGCTCTCCCGAGCTGGTCCAACGCGGCCTTTGTACATTAAGCTGTACCACGAGATGAAAGACTCAGAACGCTCTGTGTTTTTCGAGCCGACGCGACGCAAACGATACCGTTATGGCATGGGAATGCTTACCTACAAGCTCGTGGCAGTCTCGCACCGTTGGCGCGCACTAGAGCTGCACACGCTCGACATGCACGCCTTGGAACTTGTGTTCCGAGAGCTCGTTTCGGGAGCACCGCAGCTCGAGTACCTCTCCATTTCGACTAAGTATTTCGATTACTTCTACGAAGGCGTCCATTCCGCCGACCTCTCGCACTGTCCAGAGCTGCGCAGTATGCGCCTGTTGTGTCCAATCTTGTGCCCCGCTCGCGGTCCGGGTGTGGCTAATAATATGACCAGCCTCGAAATAGGTTTGTGTCCGTCGTTAACGGATTGCATGACATGGCTCTCCATCTGTCCGAACTTGGAGATCCTTAACATAAGGTTCCGCAGAATGGTCTCTGCACTGTCTCTTGAAGACCCGCCCCTCGTTCTCTCACGGCTTTCACACCTAAAGATTGCATGCTTTTCCGACGACTCGGAACCCAGTACGCTTCTTGGCCATCTGACCTTGCCCGTTCTCCAAGATCTATCGCTAGATATGAACGGCCTGGCACACCCTGAACTAAATCAGTCTTGGAGCGACCAGATACTCAGTATTATACGACGCTCAAGTGCACCTCTCGAGCGGTTGACACTCTTCGGAACCTCGATGGCATCTTACATGCTCGTCCAACTGCTCAAGCTCACCCCTCGTCTGCGACACCTGGCTCTAAGTGGCTCCGTAGTCTCGGAGGAACTTCTTCGCGCACTCGGCAGCTTGAAAGACCCAGAGCCTGGACGCAACACTATGCAATTCAATGATTCTGAGGAGACCGTGTGTACAAGTAAAGCTGAATTCTTGGTGTGCCCTAGCCTAGAATCACTTGAACTACGTGAGTTCGATTGCCCGTACGATGCCATAGTATCATCAATTGCTTCCCGCTATTTTAACGGAGACGGATCGCGAGAAGCTGAAGACGAACATGCCGTTACTCGGGAAAACATAGGGACCCTGAAGCAATTGATTCTGACTTCGGACCCACAATCATCGCTGCTTAACGATTCCCTCATTCAAAAGTGTGTATCAGGAGGCTTGAGCATTCTGAATCGCGATTATAGCTGAACTAAACTCCGGCGGTACGCTTCGCCTTTCCCTTTCCGCTGCTGTTACTTATGATTAACGGAGTTGGTCGCACTACTAGGTACGGAGAGGGAATTGGGCGTGCCAAACACCAGTTTTGCAATCGGGCGGTGACTCCTCGCGCGCGAAACGGCGCACGCAGGTCGCGAGTAGTCGTGCGCATGCGGCATGCGACGGTAAGTTGCTCGGGGGAACGTAAACATAGCTCTAGAGGTGGGGCAGGTGCAGCACACGCACACCGACCCGCACGAGTCCAGCATGGCCGCGCGACACCCAATGAACTCTTTGACGTTCGAGAAGCACGCAAGGAGCATCGATCCGTCGTGTGTGCCTACGCTGTTCTGCGTAGGCCACGAAGAACGAGCAAGCGCAAACACACTCGATATTGACTCACCCTATATCCCATAACGCAACGCGATTATGAGAGTAAACTCGGAATGCCTTTCAAGGCGTTGTTAGCTCAGCAAGAGGGCTTGTTGATGCACAGTCAGCAGCGCAGTGGTTACTCGGTGACAGACATACCTGGGGAAGTTGCTGAACTTCTAACCAATATATTATTCGAGTAGCTCCGATTTAGTACGCTCTTCGACCGTCTCTTTCGAAAATGGTCCCTTCTTTCTCTGGTCAAGAACAGAATACAACAACATTATATAATGTTTACTTGGTTGACTTTACCTTTGAACATAGCCTCTAGGCCACCCTAAGAAAGGGCCTAAGATTTTGCTCCTGTACTTTTTCTCGGCATTTATTCACGTAGGTTAGTCTCATCATTTCTGTTATGATTGTTTGTGGACGCGAAGCATCATACAAACCAAAGATGGCCCAGGCTTATTTCTCTCCGCTAACCCGCTCTTCAAGCAGCGCAATAGCCTTCTTCCGATCATCTTCAATATCCGTCGTCCACGCCCACTTCCAGTTCTCAAATATAGCATCACCGAGCTTCCACAACGTTTGCGGATCAGGCTCACTCGAGATCGTACCACCACCGAGATTGAGGTCGGCGAATCGCGGATCGGCGAACTCGTACAACTTTCCGTTCTCCCTCGAGCGGCGCTGGACGTCGTTCGCGTGCGGCAAACGGACCGTTTCGTAGACCTTGAGTGCGGCGGGGATAGACGCCAGCGTCGTCAGCGGATGAGCGAGAATCGACGCGAGGATGTAAGCGTCTTCAATTGCTTGACCGGCACCGGAGCCTTGGTGAGGCGTCATAGCGTGTGTCTAAAATAGGGAATGAGCCTAGGCAATGGGAAAGTGCTGAAAACAAAATTCAGCCACGCACCGCATCTCCCACGAGCGCCACTCGACTGTGAGAACTAATTGGGAGGCCTTTCAAAGCATTGATAGCCCAAAGTGAAGGCGAATCCATGCACTGTACAAAGCGTACATTAGTTACAATATCTTCATTTAATGTCTCAGGAAACCGCACCTGAAGAACCTGTTGAACCTCCTCCTCCCAGCCTACGTACTGCTCAAGCAGCTCTGCTTTACTGCGCTCTTCGACCGTCTTGCCTTCAAATATTGTCCCTTCTTTCTCGGGCCAGGAGCAGAAGGCAACGACGTTGATCAGACGTCCTTGAGAGAGAGGAAATACGATGAGGTGCTGGACGAAGAAAGAAAATAGATGATGAGAGCCTGAACTTTAACTCAGAAATTAAGAGAGTTCGACACCTTATTTTTTCCCATGTACTAAGAGCAAAGAACAGTTGTTAGTGTTTGGTTATAGAGTGTGGATTATAATGTGAAGACGGACATTTTGCGCCGTCCGCATTGCTCTGTGGTTTGGATTGAGCTTCTCCAGTCTCTCTCGAGGTATAACAGCGCGGTATGCGACGCTTCCACTCCAAACAGGGTCTACCATCCCCCTCAAAGTTTCTGCTGATTTCCTCCCCTCGTCACTGCCATCTGCCTCGGCATCATTAGCAGCTAGTCCTAACAAGGTGTGTCGAGTAGCCGAATGAATCCCATCCGCGCCGATCAGCACGTCGCACGTCGCAGTGGTCCCATCTTTGAAGTTAAGCGTTATCGGCGAAGATGGAGACCAGTCTGGAGGAAGTGTGTAGGAAATGAGTCGCTTGGAGAAGTGTTTAGAAGTAGTTGCAGAGTCGAGCTGCTCTGCGAGACACATAAGAAACTCGGCTCGGTGGAAGGTGAGAATACCCACTAAGAAGAAGCATTTTATTAGTGATCGGTTGGATTTCGAGTAAAATGGGATTGTGTACTTGTAACCATGATTTCGTAGAAAGACTCGCTCCGGGTTGCCTGGTCAGATTTGTGTAGCTCAAACCCAACGCCTGTGACGAGAGAGTAAGCATAGCGATCGATCGAAAAGAGGCTCCGCGCCAACTCACGAGGCTTATTCTCGATTTTTGGAACTTCACTGATTTTCGCAAGTTCTTGCTTGAGTCCTAAAGTTTTCATGACACCCCATGGACGCAAAAACATAGCTACACCGGCACCGATTTCGGTGAACTCCCGGGCTGCTTCATAGATGTCGATTCGGATGTCTTTTTTCCCAGAAGAGAGGCGAGAAATTGCGATGGCCGCGATGAGGCCACCAATACCACCTCCACTAGACGGTGAAAAAATGCATTAGAGAAAGTAAAAGATGACAACCAAATCGATTTCACCAGATAGCAACCGTAAACTTTGGCGTTGACATTTTTACGAGCTCGAAAGAAACAGAAGACGGCGTTTCGAAACTTATTTAATAGCAGTCTAGAATGAGAACTGTTGTTGGATGCTCTTCACAGCAGCCCCGCGCTCTTATGTAGCCTACGAAGACCCCACCTGCTGCGGAATTTGGTACATTTGTCAACAATGAGCGCTATCCGACTCGCAACAAGGTGACGGAAGCTTACTTATCAGATATCGAGGTGCTCAACTTTGGAGAGTTGCCTCACGGATGCCGTGGAGCACTCGCTTCGGCCGATAGCACATGAAGTTCTGTTTAGGCTTCTTTCCCATATTTTTTCAGGCCCTGAAGTTTGGGATTGTAGCGAAAGAATGACGAAGATGTCATGTTCGAGCTGCGATCGCGATGGAGACGGGCAAGTCCCGTGTAAGATTACTCACCGTGCCTTACATTGTTACAACGACTCGGTGTTTCTTTCGCTGGGTGATAAATCTCTCTTTAGATATGCTCAAACCTGCAGAAGGACCTTGTTACAAAGAAGTATCGGTCAGTGGAGAGTGAATGGATCGCGACGAAGAGAAAATTATGTAAAGGCAATACGTCTCGCTAAAAAGCGTGGGATTTTATTCGCAAGTGTGGCTTGGGCGGCTGTTTGCATGACTCTTAAAGAATAAAGTAGTTACATATATGCAGGTACGTATACACTTCGAGAGGTTTATCGGCTTTCTTTTTCTCCGCCTACCCAAATCTTAAGAAGCGCGATAGCGTTGTTACGATCGTCTTCAATATCTGTCGTCCACGCCCATTTCCGGTTCTCGACCACAGCGTCTCCGACATCCAACAGCTTCTTCATATCGGACTCACTTAGATTCGCACCATCGGAGAGATCGAGGTTGGCAAAGCGCGGGTCCGCAAACTCATACAGCTTCCCATTTTGCCTCGAGCGCCACTGAACGTCATTCCCATGCGGCAGACATACCGCTTCGTAAACTTTGAGCGACGCAGGAAGAGTCTCTAGAGTAGTGAGCTGGTGAGTCAGGATAGATGCAAGAATGTATGCGTCTTCAATTGCTTGGCCGGCGCCGGAGCCTTGGTGTGGTGTCATAGCGTGCGCCTATGCACAATGAGCCTAAGCAAATACAAACATATTCAATATCGACTCACCGCGTCTCCCATAAGTGCGACGCGATCGTGAGAGTAAATTGGAATGCCTTTCAAAGCATTGATAGCCCAGCGAGAGGGATTGTCGATGCACTAAGCAAAGTACACAGTCAGTAGCGCAACGGTTAATCGGCAACGAGCATACCTGGAGAAGTTGCTGAACTTCATCCTCCCAACTAACATATTGTTCGAGTAGTTCCGATTTAGTACACTCTTCGACCGTCCTGCCCTCGAAAACAGTCCCTTCTTTCTCTGGCCAGGAACAGAAGGCGACGACATTTATAAGACGTCCTCGAGAGATAGGAAACACGATGAGGTGCTGGGTGAGATGTTAGGCCGTGATAACGTCAATCTAAGATTTGAATTATTCAGAATGAAGAAAAGAAATATAAATACCTTGTTCTTTCCCATGTACTATGAATAAGATGAGCATTAGTGATTCTCCACGACAGCGAACAAAAAAACAAGCAGTGACCGACATTCTGAGCTGTATGCATCGCTCTGTGGTTCGGATTGAGTTTCTCCAGCTTTTCGCGAGGGATGATGCCACGATATGCGACACTTCCGCTCCAAACTGGTTCTACCATCCCCCTCAGTACCGCTGCCGCTTTAACCCCGTCCTCGGCACCATCTGCTTCAGCATCTTTAGCAGCGAGTTCTAGCAGAGTGTGCCGGGTAGCTGAATGAATTCCATCTGAGCCTATGAGGACATCACACGACGCTGTAGTGCCGTCCTTGAATTTGAGAATTAATGGCGAAGATGGAGACGATGCAGATGGGAGGGAGTAAGAAGTAAGCCGTCTGAAGAAGTGCGACGTGGTTGTTTCAGGATCGAGCTGCTCTGCTAGAATGCGTAGGAAGTCGGCTCTGTGGAAGGTGATATTACCCACTGGATGAAAACACTAAAGCAATCTGATAAAAATGCGAGTAAATGACAATACACACTTGGAACCATTAAATCATAGAATGATATGCCTTTTTCCTGATCAGATTTGCGCATCTCAAATGCAAGGTCTGAAAAGCGAGTATGAGATCAATACCCTGGAAACCCCGAGCCATACAACTCACGAGGTTTATCTTCTCCAGCGGGAGTTTCAGTAAGCTTCGCGAGCTCCTGCTCGAGTCCCAAAGCTTTCATGACTTTCCATGGGCGCCGCCACATGACCAAACCAGCGCCGACTTCTGCAAATTCTTGTGCTGCTTCGTAGATATCGATTCGGATGTCTTTTTTCGAAGAAAGGCGCGAAAGTGCGATGGCAGCGGTGAGTCCGGCGATACCGCCTCCACTAGACGATACGTGTCCGCATCAAAGAAGGAAGACTGAAGCGACTCGAATGAGCTCACCATATGCCAATAGTGAACTTCGATATCGACTCGGACATTTGTGCGGAGTATTAGAGTACTCAGAGAAATCGAAACCGGATTTTTGGGGAAGGACACTAGGGAGAGGCGATATCCTGCCAGTGCGGAGCCTTTTTCCGAAGGCACACGCTGCCTTTCCTCAAGCTTTTAAAGTTTACTTGGATAGACATGGTTTTGTTGTTTGTCAGCAAGAAATTGACTGGGTCAAATATGGTCATGAGCATGTGGAAAGTGATACTGAAAGTTCGCACATGGATAAAGCTGGTAACGCTGACAGTAGCTGAGATTCCGATTGGGAGTACAAACATTTACAATGAGTGCAGAAGAAAATCGATATAGCAGGCGAAACGGAAGGTCATATATGACAAGACAAATTACAAGTCAACGAACAAGTTCAGAATGTCGCAATTTTCAAAATGTCATAAAAGAGAAGATATCACGGACCAAGAGCTAGTGGGTATTGCACATATTGGCCAATACTACTGAGGATAAGAGTATGAGCAGATAAACATCAAAAATGACTTTCGTCCTAAATTGGAGTCACAGCTTGACACGTGCCGTTGTGATGGAAAAGTAACAAGCGCGTGTTGCGTTAGTCGTGCGGCGGCTTGCCTTCGCACCACTATGGTCATGTCGACGTCTCCAGCGCCCGCGTCTCCTGAGGAAGTCCGAGTCGATTACAACAAGTTCTACAATGACCCCGACGCGGACATCACGTTGCAGTCTTCAGACGGTGTTCGATTCAAGGTCCATTCTCTCATCTTGAGGCTATCCTCAGACGTCTTCGGAGGCATGATAGCCATGCCTCAAGGCCCTGGCCTCAAATCCTGCAGATGAAATCGTGCAGCTTTCGGAGGGTGGAGATATCATAATAAGTCTTCTGAACTCCATTTATCCGCGTCGCCCGCGCCCAAAGCTCTCATCGCTACCGTTCTCTTTCGTGTCGCGCCTTGTGGCAGCGGCGGACAAGTACGACCTCCTCGACGTCACGACCCGTATCCGCGACTTAATGACACACTGATCTCTCAAACTTCCCTGGTACTGCGCTGGAACAGTACGCGCTCGCGAGTCGTCATGGATGGGACAGCGATGCTCGCTCTATCTCGCAATTTATACCCCCTCCAAACACCAGCAACCCCCCACAGCGAACTGTTTTGGAATCCATGGGCACTGCCTCATTGCTGAAGCTCTTTGACCTACATCGACGCCGTCGAGATATAATTATTCGAGCACTGTCGATCTCATATGACAAGAATGCCGTGGCTGATATACGCGAGCATCACCTGCGATGGGAGGTCATCAGCAGGGAACATGCGGAAGATTGTCGCTCCCAAACGCATGACAAGTTAGCCTGGGCTAATTTGAAATTGTTCATTCTGACAGAGATGGACAGGATCTCCCCAGATGAGGTTTTTCGAAAACTTCAAAGCGAGGTACTAAATAGTAACCGGTTGAAGGATATTTGGGAAGGACAGTGTTCTAAGTGCTCTGCACGTTTCTTTAACAAGTACGACTTTATCTTAGAATTCCAGCGTATCATAGACCGTCTTCCGAAGGAAGTCGAGTAAATCCTCCAGCCACTTACGAACTCGTCTTGTATCTTTACTGACTTCTCGTTAGTCTCTGCAGAACTGATGTACGATGTATAAAGTGTTGTTTTTCACAAAATCGTATTATTCATGCTAGATTGGCATTTCTCCTTGGTGTGTGCGTCTACAGTTTATTACATAGAATTTTGAAAAAATTATGTGTAAATTTATAGCCAATTTTAGAAATATCGGAAACTCGTTTGTCGAAAATACTGGTACAGAACTGTTATTTGAGGCAATGTTTTAAGATTATGTCTTAAAAGATGTAAGTTCAAACGGGAATTGTAATTTGTACACTCTATTTACTGCGTTGACGGCGGTTGGCCATGAGCCTAGACGCTGTCTGCGTCTGACGTGAAAACAATGACAAATGAGAAAGGAGGTGACGCAATAGTTTAAGGTTCCGTACCGTACATATGTGGATACGGGGTCGTATTGTTGTATCCGTATTATGGTTGTGGTAAGGTACCTTCATTTGTTTTGAAGAGAAATGGATATCTGACAGATATAATGAACTTTCTCCAGCCTTCTTTTAGCTTCGAAAACAAATTAGGGGTGTGATGAGTCCGGAAAAGCCTCGCAGAGACTGTGAATACGGGCCGTATTCGAAGACGGTCGGTACCATAACACTCCCCTGCTGGTACATTTACGGGCCGAATTATACGGATCATACTGTACATGAGGCTGGGTTATGCGAACGTATCTGTATACGGTACGATGTGATGTCGATGTTGCACGAGGCTTTTATCCTCTACCGACCAAGAACGACTCATCTGTTGATGTATGTTTTTAAGTTTTTATGCGGCATTTGAGAATCGAGACTTATATTTTGTCACGATGCAGCTATAATGTCTGACTGTGACATCTCATCCCCCGACGGCCTTGCAGTTGCCGTGCCCACGTTCCACCCGGAATATGACAGCGCTGACCATGATGCCGACATCGTATCATTGTCGTCTGATGGCCTAAAATTTCGAGTCCAGTCGACCATCATGAAGTTGGCTTCAGGCGTCTTCAGAACCATGCTTGAGGTATCAAAAGCGAAACAGGGCGCAGAAGAGATGAGCCGATACCATTGCAAGAAAAGGGCGAGATCCTGAAGGCGCTCTTGGACGTCGCATACCCCGATCGCACATACTTCGACTCCGGAGACTCGACTCCGTCCTTCGAGTTATTCAGGGAGGTTTGCTACGCTGCAGAAAAGTACGAGATGCCCGGTGTGCTATACGCGATGAGAATCTTCCTACATTCGGTAATTCACGACTATCCTCCAATCCTTTCGTACGCTCTCGCGTGTCGCTATGCGTGGATGCGAGAAGCAAAGCTGGCTTCAATTGAGTCTCTGTCTCTCAATTTGATGACATCGGAATCGCGAAAGAAGCTTGAATTTGCAAGCTCCGGTGCTATCCTGGAACTCCTGGGACTCCATTTTTCCCGTCGAGACCTTCTCATTGCTGCACTTGACAATATCGTTCAAAATTTCCAATTTTTAAACTCTAATTATGGAGAACCATTTTCCATAAACTGGAGCGACATCAGGTCATCTTCCAGTTGCTGTGCAATCCCTGCGCACCTCAGGACGGTCCTAAAATATCGGATTAAGGAGCAGATGGAAAAGTCACCCAATGGTCAATATCTTCGACTGCAAGAGTTTTGGGACCAGGAGGAATTCATCAGACTTTGGGAGTTTACCTGCTCTTGTTCTAAACCAATTCCACTAGTCTGTAAAGAAAGACTCAAAAGTGAAGTCCTTCGAGTTCTCGACAGCTTGCCACAGAGCATTTGACAAGTACGTAAGCATTTTCTGATCCCGCACTACAACATAATGAATCAGATTTGATTTCCAGAGCTCGGCCAAACGGGAAGTGTGTTATTGAAAGTCTAGACAATGCGTCGCTCTCGACATTATGACTATACCAGTCTGGCATTGATTGTTTTCTTTCTCTTCGTTTGACAATAAAACAAGGGAAGAACACGCTGTGAGAGTTTCTCGAGCATGTACAGTAAGAGCAGACAGTTTCGTCGAAGACGTGATAAACGTTGTTATAAAATGTTCAATATCGAGCGCTAATGATGTCCTGTTTATGGATGAAATCGAGCCCAGAAAAAAAAAAAAAAAACTTCCTATCGATACTTGATAGACTTTATTTCTCGCGCTTACTCCTTTTCTTTCTGGTAGTTCGTAAGTAGCTCTGGGAGCATATCGTCAGTCACTTCACAACAAATTGCAGTGTTTTATCTTTACATGAAAAAGGAACCGTTTCGATCCTTGTATATGTCCAGAGTACACGAAGTATTTGAATAATTCAATCTGAATCTTGTCATCTGAATAAATTCCCGTATGACGGTGAGCACGTTGCATATAGCCTTCCACTTACATGAAAGAATATCGAAGTTGGTCCAAAGGAAAAGGTAGCAGCAACATTTCAGTGCACGTCTCGAAAGGACCGATGACCGGCCAACAGACAATAGACAGTTTAATTCCGGTTAAATACGAGTTTCAAGATGTAGAGCTAGTCGCCTCGTTACTTCAGGGTCATCTCTGCGAATTTAGCGGAGAAATCTAAAAAGCCCACGATAATGCTGAAACGAAAAGAAACAGCAAAGATCTCGAGTCGCCCGCTTCAGCAGATTTTGCAAGTTCGTGGACTGTAAAATAGGGGGCCCTTCGGTATTCTGGACTTACTTAATTCAAACGTCCGATAATCGAGATCCAGTGTTCTTGCTCGCGAAGCCGTCGCCAGCTTGACTGATATCGAGGTACAGACAAAGCGTGAACGCATCGCTTCTCGAGTTCTTGAAGATGGGGAAACTGAATTTCTGATATGCTGCTAGTATCATTGATGAGGCAAAGCAGAGTGCTGTATACTTAGTTCAGATCATGTGTTCCGTCAAATGCTAAAGTACGCCGAAGCGATAGCGACGCGTTCAATGATTTCGCTAATTCGCTATTTCCCATTAGCGAGATCCATGACTCAATTTCTGGGGATGCTAGCGTTGTAGAAGAGAATTCGGCATTTATTTTGCATTTCAGATAAAATCAAAGACCTGCGGACCGAAACGGGGAACTCAGTGCCAGACAGGTCACACAAATGACGCTGTAGCAGGATCGAGAGAACGGATGATGTGGAAGCACTAGCACTGCTTGACAAAGAAGCATTCGACTGTCCAGAGGAGCTCGAAATTTTACATGGTGGCGAGGCTGCCAGCGACCGGACTACGATGTCGAAACATCTCGATGTTGATTCGTGCCCGCCTGCTTTGGGCACGAAAAAGTTGCACGGCCGTACATGAGTATTGCTGCCGCTCTTACCCCCTTCCTCCTCATCCCAACCTTCCGCGCATCGAGAAGACCAGGAACGGGAATATGGAGGCAAAGAAGGGCGCGTGGTACGCGAGAAGCCCGGAACGAGGAAAACTGGCGGCGCCCCGGGATTCGAAGCCTTCCTTCAGGTTCCAGATGATTTGTGATATGAGAAGAACAAAGGACATGCATCTGTAATGGTATTGAAAAGATGAGCAGTGCAGTTTTGCGAGGGGTCATCCAAGGACGTTGTTGTGGCGAAGGGCGACACAACATGTGTTTCAGCTGTGTCAGAAAGGCGTTTGATCGCGAAGCCTGAGCGCTGAGCTTGTATGAGGAGGCTGAGGTCGGGCGGCAACCATCAGACCCGTCGCAGAATGAATGGAAGAAGCTTAGTTGGAGACGAACACAACTGAACTTTACGGAAAACTTAATATTCGAGTAAGGATGGAGATAGCAGCTGAGCCATATTAGGTTCCATTGGAAGTCATAGAGATCGAGCGCTCTAGCATTCCCCACAAATCCAAGCGAGATGTGGCGTACCGAATCTCGAATTCATACCATGGGAAATAGTAGACGAGATCTCCGAGCAAATTTTGCATGATTCGAGAAGATGGCACAAGGCCAAGTAGAAGAGAAGTCAGAATTCAATAGAATTAATTGACACGCGCGCGGTTTCGTTGCCAGCAATCCAACAGAGCGCAGCGAATTCGCTGGAGATTTCTTTCTTACATATTACTGCACCGGTTCTCAGCACTCGCTTGACGTATGGTGAGCAAGGGAAGGTCGGGTAACAAAATGGAAGTTGCAACGCGCGCGAGCGATCGTCTTTCGTCTTAAGGACAATTACAACTCCCCGTTAAAGCAGCTACCCGACGTCGCACCAGAAACGAATACGATTATGTCGTACATGTCAATAGACAAATACTCGCTGGTTGCAACGATAAAGACGCGTACGGGCGAACTGAGAAAGCGTCGGGAGACGCCACAAGTCGGATCACCGAGAGTGCCGAGAGCATCAATATCGTTTATGCGCGCTAGCCGTGAAGAGCTGGAGGTCCGGGATCTCGCCTAACCTCAACAGTCCGCAATAGCCGACGGTGGTATGTTAGCTTTAAGCCGGAGAGAGTCGAGACCGCAGCAAAGCAGTGCAGCTCCATGGCGGCATATGTAGTGTGGCTTGGCGAGGCCACATCCGGAAACGGAAGCAAATTCGAGCGACCCGCAAACGGGCGTCTATCACAAGCATAACCAACTCCTTCCCGGCATCAAATTCTCCGTTTATCGTCGAGAGAAACAGCACAATCGCCGCGCTGGCGCTTGAGGGAGCAGCGCAGGGGCGCCCCCGCCCAATAACCTTCGAACAAAGAAGCCGGAACCCCGAGGTATGCGTACAACTCGAAGCCCCCGGCGGCGCCGGACTGACTATGAACCTATTAGGTGGCCGGCCCTTTGTTGGCGTCGTTGGCGGGCGCGGACTGTACCGCGCGCGCACGTTTGAAAGCGTAAGAGATAATCCTACTGAGCAACCCGGCGCCGCCTGCACCAGCGTACGGTTCCTTTCCAGGCTCGCTGTCTGGCTACTTCTTTAGTACTTCACAGGCACGGAGCGCGCAGTCCGGATGCAGAGCAGGAACACGCCAGCGATCGTTGGTCTCATGGTACACCGGACGCCAGAAATTACACGCTTCTATTGGGTCTTTCGCCCGCCGGGAAACACTCATGAGAGCCACATGTACGAAATATGCACGAAGGCGGGCACTTTCTCCCAGGAATGGCTAAGTACAGCGGAGCAGTTGGGGAGCTAAACAATTACTTGTGTTCCGCTAGGACAAAGCGCTTTATAAGTAACGAATGACACGCGGCAGTTGAGTCAGTGACTGCGCGCTGCCGTGCTGCTTGAACCTAAGGCCAGAGCTCCTAGGGCCCCCGACCGATGCTGGCCGAAAAGAACAAGACTAAAGACACCTCATTGCGGAGTAGAAAGCTTAAGGTAGAAGAAAGCAGCCGGGGAAGCACGGAAGAGCAGCGGAGATGAAGCGGGATAACCAATACGTTTGTTGGCCTTGATATATGGGATAGATGCTGGAGGTTCCGGCGATTCTTTATGCCCAAAACCGAATAATTGGGAGAGCGATGATCTCTGCGCGTGTGGTCTCCTGAAGGGTTCCAGCGGTAGACTGTGGAAGCAATAAGGCCGCAAAACAGGAGGGGGGTGAAATTAATTATTGTACACGCAGGCAGCAGAGAGCAAATGCAATGATGCTGTGTGGAGCGAAGATCAGGCGTACGTACATATGCGAGCAATCGCCGTAGACCACCAAAGCACGACATCTATTGAGATCTCTTGGGGGACCTCAATCAAAATAAATTTACAAGCTTTCAGAACCAACAGCAAAGCCAAGCCCGGTCTAAATTAAGGACATAAATTCGTCAATGAGGGGCGGGCGGGGAGAGACAGCGAGAACGAAACGAACAGACGGATTCTCATGCAGCGTCTCCCCCAGGAATAACTGGAAGCCCTAGTCGCGCGTCATATCACCGTAGCAAGTCCGTGCGGCGAGACAAAGTCCGAAACTCTCCATTCCAAGCGCCTCGCGCTGGCCTCTTCGAGTTCGGGGTTCTAAACGCACGGCCCGCGGGTCATCAGAACGCATGGCCATCCCTTATCACTCACTGCGCCCGATCCCGTCAGACAGGCACACAGACAAGGTCAGGAGAGACACAAGGCGGACTCCACTTTCCCCCCCCCCTCCCCCTCCGCCCTTCTTCGGCCTCTTCGCGGGTTCGCCTTCTCCCTCGCCTTCCTGCAGGGGTTCGGGATACAAAGGCCGTCTTTCCCTCTCCTCGATTTGGGCGGCCTCGGCGCTGCCAGCGGGTTCGGGTGGTTCTGTGCCTGCAAGCCTGCGGTCAGCAGGCTGGCTGGCCCCTTCTGCAGAGGCCGACGCCGCGTCGACGATCCTGCATCTGGAGTTTAATGTTTAGTTTAGTCGGTCGGCCGATCTTAGGCCACGGGCGTAGATGACGGCTCCTGCCGCCCAAAGCGGGGCGGATCGAGGCCCTGTTCTTTGATTCACCATATTCATTTCCTGAAGAAGAAGGACACCCGTGAAAGTCAGCGAAGCGGGCCCAGTGTCGTATGACATGCGAAGAGGGACTAACCGTCTGTAGCCTGCGCGAAGCCCTCAGCCGTCGAGCCCTCCCGATCCCGATTTGCGGGTGCAGTGCGAGCGTCCATTCTTTTCCCCGCGGTCAGCAAGTATGCGGTGCGCAGCACTGCGGCCCGGGAAGTATGCGACACGTAGTTGGCTCTGAGAGGCGCAGGCGCCTCGGCTCGGAAAGCGTCTGGCGCCTTCTGGGTAGCCGCGAAGCCGCAGGCCGCGTGCCGCGTGCGTCAGATCCCCGGAGGCCCCCTTCCGCCCGCAGAATAGAAAGACGCGGGGGCTGGAGCTTGGGTGCTACAGGCGCAGCTGCTGCGCAAGCACCCCAAAGTCTGGAAAGATGGCGAGGCCAGAGAGGGCCTGGGGTGATGTCGGGCGAGGGAAAGGCTTGGGCGAGTAAACTTGCGCGGGCGAGTGCTTGGGTGCTCTGCGGCGCAGGACAGGGGCTGGCTTGTCGTACGGGCAGTATGTTAAGGCGAGAAGACGCTAAGGTGAGAGGCCGAAGGGGCTCCCAGGGGAGCTCGGCATCGACGGGCTGCACATGACGACCGAAAAACAAGGGTAAAGGCGGCCCGAATGAGAACGCGAGGAGAGCGAAAATGAAACAGCAGATCACAGGCTGTCTGCGGCCGAGCTCATTGCCAAGGCCGCCTTTGACAGCGGGTACATATGGTATGCACGTCCAAGTGGAGAAAAAAAACGGCGTTCACAAAAATTTTACACATTTTTTTGTTGTCGGGCTGTCGATCTGATGCGTTGTCCCGTTGTCAAAAATCAGCGGTATTCATGAGGGTGCGCGAGAAGCGCCCTGCTGATAGGGAGAACGCAATATCGGGGTCTGGGGTTCGAGAACGCCGGAGGGGGCTGGAAAACAACGCGCTGCACAAATGCGTGGGTCCTCACGGCATGCGTGCGCCTTTTCTTCAGTTCTTACAAAAATTTCTTGGAGAATGCCGAACGTCCTTGTCTTTCTTTCTAATCGTCCCAGTCGTTCCAATCGCCTCGAGTCGAAGAAAGAAGAAGGACTCGTTACGGCGCAGACAGAAAACCCAAAGCTTAACGACCTAGTTTAGGAATTCGGGCGAGGATGCGGCTGAACGATTTTCACGCGTCATACAGTTTCATACAGTCCGCTGAAGCATGCCGTAGCGGCGAAGCATGCCGTTAGAGGTGGAAGCATGCCGTCAGAGGTGGAAGCATGCGCGCGGAGGACGCGGTTTGTCACTGGCCTCTGAATGGCCCGTGCGTGTGCTGGCGCTGGCGACAGGTGTCCTGAGCGGCCCGAGGACTGCAGACCCCCCCTTGACTCCCCCCGACGTCGCGAAGCGCAGACTGGGGGTGCATGCGAGAGACTCGCGGATGCGGCCGTGCGAGCGCGCGCGCGGGGGTAGTCGGGCGAATCGAATATCGATTCGATGCGAATTGAGGCGTGCGGCAGGGCGAGGCATGTGGGAGCGAGAGGCAGATACAGTTTCAGTTTCGACGATCGCGTTCTGCTGACTGGCTCCGCAGGCCAAGCGCAAGCGACTGAAGAGGGGCTAGTACACATGAGCTGTCTGGCGTGTAGTCCTGCGCACACACAGCCTGTAGTAGTCCTGTAGTCCTGCTCGATGTCGCCACTTGGACGCGAAGAAGCGCAGAAGGTATGCGGGCGTGGGAAGACAATAAGAAGCGGATGCCGGAATGGTGCCGAGGGTCGGAGCTTACACGAGCAGCAGAGCCGAAGATCGAGCCGAAAACGGCATAGAAACACGGACACGAGAAACAGGTGTCGAGAAACAGCGGGACGGGCGGTGTGTTGCTGATTGGGCGTCCGGATATGATGCTGCGGAGAAGCGGGGGCTTCATGATGCCAG
Organism: Phellopilus nigrolimitatus; assembly: GCA_021029095.1. Classification (NCBI taxonomy): domain Eukaryota; kingdom Fungi; phylum Basidiomycota; class Agaricomycetes; order Hymenochaetales; family Hymenochaetaceae; genus Phellopilus; species Phellopilus nigrolimitatus. Next base: position 133,650 of record JAJOHG010000025.1, read on the forward strand.
ATGCGTCGAGATGCAGATGGCAATGTTCGCAGAAACGTCGAGCTGAGACGGCGGCGTGCGAAGGCATCAGGGCGGTGACATGGTCCGCTTGCGGAGGCGGCGGAGCACCGTGGCGAAAAAGAAAAGTAAAGCAAAAAAAAGTAAAGAAAAGTGAAGAAAAAAAAAAGTGAGCACGACGAGGGGGAGTGTCGTGGTATGTCCGGACATTGCGCGGAGGAACTGAAGCGTCTGTTGGCCGAGAACGGGAGGGGAGTGTGGCAACTGCAGCCGGAGTGGGTACGGTGTTTGGGCGTGCTTGGCTGGGCGTGCCGAGAGGATGCCGAGGCTGCTGGAGGGAATTTGAAGAGCTCTTCACTCGCTCAAACCAGTCTTCCGCTCTCCCCGCCTCCCCTCTTGCTCTCCTGTTCTCCCCCCAACGCCTCTTGAACTCAAACCACCACCATCCCCCGCCACCGTCGCGCGAGATGGGGCGCCGCAAAATCGAGATCTTGCCTATAGCCGTCAGTCCTCTTCGTCTATCTATTATTTCCGAGCTCGTCCGAGCCCGCGTGCCGCGTGTGCACGCAAATAGCGCGTTTCTTCGCGCTTTTTTTACGGGCTCCGCATCGACTCGCGCGAGGAAATGAATGCAGCCTGGCTAACATTGTCCCGCTTGCACCCAGCATGAACGCAATCGGTCCGTCACATTCCTAAAGGCACGTCCCTCTCTTCGCTATTTATATTACGAGTCAATTCTCTTGGCATCGCCTCCTGTCCTATTTTTCGCCCTGTCGAGCCATCCGCTTTTAATTTTATAGCCTAACGTCTATTTTATTTATATTTTCTTCCCCGTCATCGTCCGCCCTCCCGCTCGTCGTCGTCGTTTCTTCGTCGTCCTCAGCGCAAGAACGGCCTCTTCAAAAAGGCATACGAGCTCGGCGTGCTGTGCTCCGTCGACGTTGCAGTCATCATCTTCGGTGCGTCCGGGTTTCCGCCTCCGCGCTCTCACGCTCCTTACATCCGTGCTATTTTTATCCACGTCTGCACTCGCTCTCCCGACGTCAACCGACAATGACAACGACAACGACGACGACGACGACAATTCACTACGACGATGTTTCGACGCGCACGCTGACAACGACGACACGCTGGCGCGATACAATGCATTTTGTATACGCGTAGAGGAACGCGCGGGACACCATGTCAAGCTGCACGAGTACTGCTCGACCGACGTTGAGGGCATGGTCCAGCGGCACCTAAACGTTCGTTTCCTTCCCCTATCTTTTTCTCCGCAGCTCTATGTGACAGATTGAGCTAACGCGCCCCACCCTATCCCATAACCTTGCATCTATCATATCGACCCGCCAACCCTCAACGCTATTGCCTGGCTTCTCGCCGCCTTCTCCACGCACATGCGTCATACGTATCACAAATCACTAATATACCGTGTGCGTTTCATGCACATCTATATTGCAAACGGACGCCCCTATTTGACCCGCCTTCCGACATTTTTTGACGTGCCGATTGTCCACCGCGGCTGTATACAATATGTGCGTCCGATCGCGGGCGCCACGCTGACTTTGGCGCTTACTGCGGCGGCCGTGGCCTCATCCGGATCTGGACCGGTTCCCCCGCGCGCGCAGTTTGAAGGCGAGAGGGAATCGAAGCACCCCGCGGACTTCAGCAACAAGCCGGATGTGAACGCGGAGGAGGACGACGACGAGGATGACGAGGACGGCGCCCGGCGGCGTGGCAGCGGGTCCGGCAAGCCCGGGCCCAGTGGGAGTGGACTTGGAGGGTCGGGCGGAGGTAGCGGCGGCGGTGGTGGTGGGGGAGGAGGTTCGAGTTCACGTCTTCCTCAGCAGGGCGGACAGCAGCAGCAGGGCCAGCAGGGCCAGCAAAGGGGTGGGATGATGTCTGGAAGGTCAAGTACTGCAGCTGGGGGGATGAACATCGGACTTGACGTGAGTGAACCTCCGCCTCATACTGCTCGTGTGCTGACGCACTTCGATCCACTCTGTTTTGTTTTTATTAATTTGCGGACCTTCTTGAATTTCCGCGCGGCCCAGCTTGACTACCGCCCACCGCTCTCGCTCCCGCATGTCCCGCACCACCTGCAGATACCTTCGCACCTCTCGCCCACGTCCTACAACCCCAGCGCGAGCCTGCCGGTCTCGCTCGAGCGGACGGCCTCGTCCTTCGGCGTCGGCGCGGGCGCCAACGTCGGCCTTCATGCGCCAAAGCGCCCGCGCCTCGACTCCGGCGCGGGCAGCCCGTCGTACCCCGGCGGGCCCTCCGCGTACACGATCGACGACCCGCACGCACACGCGCATGCTGCGTACGGGCTCTCGAGCGGCGGCAACGTGGGAGGCGGGGGCGGTGGGGGCTCGCCCTCCCAGAGCAACTTCTTCGGGCAAAATCTGGGCTTCGGGCGGCCCTCACCGCAGGGTGGGCGGATGAGTGGGCAGAGCGGCGGCGGGGGTGGGTACGCCCCGCTGTATGGCCAGGCGAGCAACCCGTTCGCCGGCCTCCTCGCCGGTGCAGGAAGCCCAGGCGGCGGGGGCAGCTCGTCTGCGTCGTCGCACTCGCACGGGCACCACCCGGGACACCATTCCTCCCACCCGTCCCACTCCTCGCACTCTGGCCACTCGTCGCATACAGCGCACCAGGCGCACTTCGACGCGTCTCCGCTCGAGTGGCCCATGCACGGCGCGCCCTCCACAAACGCGTCGAACCCGTCGATGTCGAGCGCGTCGAGCGCGTCGTCGGGCGCGCCGCAGCCGCCCGGGTCCAACCGCGCGTCGGGCGGCAGCGGCGGGGGGAGCAGCGACACGTCCTGGCTGGATTTTTTATCTAGCGCCGCGCCTGCGTCCGGGGCGGGCGGTGCATCGGCGGCTTCCCCGGTCCTCGCCGCGCACGCGGATTCGCGCCCGGGATCCGTGTCCGGCGGCGGAAAGCGCGCGCGCTCCACGAGCATAAAGGAGGAGGAGAGCGACGCGAGCGTCGGCGGGAGCCGCGTGGGCGCGAACGGCGACGGCTTCGGGCTGGGCGGGCTGGGCAAGATGAAGACGCTGACTGGCGAGGCCTTATCGGACGTGCGGAGCGATGTGAGTGGTCCTGGCCCTGCTGTCACTGGCGCTATCGGCGGCGGGGAGAGCGAGCGGAAGCGAATGCGTTACTGACGATGTTGTTTTGTTTTTGCCCCCTCCCAACCTACCCTTTTCCTCACCCCGCTTTGTTCTGCCTTTTTTTCTTTCTTCTCGTGTGTGTGCCTCGCGTTCGCGTTTCCCTGGGCTGTCGTCTCGCTGTTGCTATTTGCTATCTGTTTTCTCGCCTTGCAGTTCCAGAAGGAGCAGACACAGACTCTGAACGACGTCAGTAGTTGGTTCTCGTAGCCACGCGTACCTACACACCTTCCGCTTCCGCGTCCACGTCCGCTGACTCCCCCACGGACCCGTTCGTCCAGCGAAAACCGATATAGAGCTTCGTTTGTACGTCTGCGCGCCCCGTCTTTCCGCGTTGTTGCTGCTGTGTCGCCTCCGATCCTGCCTTCTCGCTTGCTTGCTTGCTTTCTGAAATGGACACGGGACTCTCGGTTTGTACTCCGTAATTCCATATTGTTTTTGTTTTGTTTTCGCACATATTCGCTATCAGTTATCTCGCCGGAAAGGACCTTCATGAGAAAGTGCGGACTAAACGTTGTCTGTACGCCCCCCTCTTTTTTTTTTTTTCTTTCTACGGAACGCCACTTTTTTGTTTCCTTCTTCTGCTTTATCTTGTTTACTGGGTGGATTCAATTGGCTTCAGGTGACTCGGCTTTCACGATTCTTCCCCCCTTTCTTTTTGCACACATTCGTTTTCCCCTGCATGATTTGGAACCTGCATAATCGTTATCTTGGACATTGCTACCAACAGCTGCCGCCGCCGCCGTAATGCGGGCATCCCACCATATCGCTTCTGCTTCTGCCATTCCGCCTTCCGCTTCCGCTTCAACTACACTTCTGGGCTCATTTCCTTTTTCTTGGAACACTGACAAAGATAACAAAAGGATAGTATAGATAGTATCCGTCGATCGCAGCGGCATTTTTTTTGCAAAAATATACACAGAACTCCTGCTAATTTCAAATGCATCCCCCCGGTGACCTAGGTCTGCAGATGCGTTGGCTGGACCAGCTACGTACATGTACATACATATAGCCAGCGCGGGTACCTAAGCAAAAATAAAAAGAACCTCCCGCGCCTCTATTTTTTGTTCTGCCCCTCCGTGTGTATTTATTCTCGTCGGCGATGCGAGTCGCGCACACGCAAATCGTGCATTGCGTGATCGGCACGCGTCTCTTTTATTCGACAGAGAATATTCGCGGAAATCGCTGCAAGAATAGATAAGCGTTCGATCCCCCGACCCCCCGCGAAAACACGCTGAAACGAGATATCATCTGGAGCGCACGCGCGATCTGCGGCAGGCTAAAGCCTAATTTCGCGTTTCAGAGTAGGCGAGACAAGGAGAGCTCGATGTTAGTGCATATGTCGACGTAGTATTTCATATGTGTGTATAAGAATTCAGATTAAGACGGAAAAATGGATGCGGCTGCAAACTCCCATGCGTCGAAGGATAGCCTCGGCAGGACAAGCGGTGAGATAACGTAGAAAAGGAGGTCATCGAAAGTCGAGCTGATCCGACCTGAAATCTTTTTCCTCAGCCTTTCCTTTTACATCAAGTAATCGATGAGTCGGATGGGACGTTCCTTCGCCATTTAGTGAGCTTAATCGTGGCATTCAGTGAGCAAAATACCATAGTCCGGAAATCCTGTCGTAAGCGTTACGCCCTATGGCAGCGACGGGAATATTTCATCTACTTATGTGCAAAAATGCAGGTGTCCTCGAGTCGGTTTCTTGAATTTTCATAAGATTCGTTTATCAGTCATAAACGAAACGAGAACAAGTGAGGCCCAAATTGTAAGGTAGGTTCGATTCCTAAACAATCAAATGACTGGTTCAAAGTTAAATAAAAGCCTGGGAGGATTTTTTTTTTTCATATAGTGTGATCGTCCTCAATCAACAATGTTCGGAAGGCTTGCAAAGATGCGCGAGAACTCTGCTATCATACCATCCCGATTGAAAAAAACGGTTGAGCACTTGTGGCATACATCGTCCCAGATCTCCAGACCGTCCCAGAACTGTGCGCCGAACCGCGCCGCAATTTCACCATCGCGCGTGGGCCTGCTTAGTTCCGATATAACGTGATATTTGAAAGCCGTCCACGACGTTTTGTTGTGTGCGTTGGAACGGCAGGCTCCGACATGTCGTTTGCAAATGATTTCCCAGTGAAACCTGCGCTTCCTCAGCCCCGCTTCTGTATTTTTGTCGTATGAAATCACCAGCGACTCCTGGATGGCGATCTCGCGACAGCCATGATACTCGATGAGCTTCAGGAGCGCCGGTGCATCTAACGACTCCAGCGCGGCCCTCTCATGTGAAGTAGTAGCGCGTGGGTAGGACGTAAACTGGCAGGCATATTGAACTGTTTCTGTCCACCCTTGGCGAACAGCGAGTGCATATATCTCGATCGGAAAACCAGGGAACGTGGAGATATCACGTAGGGAGTTTCGGATTAGTGTAGTCATGTCGACTATATCGTATTTTGCTGCCGCAGTGGCGAGGCGCGATACGAAGGAAATTGGTGAGAGAATCTGTGGCTGACGACGCGGATAAATGCTGTCAAAGTAGCGCAACAACAACGTCCGTCGTCCGTTTCCTCTGATAAACACATGATTTGTGTCAATAGGACTGACTAGGAGGCATCATTGCTGCGAAGACCTCCGAAGCCATTTTTAGAATGAAGGAGTGCACTCTGAAGCGAGCACCGTCTGATGACTCTAGAGTGAGGTCCGCGTTAGGATCATTATAGGACGGATGAAAGGTCGGCGTCGACATGACCGTTGGTCATGAACATGCAGTTGCTTGCAAGAGATCTTTCTCGTGATCATCGATGGCAATGACGGAGATTCAAATCCAAATCCAATGCTTAGTGTACAAAAAACTTAATCGTGAGCTCACTAGATTCAAAAGAAACTGGTAAAAAAAAACACATTCGTAATTGCTTTATGTAGTCGAGCTAACAAAACGGGCAAACAGATAATGACACAAGTACCTATGTGAAGTTTGCCAGCTAGTCGGATTAGATCGTGCAATAACTCATTATGCGTACCTCCAGGAGTTTATAAAGGGTACGTCAATTCAATAAACTGTGGAAGGTTGTCGAGGATACGTCCGAACTCCGAGATCAACCCTCGTTTCTTAAAGAAGGGGGTTCCACAGCGGTTGCATCTGAGACCCAATAGAGGCGCTTGTTGCGGCGAGTTCCAAAAGAGTGGACCTCGGAGTATGTCACCGGAAGCGCTCTTCTCGAACTCCAGAGCAATGAAATGCTTGAGAGCGTTCCAATACCACTGGTCGAGGTCGATGTTCGGACAGCCAGTCAAAGAATGGGCGGGTGTAAGCGCCGGCCAGCTCAATCTTTGTCCTGACTGAACTAGAAGTGAAGGCGTGTTATACTCGAGCTCCATGGCCTCAAGAACGAGTTCTTTTCGGCGGCGGTGAAGTTCGAAAAGCTTTAGCATGGAGCTACCAGTCAAGCGCTTGCAAGAGCATGGACGCGAATCGTCAGGTACGTAAATCAATATTGAGGGTCCGGTTCGATGCTGCGCACGCCTCCTCCATCCACCCATTCCTGCACGAAAGTACGTAAATCTCCAATGCGCTCCCAAGAAACCCAGGCTTCATTATCGCATTCCGCACGAAAACAGCTACGTCCGGCATGTCGTATTTTTCGCCTGCGGCTGCGAGCTGAGTCGCAAATGCGCAGCAAGCAATATCCGATGGGTGCCTGGCCAGGATAGATTATGTCAAGCATAGTCCTTACGAGCCTCTTGTCTTCGTCAAGGTGTACAACATTCTCCGTGGCACTCTCATCGTTATTACCGCTCTTCTGCGGCAACGAGGCCATGGTTTTGAAGAATCCGGAACCGAGTTGAAGAATAATAGTATGAATTTTGAATTCTGTTCCATCCTGATGATTTCAATGTGAGATCAGAGTCGAGAAACTGATAGGAAGAATATGATGAAGGAGCATTAATCACGGTTTTGTCGTCCATAATGTGGTCGTGGTAGGAGGTCAAACTGTGCTTTTACATAAATTGGAGCACGTTTCGGCAGTCACAAATTCGCGTATACAAGTGCATACATACAACTACAGATACAATTACAGAGAAGCAAGTCCGTGAGCAAGGAGGAAATGACATCAATTAGACTCTTGCATCACTACTGCCTGGATCATTCTCGCCCATAAGCAATAGCAATAGCAAGACACGGAAAGGCGACCTACGGGGGTTACCGCAGTCATAAGTTGCGATTCACAATGCTCAAGCCCCCTGATACACACCTGTGAATAAGGGAATCGTTAAGCAAGGGTGATTGCGGGTCCAAAGTCAGAATCAGTTGCTTCAGAGTCCCTGTATTTTCTCGTATGACGGCATCTTCGGCTTCGGCTTCGCGCGATCCGTCTCCGTTAAAACAGCGAGAAGCGATTGATGATACTAAGGAAGCGTACGGGCAGTCGAACTCCCGTAGTTCAAGCGTCTCGAGGGAAGGGGCACAGCAAGAATTCAGTTTTGCTTGTACTTATAGTCTTCTGAGAGTCATTGAAATGAATAAGGTTGCGTCCAGACTCTGGGTCTTTTAATTTGCTGAGTGCTTGAAGAAGTTCCTCGGAGATTACGGAGCCACTTAGAGCCAGATGTCGAAGACGAGGGGTGAGCTTGAGCAGTTGAACAAGCATGTAAGATGCCATCGAGGTTCCGAGGAGTGTCAACCGCTCGAGAGGTGCACTTGAACGTCGTATAATACTGAGTATCTGGTCGCTCCAAGACTGGTTTAGTTCAGGGTGTGCCAGGCCGTTCATATCTAGCGATAGATCTCGGAGAGCAGGAAGGGTCAAATGACCAAGAAGTGTACTGGGCTCCGAGTCATTAGAAAAGCATGCAATCTTCAAGTGTGAAAGCCGGGAGAGAACGAGGGGTACCTTCTCGAGAGGAAGCGGAGAGACCATACTGTGGAACCGGATGTCAAGACTCTCCAGATTCGGGCAGATCGAGAGCCACGTCATGCAATCCTTCATCGACGAACACAAATCTATTTCGAGGCTGGTCATGGTAGTCGCCACAGTCGAGCCACGACTGGGGCACAGCATGGGACTCGACAAGCGCATTCTGCGCAGCTTGGGGCAATATGAGAGATCGGCGAAATGAACGCTCCCGTAGAAGTAATCGAAGTACTTAGTCGAAATAGAGAGGTACTCGAGCTGCGGTGCTCCCGAAAAGAGCTCACGGAGTATGGGATCCACGGTGAACAGGTCGAGTGTGTGCAGGTCGAGCGTGCGCCACCGGTGCGAGACGGTCACGAGCTTGTCGGTGAGCATTTTCATGCCGTGAAGGTATCGTTTGGCTCGAGTCTGTTCAAAGAACACAGGATGTTCAGAGTCCCTCATCTCGTGGCACATTTTGATGTACAACGGTCGCGTTGGACCAGCTCGAGAAATCCAAAGGTCGAAAAGGCGCACGTCGTTTGCTGGATCAGTGCCACGTTCACCGAGCTCGATTCTGGTCCAAAGGCGTTGATGCGAAATGGCGACACTCCTCCAATACTGGCATACCCAAGTCAATGTGAACAAAGGTGAATTTGAAGACGGACTGCCACGGCTCCCAGCGTCGTCAGATTCAACAAAATGCATAAAAATGTCGAGCAACATCTCTTGCGGTAGCGGGCGGGATGGGATTGGAAAAAAGGACACCATTTTCGGGTAACTGGCTGGAAGCCATAGCTACGCAGGAGGGCGGAAAAGAAAAACGGCGATGAAAAGCACAGGAAAACAGGGTTTAAGACGGATGGACCTGTGGCGTAGGGACTGCAGCGCATCGGGCCCATAAGCCGAGAAAGTCAGTGCTAAATATTGTGATTTCCATTTTGAACTTAATTGATAACTCTTAGGTGGATTAATTGCGGGGATGCCAGGACTTGTTGAAACAAAGGAAACGCACCTTCTGGCACGTTGGTACGGCACGGTAGATACGTACTTGAAGCGGAGTTTAAAACATACGTACTGCCGAGCTCACACATAGCCTCGAGACTCAGCGTTTCTGTGCCCCTCCTAACATGTCGACAACGGACTCTAGTCAAACTGAATATCATCGCTCTTACTCTCTCCCGGATGCCGACCTCGTCTTTGTTTCTAGAGACGGTATAAAATTCAGGGTGCACTCCCCGATTCTTAAACTTGTGTCAGGGGTTTTCCGCGGAATGCTGAGCATACCGCACGACACGAATGAAGGCCCGGACGATCCAATACCCATCGATGAAAATGCAGACATCCTAGCTGCCCTCCTGGACGCGGCTTATCCCAATATCGGGCAGGATAGGCGGGCTCTGTGGGAGACGCTCGGCAAATCACCAGCAGCGCTTGTTGCCGCAGCAGACAAATACGAAATGTCCGCTGTTATGGACGACCTTCGTTCCCGCATTTTCCATGCGGTACCCCTGACCCTTAAGCCAACGCCCATTATGATGTACGGTATGGCCTGCAAATTAGGATGGGAGTCGGAAGCCAAAACCGCGTCCTCGGAGACTCTTTTTTTGGACCTTACCTCCCCAGACTCGATCTCCGACCTAGAAAAGCTCGACTCACGCGATGTTCTCAGCCTTCAGAAGTTGCATAGGGAGCGGAGAGATATCATTTTTCAGTCTATTCGTGACATGATTCGCGTTCGTGTGCAGTTACATTGCCCAATAAACGACTGTTCGGAGCCCCAAATGGAAAACGATAGTAGATGGAGAAGTTTTCTCTATCGAGTCTCTTCGATAATACAGGGTACCTCATATGCAAGCGTCTTGGTTGACTTGTACTTCTGGCAAGACCCCGAATGCGTCTCAATCTTTGACATCGAAATGCGTTGTGAACATGGATCGAAATGCTCTTGGTATCCCGGCTTTGACAAAGGGAAATTCATCGCGGAGATCGAACGAACTATTGCTGGGTTGCCTACGACGATTTGAAGTATATGTGAGTATTTTTTTGAAGTCTGTAGATCAGGCTTTTTGATTTATAAGTCGTATGTAGCCATCGCAACTCCCTTAGTAAACCCGTCTGCAACACACACTTTGGACCTCCGAACTGTTCGTCATGTCATGTATTCTTTGTGTCGCTTGCTGTCTTGTAAATTCTCTTTCTGGTAATCTTGCTCGCTCGCTATTGTCCATGGCCTTTTCTCGTGACAATTTATACGTAGATGTACCAGTATCTGCTTTACGAATACTTATCTATACAACATTGAACGTGTCTGAGAAAGATGGAATGAGCATTCGGCAGAAACTCTTCGAAAATTTCTACGTCGAGAGTCTTATACATATAGATCTCGCCAAGGGGTGTTCAAAAACTGAAAAACTTAGAGTCAGTGCGAAAGCGACGGAGCAAACAATCGTCGAATGCGCTTACGATGGGAGCACAATCTAATCGACTTCCATTGGAAAACGTTTCGCAATAAGCTGAAACTCCTTTGCAAGATTTCCTTTGATTAAAGAAAGGTTTCGAACACTTAGTGCATTTATTGTCCCAAAGTGCCTTCAACTCGCCGCCGTCCCAAAATCCGTTTTTCAGTCTTTGCTCGAAGTCAACTGGCGAGAGCTTGTCCACCTCCGTCAGCAAGTGCAGCTGAAATGCTGCCCATGCCGCTTTGTCATATGCCGTAGAGACACAATTCCCAGCATGCCCCTTAGCGATAACCTCCCAGCGCAGATGGTCCTGGCGAGTCTGTTTGGCTGCATTTTTGTCGTAGGAGATTGTCATGGCTTTGATGGCCATATCATGACGGCAACGATGCAAGTCCATGAGCTTCAGAAGCGACTTCGTATCCATCGACTCCAGAGTCGGCTTCTCAACCGGATTCTCGGGGTTTGGAGGAGGAACGAACCGTGACGCATAGCGCGCATCGCTTTCCCACCCCTGGCCACTCGCAAGCGCGTAATGCTGTAAAGAGGTTCCAGAGGACGCAGGTAGTTCGCGTGATATCGACGCGCGGATACGATGTGTTGCGTCGAGAATGTCGTATTTGCCTGCTGCGGAAGCCAGGCGACATACAAATGAGAATGGGTGGAGTTTCGGCGGGGAGCGGCGAGGATAAATAGAGTCGAGGAGTGCCTTCACGATCGCCTGGTCCTCCTTCAGCTTAACAGCTGCCTGCTGGTCCGGATTTGGAGACGATGCTCCGGAAACGTTCAGGACCCTAGCAAAGTCATCCGATGCCAGCCTGATGATGGGCGAATGAACTTTGAAATGCATGCCATCCGAGGACTGAAAGATTATGTCCTGCGTCTGGATCGCAGTACTCGGGATGAGGATGTACGCCGCTGGACGCAATCGACAAATTTGGGTCCGACTCTGACTGTTCAACATCTTGTACTGTGTTTAGACTGCGGGAAATAGAGACAAAACCCGGCCGAATTGGTATCGTCCTGAAGCAGCCGTGCGCACGTCTGAGTCGAAAACCGCAACCTAGCTGAAGACTGTATCGGAACATCTTACCTCGACAGTGGTCGAGGCGGTAAGCTAGAGAGGACTGAAAATATCGGTTCTCACCAATCAAGAATACCTGCTTGCAACCGCATGCCGTATCACGTAAATCAATGAATTCGAAGCATTAGCAAGTCCTTCGAACATCGAATTAATGCAAGGAGAAATGTCAATCTAGCATTATACGGTCAGAAAAAGAAACAACAATTTACACGTCACGAGGCAACACAGCAGACATCAACAAGCGATCAGCAAAAATACAGGAAGACAGAAGTTACAGTGATTGGAGATTTACTTGACTTCCTTGGAAGGCGGTCTAAGATACGCTGGAATTCTGAGCTAAAGTCATCCTTGAGAAAGAAACGTTTCAAGCACTTAGGACACACTTGTTCTCAAAAGTCCTTCAAATGACTACTCTGCAGTGCCTCGCAGACAACGATCTTCGAAAGCTCATCCGGAGATTTTTCAGTTTATCTCTGTCCGAACGAGCCTTTCGAACTTGGCCCATGCCGATTTGTCATGCAACTGCGAACGACAATCTTCCGCATGTTCCTTAGCAATGAACTCCCATCGCAGACGATGCTCCCCTGCGTTTTTGCCAAAATGAATCCACAATGCCTGATTAATCATATTATGGCGACGTCGATGGAGGCTGATGAGATTCAACAATGACGCTGTGTCCATCGATTCCAAGACAGCCCGTTGCTGAGAATCCTCGGTATCTGGAGGTCGAACAAACTGCGAGATAAAGCGAGCTTCGCTGCTCCATCCATGGCGACTCGCAAGCACGTATTTCTCTAGCATACTGCCAGGAAGACTAGCAGTGATCGTGACGGATCAGCTCGCGGATACGCGTCGTGACGTCGAGAATGTCATATTTGTCCGCGACGGCGGCGAAGCAAGACACGAAAGATAACGGTCGCAATGCAAGCTTTGGGCGCGGGCGGCGCGGATAAATGGAGTCCAGGAGACATAGCACGATAAATCCATCCTCCGAAAGCTGGACGATGTCTTCTGTAGGATCTGAGGCCGGGCCTTGAGGCATGGCTATCATGCCTCCGAAGACGTCTGAGGACAGCCTCAGGATGAGAGAATGGACCTTGAATCGAACGCCGTCTGAGGACTGCAACGTGATGTCTGCGTCGGGGTCATTATAGAATTCGTTGTATTCGATTCGGACTTCCTCAGAAGGCGCGGGCGTTGGAGACGTCGACATGACCGTAGTGGTGCGAAGGCAAGCCGCCGCACGACTAACGCGACGTGCGCTTGTTACTTTTCCGTCACAACGGCACGTGTCAAGCTGTGACTCCCTTCATGGACGAAGTCATTTTTGATATTTATCTGCTCATACTCTTAGCCTCAGTAGTATTGACCACCATATGCAATACCCAATATCTCGTGGTCAGTGATATCTTCTTTTTCACGATATTTTAAAAATTGCAACATTCTGAACTTGTTCGCTGACTTGTAAATTGTCTTGTCATATATGACCTAGTCTTAGATTCAGTGTCCGTTTGGCCTGATATATCAGATTTCTTCTGCGATCATTGTAAGTGTTTGTATCCCCAATTAGAATCGCCTCTACTATCAGCGTGAGCAGATTTCATCCATGTACGAACTTCCAGTATCGCTTTCCACACGCTCATGACCATATTTCACCCAGCCAAAGTTTTGCTGACAAACAACAAAAGCATGTCTATCCAAGTAAACTTTAAAAGCTTGAGGAAAGGCACCGTGTGCCTTCGGAAAAAGGCTACCGCCCTGGCAGGTTATCGACTCCCATTAGTTTCCTTCCCCAAAACTCCAGCTTCGATTTCTCTGAGTACCCTATACTCCGCACAAATGTCTGAGTCGATATCGAAGTTCACTGTTGGTATATGGTGAGCTTAAGTCGACTCGCTTCAGTCTTCCTCTTTGATGCGGACACATATCGTCTAGTGGAGGCGGTATCGCCGGACTCACCGCTGCCATCGCACTTTCGCGCCTTTCTTCGAAAAAAGACATCCGAATCGATATTTACTGAAGCAGCACAAGAATTCGCCGAAGTCGGTGCTGGTTTGGTCATTGTGGCGGCGTCCATGGAAAGTCATGAAAGCTTTAAGACTCGAGCAGGAGCTCGCGAAGCTTACTGAAACTCCTGCTGGAGAAGATAAACCTCGTGAGTTGTATGGCTCAGGGTTTCTAGGATATTGATCTCATACTCGCTTTTCAGATCTTGCATTTGAGATGCGCAAATCTGATCAGGAAAAAGGCATATCATTTTACAATTTGATGGTTCCAAGTGCGTATTGTCATTTACTCGCATTTCTATCAGATTGCTTTAGTGTTTTCGTCCAGTGGGTAATATCGCCTTCCACAGAGCCGACTTCCTACGCATTCTAGCAGAGCAGCTCGATCCTGAGATAACCACGTCGCACTTCTTCAAACGGCTTACTTCTTATTCCCTCCCATCTGCATCGTCTCCATCTTCGCCATTAATCCTCAATTTTAAGGACGGCACTACAGCGACGTGTGATGTCCTCATAGGCTCAGATGGAATTCATTCAGCTACCCGGCACACTCTGCTAGAACTCGCTGCTAAAGATGCTGAAGCAGATGGTGCCGAGGACGGGATGAAAGCGGCAGCGGTATTGAGGGGGATGGTAGAACCAGTTTGGAGCGGAAGTGTCGCATATCGTGGCGTTATACCTCGCGAAAAGCTGGAGAAACTCAATCCGAACCACAGAGCGATGCATACAGCGCAGAATGTCGGTCACTGCCTTTTTTTGTTCGTCCGCTGGAATGGAGAACTACTAATACTCACTCTATTCATAGTACATGGGAAAGAACAAGGCACTTATCTTTCTTTTCTTCACTCCAAATAACTCAAATTTTAGATTGACGTTATCACGGCCTAACATCTCACCCAGCACCTCATCGTGTTTCCTATCTCTCGAGGACGTCTTATAAATGTCGTCGCATTCTGTTCCTGGCCAGAGAAAGAAGGGACCATTTTCTAGGGCAGGACGGTCGAAGAGCGTACTAAATCGGAACTACTCGAACAATATGTTGGTTGGGAGGAGGAAGTTCAGCAACTTCTCCAGGTATGCTCGTTGCCGATTAACCGTTGCGCTACTGACTGTGAACTTTACTTAGTGCATCGACAAGCCCTCGCGCTGGGCTATCAACGCTTTGAAAGGCATTCCAATTTACTCTCATGATCGCGTCGCACTTATGGGAGACGCGGTGAGTCAATATTGAATATGTTTGTGTTTGCTTAGGCTCATTATGCATAGGCACACGCTATGACACCACACCAAGGCTCCGGCGCCGGCCAAGCAATCGAAGACGCATACATTCTTGCGTCAATCCTGACTCACCAGCTCACTACTCGAGAGACTCTTCCTGCGTCGCTCAAAGTTTACGAAGCGGTATGTCTGCCGCACGGGAATGAAGTTCAGTGGCGCTCGTGGCAAAATGGGAAGCTGTATGAGTTTGCGGACCCGCGATTTGCCAATCTCGATTTCTCCGATGGTGCGAACTCGAAGTGTATACGTACGTGCATATATGTAACTACCATTGTTTAAGAGTCATGCAAACAGCCGCCCAAGCCACCCTTGCAAATAAAATCCCACGCTTTTTAGCGAGTGACAAATGAACTTCTATTACATAAATATCTCTTCGCCATGACCTATTCACTCGATCCTTCTTTGTAACAAGGTCCTCCTGCAGGTTTGAGCAGATCAAAAATTGCAAAGAGAGTCTTATCTCCATCGCGAAGATCGCGATGGAGTCGGACATCTTCGTCATTCTTTCACTACAATCCCGAACTTTCAGGGTCTAAAAAAGGGAAAGAAGGCTAAACATAATTTCATGTGAAGCGAGTGCTCCAGGCACACAGGCATCTGTGAGTAGGCAACTCTCCAAAGTTGAGCACCTCGATATCTGATAAGTAAGCTTCCATCACCATGTTGCGAGTCGAATAGTACTCATTGTTGACTAATGTACCAAACTCCGGAGCAGACGGGTCTCCTTAGGCTACATAAAAGCGCGGGGCTGCTGTGAAGAGCATCCAACAACAGTTCTCATTCTAGACTGCTATTAAATAAGTTTCGAAACGCCGTCTTCTGTTTCTTTCGAGCTCGTAAAAATGTCAACGCCAAAGTTTACGGTTGCTATCTGGTGAGATCGATTTGGTTGTCATCTTTAACTTTCTCTAATGCATTTTTCACCGTCTAGTGGAGGTGGTATTGGTGGACTCACTGCGGCCATCGCACTTGCACGCTTCTCCTCAGAGAAAAAAGACATCCGAATTGACATCTATGAAGCAGCCCGGGAGTTCACAGAAATCGGTGCCGGCGTAGTCATGTTTCTACGTCCGTGGGGTGTCATGAAAACTTTAGGACTCGAACAAGAACTTGCGAAAATCAGTGAAGTTCCAATTATCGAAAATAAGCCTCGTGAGCTGGAGCGTAGCCCTTTTTCTATTGATCGCTATGCTTACTCTCTCGTCACAGGCGTTGGATTTGAGCTACGTAAATCTGACCAGACAACCCGGAGCGAGTCTTTCTACGAGATCATGGTTACAAGTACGCAATCCCATTTTACACGAAATCCAACGATCACTAATAGAATGCTTCTTCTTAGTGGGTATTCTTGCATTTTACCGAGCCGAGTTTCTTATGTCTCTTGCGGGGCAACTCGATTCTGCAACCACCTCCAAACACTTTTCCAAGCGACTTGTCTCATATACTCTTCCACCAGCCTCGTCTCCATCTTCGCCGATAACCCTTAACTTCAAAGATGGGACCACTGCGACGTGCGATGTGCTGATTGGCGCAGATGGGATCCATTCTGCTACTCGACACACCTTGTTAGGACTAGCTGCTGCTGATGCAGAGGCAGATGGCAGTGACGAGGGGAGGAAATCAGCAGAGATCTTAAGGGGGATGGTCGACCCTGTTTGGAGTGGAAGCGTCGCATACCGCGGTGTTATACCTCGAGAGAGACTGGAGAAGCTCAACCCAAACCACAGAGCAATGAAGACACCGCAAAATGTCCGTCTTCACAGTATAATCCACACGCTATTACCAAATACTAACAACTTTTCTTTGCTCTTAGTACATGGGAAAAAATAAGGTGTCGAACTTTCTTAATTTCTGAGTTAAAGTTCAGGCTCTCATCATCTATTTGTTTTTTTCTTCGTCCAGCACCTCATCGTATTCCTCTCTCTCAAGGACGTCTGATCAACGTCGTCGCCTTCTGCTCCTGGCCCGAGAAAGAAGGGACAACATTTGAAGGCAAGACGGTCGAAGAGCGCAGTAAAGCAGAGCTGCTTGAGCAGTACGTAGGCTGGGAGGAGGAAGTTCAGCAGCTCCTTCAGGTGCGGTTTCTTGAGACATTAAATGAAGATATTGTAGCTAATGTAGGTTTTTACAGTGCATGGATTCGCCTTCACTCTGGACCATCAATGCCTTGAAAGGCCTACCAATTAGTTCTCACAGTCGAGTGGCGCTCGTGGGAGATGCGGTGCGTTGCTAAAAAATTGTTTTCAATGTTTTCCCATTGCTCAAGCTCATTCTGTATTTTAGGCACACGCTATGACGCCGCACCAAGGCTCCGGTGCCGGCCAAGCAATTGAGGACGCTTACGTTCTCGCATCGATTCTCGCTCATCCGCTGACGACGCTGGAGTCTCTCCCCGCGGCACTCAAGGTCTACGAGGCTATCCGTTTGCCGCACGCGAACGACGTCCAGCGCCGCTCGAGGGAGAACGGAAAGTTGTACGAGTTCACCGATCCTCGATTCGCCGACCTCGATCTCGGTGATGGTGCGACCTCGAGCGAATCCGATATGCAAACGTTGCGGAAGATCGGGGATGCTATATTTGAGAACTGGAAGTGGGCGTGGACGACGGATATTGAAGATGATCGGAAGAAGGCTACTGCGCTGCTTGAAGAGCGGGTTGGCGGAGAGAACTAAGCCTGGGGGACGTATACTTTCATGCCATCTCTGGTCTATTTGTATGAGGTTTCGCGTCCACAAACCATCATTACAGAAGCGATGAGAGTAGGCTACGTGAACGGTTACGCCTCTCATGACTTGGGTAGGCGAAGAAAACTGAATCGACACTCCGCCATTGAATGCTCGAGAAATAGATTAATTGTGTATAGCACAACACATCTCACGTAACTTCAGCTCGGAATCTATATTGATCTCCGAACAGGATTCGGAAATTGGGAAGGAAATCGAGTTTGGGAAAGGTAAAAGAAGTCATCTGTGAGTCTATTCCTCGGTGCTAGTTTGTTGTACTAGAGATCGCATCATGGGCAACGGAGGCGAAAGAGGCAACTTGGGATCAAAGCTTTCCGATAGGCCTTGGTTAGGATGAAGCGGAAAAATGAATGCACACAACAACAGACCTGGGCCAAAGCCGAAGAGCAGCCAAACCGAAAGGCGTGTTTCAAATAGCGACTGCTGTGCTTGACAATGTGAGAGCAGGAAGACTTCGAGCATAAATGCATTGACCTGGAATGGAGAATTGCACCAGTCATTGATTGCATTAAGAAACTAGCTCAGCAATTAATTGTCGGAGTCGGAAGTCCTTGGTCAAGTGTAGGCTGGTTTGGGGCCCTTAACACTATTGAATACGGCCGCCTCAGGGGTTGGCTCGTCTGTCGCTACATGGACCTCTCAGGAATCGTCGCCTGCAACCGGGGGAAAAAAAAAGGAGAAAGAAAAGGAGGCGGGAAGGAATAATATCCAGGAGATCATGTCCTTGCTGAGCTTCAGCTGCTGGCGCAACCAGAGACAAGCGCAGGTCCTGCAGCTCTCTTCTTCCCCTGGCACGTCCCCCACTCACGTACAGAGGTATCTTCGACATCTCTACCCAATGGTTCTGACGCGCCACGCATTCCCTGCCGACACCTCGCAGCCGCCTCCACGCTTCTTGATGTCTTCGCGCAGCTCGCGTTCGCGGATTACATCATGACGCCAGCCATGCGCTCTTTGTCTTCGGGAAGCTCCTCAAGCTGATGTCCTTCCCACGCGTGCGTGTCCTAATCCTGAAGCTGTTGATGCGGTTCCGCGCAGACAGGGACCACCGTGCGTTCCTCGTGCGTGTGCACCGGCAGAGAACGAGCAGCAGATATCCACACTCGCACGGCTTACATGAATGCTGCAACATGCGCCGAACACAGCACAGAGCGACGAAGCGGCGCACAAGGAGGAGATCTTTGCAGAGCACGCGTGAGGCAAACCTTCGAGTGCAACGGAAGAAGGAGCGCAAACATACTGTAATACGAGTAGAACATGTTCCGTGCTTCGTCTACGCCGCTCGTGTTGAATAGCCAGCTCGTGCGGCGCAGCGCAGATGCATCGAGGCGAGCTGCGTCCACAGCCGCGTAGAAGACCACGGGGATCTCGAGGAAATCTAGCCGGTACACATTGACTCAGCAGAAAAGAAGAAAAAAGTGTGCGAACCGGGACCGGATGGGGGAAGGATGGAGGAGCACCGCGAGCACCAACGCGGGTAACCAGCACGCTAGGACGCCCGCGTCGAGGAGGAAGAACCAGAGTGTGTTGAGCGTGTACGTGAAGTCGTCTTCGTCGATGCATACGCACACAGCAGCATCACAACGCTGAGCGTCACTTTGCACTTCGACTCTACGTAGCCTTACAGAAATCGTAATCGTCTCCATCCTCCAAAATCGGTTGCCACTCTCTAGCAAACGTTGCGCCGTTCCTTGCCACATCCCCGTGTTCTGAAGACTGTGTCTCTATGTGTCCCTATGTACTAAGTATAACTTTTCCTAGTATAGGCTTGGCCAGCACATGCTATGTTGGAATTTCTGCAAACCCGCAAAAACTGTTTTGGGGTTACGGACATATCGGGTAGATTAGTAAGCAAGTAGCATACTGTTTGCCCACGGCCCACCACCGCCAACGGGACAAATGGACTCACTGTGTGCGACTGCCGGTGACCTCGCCCTCGTATTTCAACATGCTATGCCCGACAGCTCGTGGTCCGTAACTTTTTTCGAGATTTAGTTTTGCGACAGTCCGAACTTGTTCGCAAAGTTGTAAAATGACCTATCATATATGCCATAGTCTTAATGTCCATTTGATCTGCCGTATTGAATGTCTTCTACGTATCAACTGACAGATACTTATTTGTAACAAGGTCCTCCTGCAAGCTTGTGCAGGCTTCAGGTTGCAAGGAGAATCTCATCAGTCATCGGAAGACATGGTGAGTAATCTTGCACGGGACTTGCCCGTCTCCATCGCTCGAGCCGGGCGACTACGTTATTCTTTCGCTAAAATCTCGACTAAAAAAATGCCGGTAGAAGCTTTGGACCATTGCGCGTACTTTCGGCAGCGTTGCGGACACATTGGCATCCGACCCTTTAAAGCCGAGCACGTCGATATCTGATAAGTAAGCTTCCGTCACTTTGTCGCGAGTCGGATAGCGCTCATTGTTGACAAATGTCCTCAATCCCGCAGCAGGTGCTGGCTCCTTAGACTACATAATAACGCGAGTCTACTGTGAAGAGCATCCAGCAATCAACCCTCTTGTAAACCCGCCTTCAATTAACTTCGAATCGTCGTCTTCAGACTCGTAGAAATGTCTACGCCAAAGTTTACAGTTGCCGTCTGGTGAGATCGACTTGGTTACCATTTTCTACTTTCTCTAATGCATATTTTCACCGTCTAGTGGAGGAGGTATTGGTGGCCTCATCGCGGCCATCGCAATTTCTCGTCTCTCTTCTGGGAAAAAAGACATCCGAATCGACATCTATGAAGCAGCCCGGGAGTTCACAGAAATTGGTGCCGGCATAGGCATGTTTCTGCGTCAGTGGGGTATCATGAAAACTTTAGGACTCGAACAAGCGCTTGCGAAACTCAGTGAAGTTCCAATCATCGAAAATAAGCCTCGTGAGCCAGCGCGTAGCCCTTTTTCTATCGATCGCTATCCTTACTCTCTCGTCACAGGTCTTGGATTTAAGCTACAAAAATCTGACCAGGCAACCCGGAGCGAATCTTTCTACGAGATCATGGTTAAAAGTACGCAATCCCATTCTACTCGAAATCCAACCGATCACTAATAAAATGCTTCTTCTTAGTGGGTATTCTTACCTTCCACCGAGCCGAGTTTCTTATGTGTCTCGCGGAGCAGCTTGACTCTGCAATTACTTCTAAACACTTCTCCAAGCGACTCATTTCCTACACACTTCCTCCAGACTGTTCTCCATCTTCGCCGATAACCCTTAACTTCAAAGATGGGACCACTGCGACGTGCGATGTGCTGATTGGCGCGGATGGGATCCATTCGGCTACTCGACACACCTTGCTAGAACTAGCTGCTAATGATGCCGAGGCAGATGGCAGTGACGAGGGGAGGAAATCAGCAGAGATCTTAAGGGGGATGGTCGACCCTGTTTGGAGTGGAAGCGTCGCATACCGCGGTGTTATACCTCGAGAGAGACTGGAGAAGCTCAACCCAAACCACAGAGCAATGAAGACACCGCAAAATGTCCGTCTTCACAGTATAATCCACACGCTATTACCAAATACTAACAACTTTTCTTTGCTCTTAGTACATGGGAAAAAATAAGGTGTCGAACTTTCTTAATTTCTGAGTTAAAGTTCAGGCTCTCATCATCTATTTGTTTTTTTCTTCGTCCAGCACCTCATCGTATTCCTCTCTCTCAAGGACGTCTGATCAACGTCGTCGCCTTCTGCTCCTGGCCCGAGAAAGAAGGGACAACATTTGAAGGCAAGACGGTCGAAGAGCGCAGTAAAGCAGAGCTGCTTGAGCAGTACGTAGGCTGGGAGGAGGAAGTTCAGCAGCTCCTTCAGGTGCGGTTTCTTGAGTTACTAAATAACGCTAATATCGCTAATGTACGTTTTATACGCTTTGTGTAGTGCATGGATTCGCCTTCACTCTGGGCTCTCAATGAGTTGAAAGGCCTCCCAATCAGTACTCACAGTCGAGTGGCGCTCGCGGGAGATGCGGTGCGTTGCTAAAAAAATGTTTTCAATGCTTTCCCGTTGCCTAAGCTCATTCTGCCTTTTAGGCACACGCTATGACGCCGCACCAAGGCTCAGGTGCCGGCCAAGCAATTGAAGACGCTTACATCCTCGCGTCGATTCTCGCTCATCCGCTGACGACGCTGGCGTCTATCCCCGCCGCACTCAAGGTCTACGAAACAGTCCGTTTGCCGCACGCGAACGACGTCCAGCGCCGCTCGAGGGAGAACGGAAAGTTGTACGAGCTTGCGGATCCGCGATTCGCCGACCTTGATCTCAGCGGTGGTACGAATTCGAGCAAATCTGATATGCAAACGTTGTGGAAGATGGGGAATACTGCGTTTGAGAACTGGAAGTGGGCGTGGACGACGGATATTGAAGATGATCGGAAGAAGGCTATTGCGCTACTTGAAGAGCGGGTTGGCGGAGAGAAATAAGCCTGAAATGGCTACCTCTGATCTTATTGTATGAGGTTTCGCGTTCACAACCAGTTATTCCAGAAGCGATGAGAGTAACCTACGTGAAGGTTACGCCTCTCAAGATTCGGGTAGGCGGAGAAATTTGAAGTTGAAGAATTCCTCGGTTGTATACATACATGTACTTGCACGTACTTACTACATATAGATCTCTTTGACCGAAGCCACACTCGCGGAAAAATCCCACGCTTTTAGTCAGACACTTTCCTTACATAATTCTAATTTCGTCCTTCTTTGGAACAAAGTCCTTCTGCAAGCTTACAGCTGTTTTCATAACTATGCGGAATCGCAAAAAATCTCGCGCCGCCTCGCCACCGACTGCGTGACAAATATACTCGCACGATCCTATCATCTAAGCTTTTGCCGGAGTGCCGAGTGCCCGGATCAGGCTGTATCTGGTTGCCGAACATTCAGATCAGATTGCATCAAGCTTTCTGCTTTCTTCGAAGAAAACAAACGCATGCCGAAGCTCGGATCATCTCACTTCATCTTTGTAACACGGTCGTGGGACCGAGTGTGTCATCTTTTGGGTGGCGTGGGTGGCGCACGGATTTTCGCGATTCCGCGTAGTTATGAAAAGCGCTGTAAGCAGGGAGCATTTAAATCGCCAATCAGTGAGAGCGGGACACCGAAACTCGAGTCACCGACAGATAGAGACTTGTGCATCTCCATCGTGCTCGAGCCGGACGGCTACGTTATCCTTTCGCTAAGATCTCGACTAAAAATGCCGGCAGAAGCCTTGTAGCATTGCGTGTGCTGTCGGCAGCGAGCATCGCTAAAGCTGAGCGCCTTGATTTACGATAGGTAAACTTCCATCACCGTGTTGCGAGTTGAATAGCGCTCATTGCTGATAAACGTACCGATCCCGCAGCAGGTGCTGTTGACTCAGACTACATAAGGTCTGCTGTGAAGAATATCCAACAATCAATTTACTCGTTTGAACCAGCCGTTTCAATAAATCGTCGTCTCCGCTTTGTTGCAAACTCGTATAAATGTCGACGCCGAAGTTTACGATCGCTATCTGGTGAGATCGTGATGATTCATCGTTTCTCCCTTTCTCTAATGCATACATTTTTCCTAGTGGAGCTGGTATTGGCGGAGTCACCGCGGCCATCGCAATTGCACGCCTCTCTTCAGAGAAGAAAGATATCCGAATCGATCTCTATGAAGCAGCGCGCGAGTTCACCGAAATCGGTGCCGGCGTAGGCATGTTCTCGCGTCCGTGGAATATCATGGAAGCTCTAGGACTCGAACAAGAGCTTTCGAAGCTCAGTGAAGTTCCAATCCTCAAAGAAGCTCATCCTCGTGAGTTTGCGCGTAGCCTTCGGCACTCTTTGCTATACTTACTCTCCTTTTTCTCAGGTCTTGCATTTCAGTTGCGCAAATCTGACCAGGCAACCCATAGGAATTCTTTCTATGACGTCATGATTCCAAGTACGCAATCCTGTTTTACACGAAATCCAACCGATCACTAAAATGCTTGCTCTCAGGGGGTATTGCCACCTTCCACCGAGCCGATTTCCTTATGTCTCTTGCTGGACAGCTCGACCCCGTAACCACCTCCAAGCACTTCTCCAAGCGACTTGTTTCGTACACACTTCCACCCATTTCGTCTCCATCTTCGCCGATAACTCTTAACTTCAAAGACGGAACCACTGCGACGTGCGACGTGCTGGTCGGCGCGGATGGGATCCATTCGGCTACTCGACACACCTTGCTAGAACTAGCTGCTAATGAGGCAGATGATAGTGATGAGGGGAGGAAATCGGCAGAGATCTTAAGGGGAATGGTCGACCCTATTTGGAGTGGAAGCGTCGCATATCGCGGTGTTATACCTCGAGAGAAGCTGGAGAAGCTCAATCCACAGCATACAGCAATGCAGACGGCGCAGAATGTTCGTCTTCGCAATATAATCCACACAATATTACCAAACACTCACAACTTTTGCTCGTTTTTAGTACATGGGAAAGAATAAGGTGTGCAACTTTCTTCGTTCTGCTTTGCTGATGTTCATTCTCAACATTTTAATGTCTGTTTAGCACGTCATCGCATTTCCTATTTCTCGCGGACGTCTGGTTAACGTCGTCGCCTTCTGCTCCTGGCCCGAGAAAGAATGGACAATATTTGAAGGCAAGACGGTCGAAGAGCGCGGTAAAGCAGAGCTGCTTGAGCAGTACGTAGGCTGGGAGGAGGAGGTTCAGCAGCTCCTTCAGGTGCTGTTTCCTGAGACATTAAATGAAGATATTAGCTTATGTAGGGTTTTACAGTGCATGGATTCGCCTTCGCTCTGGGCTATCAACGCTTTGAAAGGCCTCCCAGTTAGCTCTCACAGTCGAGTGGTGCTCGTGGGAGATGCAGTGCGTAGCTAAAACTTGTTTTCAGCGCTTTCCCGTTGCCTAAGCTCATTCTATCGTTTAGGCACACGCCATGACGCCGCATCAAGGCTCTGGTGCCGGCCAAGCAATTGAGGACGCTTATATTCTCGCGTCGATTCTCGCTCATCCGCTGACGACGCTGGCGTCTCTCCCCGCGGCACTCAAGGTCTACGAGGCGATCCGTCTGCCGCACGCGAACGACGTCCAGCGCCGCTCTAGGGAGAACGGAAAGTTGTACGAGTTCGCCGACCCGCGATTCGCCGACCTCGATCTCGGTGGTGAAACGAATTCGAGCGAATCTGATATGCAAACGTTGTGGAAGATCGGGGATGCTGCGGTTGAGAACTGGAAGTGGGCGTGGACGACGGATATTGAAGATGATCGGAAGAAGGCTATTGCACTGCTTGAAGAGCGGCTTGGTGGAGAGAAATAACCTTGGGGAAATATGTAGCTTTCTTGGCTATCTCTGGTCTACTTGTGTTTCGCACCCACAATCAATCATTACAGAAACGTTGAGATTAAATGACATGGATAAGTGCGGGCAGCCCATGAGGCTATGCTGAAATGTGAAGTCAACCAATTAAACCATGTTACATGTAATAATGTCGTTGTATTCTGTTCCTGACCTGAGAAGGGACGGACCATTTTCGGAAAAAAGACGATCGAAGAACTTACTAAATCAGAACTACTCGAACAATACATGTATGTTAATTGGGAGGAAGTTCTGCAACTTCTCCAGGTGTCTGTCACCGAGTTATCCTGCGCTGCTGACTGTGCATCAACAATCTCGCTGGACTAACAATGCTTCGAAAGGCATTCCAAATTTACCCTCCCAATCGCGGCACGTTTATGGGAGATAGGATGATTCAATGTTGAGTGTGTTTGCGCTTGCTCGTTCTTCGTAGCCTACGCAGCACAGCGGAGGCACGCACTCATTGATGCTCCTCGCGTGCTTTTCGAACGTCAAGGAGTTCCTTGGGTGTTGCGGGCATGTCTGACTCGAAACGGATCGGCGTGCGTGTGCTGCACCTGCCCCACCTCTCGAACAATGTTTCCGTCTCCCCGCGCAACTCGCCGCCGCATGCCGCATGCGCACGACTAGCTCGCGACCTGTGTGCGCCGTTTCGCGCGCCATGTGTCACCGCCCGCTTGCAAAACTGGCGATCGGCACGCCCACGTTCTTCTCACCCGTCCCGCTCCCTTCTCGTATTTCTCCTCAGCCGCGTGCAAACAGTGGCACCTCTCATCCCGCACCTTCTGATATCCTTTCTCGGATGCGAAGTGCGTCCCCTGCCGAAGCCTCGCTGCTGTCTCCGCACTGCTTGACGTAGTTCACGTTGCCGGATCACATCATGATGTCGAGCCTGCTTCGCCTCGCGCTCTTCGTCTTCAGGCAGGTCCTGGAGCAGCTGCGCACTGCACCGCGCGCGTTAGTAGAATGCGAAGCGGAAAGCTCACGTGACGCATGGAGGTGCCGAGTGTCGCAAGTAAGTGTCATTTTTGTACACATGTTTGTAACGATGACTGTGACACAGCTACACAGCTACTTGCGCTTCTCATGATTTGGGTAGGCGAAGAAAATTAAAGTTGGCGAACTTCTCGAATGTACGCTCGTACTTGCACGTGCTTACTACAAATCTATAATTCATTCTTTCGAAGGACAACCAAAGCCACACTCGCGAATAAATCCCACGCTTTTTAGTCAGTCACTCCCTGTGACGAATGAACTTCTCTTACATAATTCTCTTTCTCCATCCTTCCTCCTGCAGGGTTACGTAAGCTGATTGCAATGAGCATTTGGATCGCCAATCACTGAGAGTGGGACACCTAAACTCGAGCCACCAAGAAATTATCTCCACCCGCTCGATCCGGACGACTACCTTATTTTTTTGCTAAGATCTCGATTAAAAATGCCGGCAGAAGCCTTGTAATGTTGCGTGTACTGTCGGCAGCGAGCAAGCATTGTAGATACAAAATGCCGACAGAAACCTTGTAGCATTGCGTGTACTATCGGCAGCAAGCGCTGCGGACACACCGACATGTAAGTAGGCCACCCGCTAAAGGTGAGCACTGGATATCTGATAGAATAAGCTTCTTGCGAGTCGGATAGCACTCATATATGTACCGAATCCCGCAGCGGGTGCCCTCAGACTACATAACAGCGCGGATCTGCTGTGAAGTACTTCCAGCAATCAATTTTCTCGTTAGAACCTGCCGTTCAATAGGTCTAGAATCGTCGTCTCCTCTTTGTTGCAAACTTGTATAAATGTCGACGCCGAAGTTTACGGTCGCCATCTGGTGAGATTGAGATGATCCATCGTTTCTCCCTTTCTCTAATGCATACATTTCTCCTAGTGGAGCTGGAATTGGTGGAGTCACCGCGGCCATCGCACTTGCACGCTTCTCCTCAGAGAAAAAGGACATCGAATCGATCTCTATGAAGCAGCCCAGGAGTTCACCACAGTCGGTGCCGGCGTAAGCATGTTCGCACGTCCGTGCGGTATCATGAAAGCTCTAGGACTTGACCAAGAACTTGCGAAGCTCAGTGAAGTCCCAGTCATTGAAGATAAGCAACGTGAGTTGGCGCGTAGCCTTCGGCTTTTTTCGAGTGATCGTTATACTTACTCTTTCTTCTCAGGTCTCACATTTACGCTGCACAAATCGGACCAGACAGCCCAGGGCCGAGTCTTTCTACGACATCATGGTTCCAAGTATACGCATTTTATCTTACGCAAAACCGAATCGATCTCTAAAATATTCGTCCTCAGTGGGTATTATCAGCTTTCACCGAGCTGAGTTTCTTATGTCCCTTGCGGGGCAAATCGATTCTGCAATCACCTCCAAACACTTCTCCATGCGACTTGTCTCATATACTCTTCCGCCAGCCTCGTCTCCATCTTCGCCGATAACCCTTAACTTCAAAGACGGGACTACTGCGACGTGCGGCGTGCTGATCGGCGCGGATGGGATTCATTCTGCTACTCGACACACCTTGCTAGAACTAGCTGCTAATGATGCCGAGGCAGATGGCAGTGACGAGGGGAAGAAATCAGCAGAGATCTTAAGGGGGATGGTCGACCCTATTTGGAGTGGAAGCGTCGCATACCGCGGTGTTTTACCTCGAGAGAAACTAGAGAAGCTCAACCCGAATCACAGAGCAATGCAGAGGGCGCAGAATGTCAGTCTTCGCAATCTAATCCACACAGTATTACCAAGCACTAACGATATTTTCCCCTCGTTTAAGTACATGGGAAAGAATAAGGTGCAAACGTTTTTCGTTCTGATTGGTTCAAGTTCAGGTTCTCACTGTCTAATTAATTTCTTTCGTTCAGCACATCATCGCATTTCCTATCTCCCGCGGACGTCTGATCAACGTCGTCGCCTTCTGTTCCTGGTTCGAAAAAGAAGGGACTATTTTCGAGGGCAAGACGGTCGAAGAGCGCAGCAAAGCGGAGCTTCTCGAGCAGTACAAAGGTTGGGAGGATGAGGTTCAGCAGCTCCCTCAAGTGCAATTTCTCGAAACATTAAATAAAAACAATATCGCTGATGTAGGATTTGTGCAGTGCATTGAAACTCCTTCTCTCTGGGCTATGAATTCTTTGAAAGGCCTCCCAATTAGTTCTCACAGTCGAGTGGCGCTCGTGGGAGATGCGGTGCGTAGCCAAATTTTGTTTTCAGCACTTTCCCGTCGCTTAAGATCATTCTAACTTTTAGGCACACGCCATGACGCCGCATCAAGGCTCCGGCGCCGGCCAAGCGGTTGAAGACGTTTACATTCTCGCGGCGATTCTCGCTCATCCTCTGACAACGCTGGAGTCTCTTCCCGCGGCACTCAAGGTCTACGAGGAAATCCGTTTGCCGCACGGAAATGACGTCCAGCCTCGTTCAAGGGTGACCGGGAAGTTGTACGAGTTTGCGGATCCGCGATTCGCCAACCTCAATCTAGGTGGCGGTACGACCGCGAGCGAGTCCGATGTGGCAAAGCTGCGGAAAATCGGGGATGCTATAGTTGAGAACTGGAAGTGGGCCTGGACGACGGATATTGAAGATGACCGAAAGAAGGCTATCGCGCTGCTCGAAGAACGGGTTGGCGAAGAGAAATAAGCCTGGGGGACGTATACATTCATGGCCATCTCTGGTCTATTTGCATGTCCATAATTATCGGGCTGCTGTCTAAACAATCAAGGTCGTGTATACTGATACGGCGTTTTGTCTTTTTTTACGGATAAACTGGGATACAAAGGGTCGAAAAGAACTAGGGTTACAGGCTGGTTACAAACGTTTCGTCGTCCACTAAACAAAACTTCCCAGAAATGGTGATAATAAATTATGTGATTAAGTGACGAGAAATTTTATAGAATGAGTTCTTCAAGCCCGTCCGTTGGGCGGCGGTCCAGCAGGCTATGTTAAAAATTAAAGTCAGCCAAGTAAACGATATTTTGGAAACTTTACTCACCGGAGCATAGTTCTGCTGTCCACCGTAAGCTGCACCTCCAACACCGGGAGCACCCATGCCAGGGTGCATCCCGGTCTGCCCCATTGCGGGGTCTGGAGCACCAGTTCCGTTCGTTTTGTTTCCGCGGAACATGCCAAAGCGACCAAGGCCGAACGGACCACCAGCCCATGCCAGGGCCTGCAGCGGATCCTGGCCCAAGATTTCCACCAGGCTCTTCACGTGGGACCACACTACTCCGGCGGCGGCGCATGGCAAGGCACGCACAAAGGAAACAAAGGAAAATGACGACAATTATAGCTTTTTGTGGAATCAATGAAGTGTTGGAAAGGATGAAAATTCAAACTTACCGATTATTATTCCTGCGATCGCGCCACCCGCAATCCTCCTCCCTCTCCCTCTCCCGCTCCCGTTCACCCTCCCACGCGATCTTGCTTTTGATTCCGAGCCTGAGCCGCTGATGGAGGCCGCGTCGACTTGAAGCATTCTCGCGAAAAGCGCAATCGCGAGAGACAACGGCGCAATGATCGGAGACATGGTTGATATTGGCGAAAAGGGCTGTTTAGTTGATAGTTACACGACTCCATCCCAGAGAGGCTCTTATAGCAGATTGCTAGCCCACGCCACGACGGAGTGATATTTTAAGTGGCTAGCTGTCGTCATGACGTCACGCGTTTCAGTCACGTGGGAGATGGCTGTGGATCTGGCTTTGATGCTCCTCGTCGACCTCACTGCGCTGCAATCTTGACCAACATCGATTCTTTACAAAGACTATGGTTGCCTCTTCTGTGTCGGCTTGCAACCTCATACACCCTTCTTATTGCTCCAAAGATGCAGATCTCATTATCGTCTCGCAGGACGGTGTCCAATTCAGAGTACACTCCGCAATCATGAAAATCGCATCGGGCTTTTTCAGAGACATGCTTGCTCTTCCTCAGGCGGCTATCAGCTCACAGTTGGAGCTAATACATTTGCACGAGAGTCAGGAAATACTGAAGGACCTTTTGGACATAATATATCCTGATGGCGACCTTCCGGACGAGTCGGTGCAGGGTCGTCTTTACGATCTCTGCGTTGTCGCAGAAAAGTACGATATGCACGGCGTTCTGAGGAGGATAAGGAAAATGGTCTTTACGAATGCCAGCACGATCGTACCATTGGAGAAGTACGCGCTCGCGTCGCGGCTTGGATGGGAGGACGAAATAACGACATCACTGATCGAGACACTTCGTGCGCCAATATCTGGTGCAGATGCACTACCCTATCTGCGCAAGCTGGATACCCAAAACATCCTCCGTCTTCAGGAGCTCCATCGAAAGCGTAAACAAGGTTTTCTTTGCTTGCTAGAAGTCATGGAATGGCACGATATCCACCTGCTGCGGACCCGCTGGCTGCGCTGTTGCCGACTTTCATGGCGTAAAACAGAGCGCAGAATGGCTTGTCTTCAAGTTCGAGCTGAGTGAAGAGATGGATAAATGCTCGTATGGAGAATCTATCGACGCCTCGAAATTTTGGAGCAGGCCATCTTTTGCGGCACTATGGTCGTACAGATGCTCGCAGTGCGGCAATCCCTTGCTCTTCAAAACAAATGTCAAAAACAGCATCAAGTTACTTTTTAACCGCCTTCCGAAGTCTTAATACCTCAACTAGTAGGTTTGTCCTTGTGAGTAGCATTACAAGCCCTCTACGAAATACGTCTCTTGATTTTCGACCTCATAGCACGAGCAACTTCTATATTCGTAAATATCACGAATATTCTCTCGCTGAGGCGTAGACGATCCACTAACGGCACGATTTACGAACTTTGGCTATGTAGGCACGTGGATATTGGCAGGCCGGGGGGCATCACGAAGGAGTACGCATACTGGGATTATGTTTCGCCCTCTGGTTTTATGGGATGTCCGCTGATCCCTGACCTTGCTTTCCACCCGTGTTCGTTGCTTTTTATATTCTTTAATCTTAGCTTATGCAGCGGGCCAGATATGTACATGGCAGTGCGTCGCGCGGATTCCACTTTTGCGACGATGTTGTGTCTCCCGCAATATAGAGCCCCAATCTTACATACCGGTATCCACTGTGGGTCCAGGGTGAAAAACCCGCGAATGATTTTATTGACTTGATTGTTAAGGAGGGCACAGTTTCAAGACCAATGCTATACTTCATATATGCTAGAGTTGATGCTTTGCGTTGTTATTTGCTGTGATATCAACGGCGATGTAAACCGTTGTGTTTGATTATGAAGCTACAGTTGTGCACGAACAACGCTTGGGTGACAAACGTTGTCCTTTACAAAGTGAAAAGATCTTCCAGTCGCACAGAAAATCAAATAAAGGTATGGGGAGGAGCCCAAAAAAACAAAAGATGAGAGATAGAACAAATAAAAGCAGCATATATACTAGTATTTGGCTGTCCCTTGTTCACTGCACATATGAAATTTGCTTGATCAGTCCGCGAAGCTGGAAACAATCTGAACAAATACAATACTTACTTCCCTCTGATTGCGGATCTCAAGAGAATTCGATGCTGGTTATTGTCCCCATCCTATAGCTGGTTCCTCCGTTGAGTCCCCTCTCTCCAGCCTCCTTGAGATGGACAAGCAGGCGACTTCCAACGACACAAAGAAAGCTGGGGCTCCCCGAAATACCTATAATACCTGCCAAAAAATCATTCGAGATTTGCAACTGGTCTGATATTATATTTATAATGCTGCAAAAGATGACCCTGCTCTACCTGTCAGCTCTCATACCAATGGTGCGATTGAAAAAAAAAAAAAACACACACAGAATAAAATGAACAGCTTGATCTTGCATTAGCACCTTAACAAGGCTAAAGTCTTTGAAGCCAGCTGATATTCTCCAGAATTCAGCAGCCTTGCAGAGTGCTAGAACCATAAGGGTGATGGCCCACACCATTGGCACTGTCCTGTTACAATTCAGCTCAATGCTTGCTATATAATGGCAATACTAACCAAGATATAGCACCCCACATATTTGGAAGGTTTCCATCCACACCACAAATTGTTACAGCATCTGCGAGCCGCCCTACAACAACTGGCACACATGCTTAGAAACAAAAAGTCACTTTAATAGACAATTTAACTCACTCTCTTCTCGTAATTTGCCATATATAAAAATGCCCAGGGTAAAATGTAAGGCTGCTACGCCGGGATCACCCTAAATCACTAGGAATCCGGTGTATATCTGAGCTAGCTGAGGAACAGTAGGACATCGTATGGGTAAGTGTACAGGACCGAAGCGTGCCAGCACAGCGAGATACCGGCCGCGCTCTAACATAACCAAACACCCACTCTCACGCCACACCGAGCGTATGTCTCCTACATAAAAGCTGCATCTATGACAACACAGCCCTCAGGCATGCAGCTAGCTTCTTGTCTATGGAATGATAAGTACCCATAGTGTTTGTAGTGTCAGGAGTAGACTTTCCTTGATGGTAAAGTGCTAGGACCCTCATCAAAAGGATATCTGCAAGTGAATTAGTGTGGATGAATACTTTGCACTATTAATTCATAAGCAAGGAGTTCTTACAGTCAATTAGAAGGAGAATCATCCAGTCTTATTTTGAATGAGCAAGGACATTGATTTAAGCAAAATGGCGAACTCACTAGCCAATCCGCTGATCCAAACAGTACAGAGGCCTTTTCGGCACCATCAGTCCAGAACTGAATACAGTGTCTGTGCTATACTTACAACTGTGAGAAGCTTTAGAGATCAGTGCTATAACTAATGCTAGGACTACTTGCAATTGTCTTACAGTAGCTCATTTGCACGAAGTGTATAAGCTATAGAAGTGGTTATGTATGCTTCAGCAGATTCATAAGCTCCAGAAGTGTTTTTGACGTACACCCTATGCCAGACATAACTCCCAAAATACCAATGTAGCGGTTCTATATTTGTTTGTCAGAGAGAATCATTGCATTTACTGCGGGAAAAAAATGAAGGGTGCCATCTCACTGCAAAGTAAATCAAGCTGACGGATTTGCGAGGAGAGCTCTTCGTGCCACACATAAGCAAACATATTATAATATGTTCTATAAGGCTACCCAAGGCTGGCCTACCCAAAAGTATTTAACCTAGAAAGCATTACTGACAATGAGCAGTTTAAACACGGGAATTAGGAAACATCCTTACTTGGCTGTCCATAGTAGTGACTAGAAGTTAGTGTAACGGAACGAAAAAGTTAATATCTGACAAGCTAGGTAAGAGGCGAGACATACTGGTATCATATACCAAGAGAGTTACAAGTGCCACTTGGGCGGATTGTGCAATATCTAGCTGTGAGACGAGAAGCTGGCACTAGACTTGGGTCGACAGGCTCGACGTCGGAACGCGTTGTATGCATGATGCACGCGCTTTCGAAACAAATTTGAATTTCTTCACTAAAGCTTAGATAAGCCAGCTCGGCAATGTGGCTTTTGGTGGATTGAGTGGGTGCCTCGAGGGATATCCAGTATAAAAACCTCAGAGATACTTAAGAGCGGCAGAACTGGTCTGTATTCCGATCATTCTGATTAACACAGTACTGTATGATATGTTTTGAGTCGCATTGTTTCAGTTTTTGATGTAGGCACAGAAAAGTATGGCTGTGTTATGTATCTTCATCGCATTGGAGATACTAAGATCTTGTTAGAGTTTAAGTGGGAACTACGATTGCGACTATGAGACATGATAATGAATAGCTTATTATAGAAAATAGGTTGTATTATATGAGGCGAGAGGAGAAGTAGAAATCGGGCTTGTGGTACGTGGCTTGATTTATAGTAAGAAGAGTAGTGGTGGGACGAAGGTACCGTTGTAACATGAAACACACATGTGAAACCCTTT
This sequence comes from Phellopilus nigrolimitatus, assembly GCA_021029095.1. Taxonomy (NCBI): domain Eukaryota; kingdom Fungi; phylum Basidiomycota; class Agaricomycetes; order Hymenochaetales; family Hymenochaetaceae; genus Phellopilus; species Phellopilus nigrolimitatus. The sequence goes on from JAJOHG010000025.1 coordinate 167,401, forward strand.
GCAACGACATAACCCAATCTGAAAGGAAGTTCTCACCAGAGAATTCCCTACCGCAAACTATCAGAAACCATTTAGACCGTACCTCCGATTCGCGATCTCCAAAACCCGGTTCTACTGCGCCCAGGTATTCGCTGCATGGACCATGTAATCCGCATCCGCATCCGCACCTGCACAAGTTTATGAAGCTCTGCCTCCATTGCTGTATTGGCTGTCATTGAGTATACCGGGAAGGATATTACGTGTCCGTAATATGCGAATGGAGGTCATCACTGGCAGGCGCGTGCGGCAGCCACCGGAACCACCATGTAGTAATGCTCGAACTGTTTGTGCTGATCAGAACGTAGTAAGATTGTCGTGATTGAGCTATATCCAACTGAGAAAGTGTGTATCATGGTGCGCGAAGAGTGCTTTGCTCGTTCATTCTTGAATTTAACGCTCAGCACGTCGATGAGTTCTCGGACTTCCTACGGATCATGAGAGCGCCGGAAAATTGGAACTTTCCATTACTCGCACTTTGTAGCGTGGCTCAGGGGCGCTCAGCGTGCGCGTGTAGAAGAATTGCATTAAATATGTCGTGCGTCGAGACCACGGCAAAATTGGTATTAAAGACCAAAATTCGAAGGTATAGTCGTATAGCGCCATCAGGAAATCAGGAGTTCAGCGATGAGAAAGACAATTGTTACGGCAAATAGGGGAGGGCGGGGGAATTATCGTTGTAGATAAAGTCGAGGAAAGTAGGAGAGCGCACTTTAGAGGCATGATTCGGATGAAAAAGAAGATCACTGCCCGGCGCCACCGGGAAATTCAGGCTCCGCACGCTCGCAGCGCAGCACCATGGCGGCTTTAGCCAGCAGAGTCTAGTATCGAACCTCCTCGGTCGACATCAGCGACGATGATGACGGGGGATGTTGTGAAGCAGAGCTCACGCAATCCCTTCCGAACACCGACGGTGACACCGAGCTCGACAGGCGCAGGTCCGTCTGTCGATGCGGCACCTCCAGCTAGCGAGCAGACGCTAAACGTTCCGCAGTCACCGCCGCGTTTGGTGACGCCCACAAACGCTTCTCGACACGAAGAAGCCATTCTCAGAGAGAACGCCCGTCTGCTGACGACATAGTTGCTGACTTGGAGGCGACAACTCTTGAGGACGTCGCGTCGGCAGAGCCCCCGCCGGCGTACACACCTGCGGCGAATCCCTACGACGGTGAAGCGACCGTCGAGTATGGTCCGCATAGACCTTTCCACGCCGCACCGGCTGCGCCGCCTCTCCCACGGCAGTTTACGGGCATGTCATATCAGGGGTCCCACTTCGTTACGCCGCAGACGACAGAGTCGATGCCGATGGCGCCAAATTCGACGGGTGGATGGGGAGAGTATCCTGGGCAGGGAGGAGGAAGGACTGGTCCCGGAAGGAATATTAGACCGCCGCCTCGGCATCCATCTGTGAGCGGGAGAGGCATTGAACCGCGAGTAAGTTCTGCACCAGCGCCGTCTTCGAGCAGGCTTTCCGACTTCGCAAGAGACTTCTACGCCGCAACGCCTGATGATCGCCTGATTGACAGAGAGCCTTCTCCAACCCCTTCAAATGCGTCCTCAGGAGAGCCGTCGCATCCTGAGCATTTCGAGCGTGTACGTCCACCTGCTGGTACATCGTCCTCGTATGCCCCGCCTACTGGTCCGCCTCCACCTCAGTTTTCCCCACCAAACGGACCGCCACCTTCAACAGGACCTGTATCGAACGCCCCGCTTCCGGCATCTCCATACAGGCCGCCGAGCGAACCTCCGACGCCTCGTCCGTCCAGGATAGCACCTAACCCCGCAGAAGAATGGAAGCCCACGAATTCACCCACTCCTGGCCGTCCGCTGCTGAACAAGGGGCGCTTCCTACTTTATCCTACGGGCCACGAGTGTCGAAAATGTGATTTGTGTCAATGAATCCGTTTTAGACGATTTTCTAAATTAGATCTTGATTACAGGTCTCAACACAGGTTACAAGAATTTCGACCCATCGCATCCTTGCCGAAAGTGTTGGGAGAAATATGCGAAGCCATATAGTGGTGCTTATGTCTATGCTCCACGTTCGCAGCAGTCCCAACGGCCTCTTCCTTCTTTTCGGCCCCCTCATCTCCGGCACGAACACTCCCGGTCGCAGCCATACCTCCCGAACTCTCCTTTGCTTTCTCCAAACTCAAACCTCTCGCGCTCGCAGTCTGCTTATCGTCCCTGCTCAAGTCCAATTTCGGGACCTCCGGGCGGGTATCCCGGGCGTGCTGTGTCAAATCCTGGCCCTAGCGGTTTCGCGCCACCGCCTCCACCGCCGATGCAGATACCACCAGTGAATATCGTGCGCGGGCCGCCTCCTCCGGGCTCGATGGTTGTTGGCCCGGGCGACTCGCGCATCGGAGGACGCATGTGCTGGCGGTGCGAAGGCTCTGGGACAGTTTCCTTCCTCATTTTTGATGTAATGAACTGTCCGGTCTGTGACGGCCTTGGGAGGACTTTCCAATGAGCCAAGTGGGACGCATGCAGTGATTGGTCGTCTTTGTCATTCATAATCTAGAAGTTGTGAGATCGCCCGTGTTGGTTGGGTGTATGGATAGGGTAATCTGTGTACGTCTGCGTTTTTCACGTTTTCCTTCTGTGTATGCATAGTGGTCGCAGCTCAAATTGACTTTCGGACTTGGTGGCTTCACGGCTCTTAATGACTTTTTGGTTTTTACTAAGAGCTGTAGATTGTACCTCGCACTACTCGCGGATATTGCAATCGTGTTGTATCATACATGACTTGGTCCCGACGACCTTGAATTCCTCTATGCAAATTATTCAGTTCAAGATCATCGGGTACCTTCAAGTTTCAATTTCTCGGGGGAAAGTCCAAACTAAGCGACACGCGCTGTGCTTCTTGTAAAATTTGGCCGTGCGTCTCCTCGCCGACACGGCGCGCAGTGGCGCACAGCATTTCCAATGCTGGTCGATGCAAAGCAAGCGGTGCTGGCGCGCAAACTAGCCCACGCGACAAAAGTACTTTGGAGACTCATGGCTATTTTTGGAGAACACTTGTCCCTGACCGGCATCCCCGATATTGATCAAACGCAATGTACTTTGCGCGTGCTATGCTCTTATGTTCATGAGCACTCTGGCCAGGTTGTATAAAGACCCGCCAGTATTGCGCTTGTTTGCATCTTTCTCTGGTTCACTTATTTCTGTCCCTCGTATTCTTTGCTCCTTTGCGCCATCCAAGTTGTCTTCCGCACTCCCGCGGTCTATTAGCTGCAATCTTAAGCAATAGAGATGAAGGCCATCCTCGGTATTGCGGCAGTGCTCGCTGTGGTGACCAAGTGCGCGGCGCTCCCAATCAAGCGCGCGTCCAGCATTCCGATTACTGGCAAGTCCTACTTCAACCATCGTTTTCAAAATTGATATCAACGTATAACACTAGATACTGTCATTCTCAACTTTGCGCTGACGCTCGAGCACCTGGAGGTCGCGTTCTATCAGGAGGGACTAGCCAAATTCGATGAAGCTGCGTTCGAGGCTGCGGGCCTCCCCCCGTTCGCGCGTGGGCGATTCGAGCAGATCAGCGTAAACGAGCAGACACACGAGCGCGTCCTCACGGAAATTCTCGGGCCCAACGCCACCCAGGCCTGCACGTACTCATTGTACGTTCTGATATTTTATATGCAATTGCGAGTATGGAGGCTGATAATCGAGTCTTCTAGCCCTCTCTCCGACCCCAAGGCATTTGCGGCTATGAGCGCCATATTTGAGGGTGTCGGGACGGCCGCATACACGGGAGCAGCGAACCTTCTGTCAGACCCGACGCACGTCACTGAGGCAGCTTCTATTCTTGCTACCGAGTGAGTGTCTTCCTGCATTTTCAAACCATGTATGGGCCGTCTTACGTTGCATCCCAGGGCTCGCCAAGCTGCATGGGTGGAGTCAGCAGTCAACAAGGAAAATCCTTGGTCGACTCCTTTCGAAGTGAGTAATCATAGCCTTCACATTCAGGACCTGAAATAGGCGCTTATATGGTAACGCAATGTGTAGACTCCGTTGGACATGAACCAAGCATTCTCTCTCGCCGCCGGATTTATCGTATCCTGTCCGTCGACGAACCCCGTCTTGCCTGCGATGGCCTTCCCCGTTCTCAACGTCACAAGTCCGTCCTATGCCGCAGGGGATATTCTCACCCTTTCATTCAACCGCACCGCCGCCGGCGCTGCCCCGAGCAATGAGTCTACCCAGCTCTTCCTCTCGCTCCTGACGGGCCTTGGGAAGATTTTCCTGCCGGTCTATAACGCCGGCGGCGACAACTGGTCGACGACACTACCCGAGGGCCTGAAAGGTACGGTGTATGCACTGGTGACTAACAGCAATATGACTGCGACGGACTCAGACACTGTGGCGGGTGTGGCGGCTCTTCAGTTCCCCTTCAATTCGCAGGCACCCGAAAACTCATGATATAATTGGACTTGCCTTTGTTTTTGTACTTCTGAGTTGTATGTCGTGAATGGACGTTTCTCTTGTGTAGTGTTAGCTCTCGTTAGCGTCTCCTGGTTTTCATGATCTATTTTGTATAATTAATTCTTTTCCGGACCACAACAGGATAGTATGCCTTTCCACCTAACTGTGCATATAAAGCGTATAATTAATTCATGTAATGCTTGCTACACGCACCTTATATTGCTTTTTAATCATGATTTTGGCTGACCGTCGAACGATCGCGTCGGTCTCAGAAATAAAGCGGAGTTTCTGCCAATTCTAGCTTACATAATCTCGTATAGATTTGTCGGTCTTAGGATTATATATATTTTATGCGATTACACTAAAGGTAGAAATTTCAAGCTTGTGTATACTACCTTTCAGAGTAGAAGAATGCACAACAAGATCGATAGTCGGACCAAGTAAAGCGAAGAATATTCAAGGAGAAAGAAGTGAAAAGCAGATAAAATACACGGAACCGTAAAAGTGGTGAAACATAAACCGCGAAAAGAAAATACAGCGGTCTTGCAGATATGAGAAAGCGGAAAAGGTGAATCGACGTTGCGATGAGCTTCAAATGTGTATGACATCCGGACTAGAACCGCTAGATGTGGAAGCTCTGTGACGAACGACTCGGGCCACCGCCCGAGTGGAAGCTGAAGCCACCCGCCCGCCCACCACCAAACCCGCCACTGCTGAATCCTCCGCCGCCGCCGCCGAACTGCATGAAGATGTTCGCGAGGTCGTTCGGGTCTACGCCGCCGCCACCGAAGCCGTTCATCCCCCCGCCCGACTCCATGCTCCCGTCCTCTTCGCCGCCCAGGTCATACCGCTCGCGGCGCCGCGGGTCCGATAGAACGGTATGCGCCTCGACAACGAGCTTAAACTTCTCCTCGTCGCCGCCCTTATCCGGGTGGTGCTTCAGGCTCTCGCGTCGGTAGCCCTTCTTGATGTCCGCCTCACTACAGTCTCGCGCAACGCCTAGAGTGACGTGATGGTGAATGGTTCAATATTTGAATGCTTGTATTGCAGGATAGCAAGACGATGACGTACCGAGGATCTTGTAGTAATCTTTCATCTTGCTCCGCTTGAGCGCAGCCTCGGCTTTTTTTAGCTCGGTCTGCAATGCGCGCTGTTCCGCAGTGCTTCCATCCATGCCTGCCTGCTCAAGCGCAGCCTTGAAATCCGCGACTGAAGATTCGTATTGCTCGAGGTGCAAGTTTATGCGTGCTCGTGTACGCAGCGCCTTGAAGGACGCAGGGTAGAGCTCGAGTGAGGCGGTGATGTCAGTGAGGGCATCCTGGTGTTTCTCGAGCTATGATTGATGTAAGCAAACGAAGAAAATGAATGAAGGAAGCCTGTACTTTGAGTAATGAAGTCGCTCGGTTTGATAGAAGTGTTGCCCGTATTTGACCGCCCTTGCCTTCCTCTTCACGATTTCCAATGGCCTACATGATGAGCACAGCTTATTATTGCATGCGCTAACCCAAAGTCTATCACAAACCTCTAATGCCTCTGTGTACTTATCGACAGCGGTTTGCCATTGATCTGCCTTGAAGTAGCTGTTTCCTTCTTCTTTCAGCCGGTCGACAGCTTTTACCCTCTGTCGAAGCTTCTTGGCGCGCGCGTTGTCCGGATCCAGGCGGAGCGCCGACATCGCATGCTGTAATGCCCCAGGTAATTTTGCAGCCAGGAAAAGAACAAGTCCACGAAGAGCTACGACGTCCGCCGAGTTTGTGTCCAACCGTAGAGCGTCACTGGAACAATCTTAGCGTGCACCTCAATAAAAAATAAAATAAAAATTACTTTGCAGCAATATTTGCCGCGTCCCAGTTCCCTCTGGCCAATTCGAGCTCAATCCGCCAACAACGCCACTCGGACGGGGCATCGCCCGCCTCGCCCTCGATTGCCTGTACGCACTTGTCAAGCGCCAGTCGCGCCATCGCCCAATCCTTCTTCGTCCTCGCGCCCTCGAAATTCCGTAAGTGTGCCTCAAGCTCGAGCACCTTCGCCTGCAGCTGTTTCGCCGCAGCATTCCCCGGATCGAGCGCGAGTGCCTCACGCAGGACGGAGAGGGCGGGTGTGGGCGAGCCGACGGCGAGCTGGCAGCGTGCGAGACGGATGAGAGTTTTTGGAGAGGGGCTGTCTGCTTGGAGCGTTGCGGCTTTCTGGCAGTCCGCGAGCGCGGGCTTGAAACGCTTCAGGGCCATGTACGACGCGGCGCGATTTGTGAGATAAGTAGCTTCGGTCGGTTGTTGATCTGTAGCACAGTCTCGAACGTCAGCCGTATCGTTTTAGAATAAAGCAAGCAGCTACAGACCGATTGCCTGCGAATATAGGTCGATCGCGTTGTCATAAAGCTTCTCCCGGAATGCAACATTACCCTCCTCCTTCAGCTGCTCTCCGCGCTCCGTGTTGTCAATCGGTGAATCTGGCACTGGTGTGTGAGATCCTGAGGCCTGCCCCTCCTCTGGCAGTTCTGTCTCCTGCGCAGACGATGTATCGACGTCCATCCTTGGGCTGAAATTCAGCTCGTCTACTCGGTTCGTGGCTGTTTAATAACACGGACCTCTCAGCTCCATTTGCGTTAGCGTTTGTCGCACTTTGCGACTTTTTCTTCGCCGACTTGTTTTTCTTTGCGGCCATCGTCGTCGACAAATAAATGGAGTTGACTATAGCGGCACAAGACCCGAGCCTGTTTTCCCACGAGTTCTTACTAGAAGGTACTGGCGACTTCTGCAACTGTTTGTCTTTCGTCTTCTTCACGTTTTCTTTTTCCTTATAGATTTGGTTCGTTAACGATCCCGAAGATAAAGTCCCGGAACTGCTATGACTATCGTTCATGAGGGCGATATTTTTACCTACGAATTTCCGGTCGGAGCGTCCGCTGGTCATGCTGGCGGTAACAACTTCTGCAGTCCACATGTCTAGTCAACTTCCGGCTCAGCTGTCCTTCAGCTTATCTCCGTAACTTTAGCTACGGGTTTCTATAAAAGATTTGGCTTTGGATAGTTTCTGCAAGACTCGGAGTCATGCATTTGTATTCCTTCGCTTCGATATTGGCTTGGGCCTCCGTCTGTCTCGCTACCTGGCGACCTTTCCGCGCTCCTCGACTTAGGATTCAAGAGTATCTACTACCAATTTCAAGGTATGAGAACGTGACAGAAGCCAATGCTGCTCTGTTCATCGATGCAAGTATCGGTCAAATTCTCCGCCACTCAGTTGACCCGACTTGAACGAACACACTGGCAGATGCCGCTTGATCACTTCGGGAATTCGACGGAAACGTTCAAAAATCGCTACTGGATCAATGATACATACTACGAGCCTGGAGGACCCGTCTTTAGTAAGCAACACTTTGTCTGTCACTCGGAGAGAATCAAACATAGATATCAGTTTTCGACTCTGGGGAGCAAAACGCAGAGCCTTTGCTACCATATTATTTACAGGTAACTGTGCACTGTGGCCTATACGATTCGCCTTGGATGTTTGCTTACTATATGGAGTTTAGGAATACCACGGCCTTTCTGCCACCATGCGCCTAGCGAAGCGATACAAGGGCACGGCTATTTTATGGGAACATCGGTTTTACGGAGCCTCGCTCCCCTTCCCAGTGAATGTAGGTTTCGCTTAGTCTCGGTTGAATAGTCACGAGAAATGATGCTTAAGGCCTTGCAAAGGAAAATACGACTTTCAATCAATGGAAATACCTAACAACAGAGCAAGCGCTCGAGGACGTCGTTTTCTTCGCAAACTCCTTCCCAAGCAACGCGTCCGCGTCTACTGATCAGCTCGCCTTACACCCATCTGTCACGCCCTGGGTCTGGCTCGGCGGGTCCTACCCGGGTGTCCGCGGTACGTTCATGCGCGTGCGGAACCCAGAGGTGATCTTCGCGGTGTGGGCGTCCTCCGCGCCCGTGCACGCGCAAGTCGACATGGCTGCGTACTACAAGGCAGCTGAGCGCTCGCTCACGCGAAACTGCTCCGCAGACTGGGTCGCTGTGACAAAGTACGTCGACGACGTACTCGGCGGAGCGAACGAGACGCTGGCAACGGACGTGAAGTTCGCACTGGAGTTCGCGCGGCTGAGTGGGACTGGCGGGAATACGACGTTGGCGATGAATTTGACGAGAGACCAGGCGGCAAATCTGAGTAATGTGGATGCTGCGAGTATCTTGATGGATCCCTTGGATTTCTATCAGGTGCGTCCTGCAGTGCGCCTCTCCAAACCCTAACTAAAGTCAGCCTTCAGTATTACGGATTCAACGCCTCTGTCCTTCCGTTTTGCAACCTCCTCGAAACAGATAATTTCACCGTCAATCCCTTAGAGTTTGGAATCGCTGCAACCCACGGTGTCCAGTCGGCCTTCAACGCATTCACTACCGCACTCGCTGAACTCGACTACGACTCTATTCCTGGAAGCCCCAATGACCCTGTTACAGATATGTCATGGATGTGGCAATACTGCTCTGAGTACGGTGCGCTCTTTTTGCTATTTTGAACCTTAGAAATACATCAAACTACTAAACTCACCCGCGAATGCAGGATTTTACCAGCGCGGAGATCCGAACAACTCTCTTTCGATTGAAACGTCTTTCCGCTCACTCGACCTCTTCCAGGCCGAGTGCAACTCAACGTTCCCGGAGGGATTGCCTGCATCTCCAGCGGTGGATCATATCAATAAGTACGGGAGCTGGGAGATGACGCCTTCGAATGTGTTATTCGCGAACGGTGAATGTAGGTTAAAGCCAGAAATGAGACGCTGGAAGACGGCGCTGAATTGTTGTCTCAGTTGATCCATGGAGAACGATGGGCCTTGCGTCCATCGAGTCGAACTCGCCGCAAAGACAACCCTCGCTCTCTATACCAGAGTACGCAAGTCTGCTTCACTTCTAATTTATTTTTTGTCCTGACTGACTTGACGACCCACTTCCTACTTTCTTCCAGATGTAACACTGCACCGGACTTTCCATCTTTCTTCGGCCTTACATATGCAAACATGGTGCACGTTTCGGACATGCGCGTTCTCCTCACACCCGACGCGAACCACACAGACTTCAAGACCGTCGGGTTCTACAGCCCGGTGTCACCCGAGCCTTTCTATGCGGGCATCGGCCTTTTCCAGCTGGCGCTGGATGAGTGGCTACCTTGCTTTCAATCTGAAGGGGAGACACATAACTGAAGTCCTAGAGTTCAAATTTGAACTGTAAATTTGCCCCTATCTTGTGTAATTTGGCTATTCAATCAAAGAACGTACTTCGGCTGAGAATCGCACAAGCCAGCGGGCCCGCTTTACGGCCCTGTGAATGAGCTTCCGCCTTCTTGCTTCTCGTTCCTTACACCGTGGGGGAAATAACTTGATGTTGTATTCGACTGTCTGCCCTGTCTTCTCGACGTCATTTCCTATTTGAATGAAATCCGGAAGGATCTACTGCATCTGCGATATCGGTGCAACGTGCGTATTTGTGCTAGCGCTCAGAAAATGATCTCAGAGGATGTAATGGTGAATTATGCGTCGCTTAATCTCCCTCGCACGAATCATCTTTCAGACTCACGCATTTCTGCCGTGCGCACACGAGTTTTTCTCTTCTCAAAGGAACCAGATAGCCGCTATAAAGGCGAGCAATCGAGGAAACAAGATGATGTCAACTCCGAAAGGACTCGCATGAAACGATCCTCCTGCGATCATGGCGAGTTCAAAGTTTACCGTTGCCATTTGGTACGTTCTTTTTTCAACGTATTCACACTTCATAAATCTCTCCTCAGCGGGGGCGGGATTGCAGGACTTACAGCTGCCATCGCTTTATCACGTCTCTCTTCCGAGAAAAAGGACATACGTATCGACCTATATGAATCAGCGCCAACCTTCAACGAGATCGGCGCCGGCGTGGGTATGTACAGACGTCCCTGGAAGGTGATGAAAGCCTTGGGGCTCGACTCCGAGCTCAGGAAACTCGCTGAAGTCCCGGATTCTGAGGATGAACTGCGTGAGTATCCATGACTAGAAACATAAGCTATTCCAGAGTTCTAAACGTTTAATGTTCTGAAAGAGTTTATGTTCGAGATGCGCAAGGCCGACCAGAAGAATGGTATTTCTTTCTGTCACATGGAGATCCCTAGTATGTACTGAGCAAATGGTTTTTCGCGTCATTTTCTGACCTTTGTCTCTATCCAGTGGGTTTACTCTCCTTTCACAGGGCTGACTATCAGCGCTCCCTCGTGGAACTTCTCGACCCATCTACGGTAACCGCGCACTTCTCCAAGCGCCTCATTTCGTACTGTTTGCCCCCTGCGTCGTCCCCACTCGCGCCCATCACTCTTGAATTCAAGGATGGCTCTACCGCACACTGTGATGTCCTTGTAGGCGCAGACGGCATTCACTCTGCCACGCGGCATACGTTGCTTGAACTCGCCGCGCGAGAGCTTGAAGAGAAAGGCACAGACGAAGCGACGAAAACGGCGAAGATGTTGAAAGGCCCTGGGATGTACTACCCGGTCTGGGCTGGGTCTGTCGCGTTCCGTGCGGTTATTCCGCGCGAGAAACTGAAGGCGGTGAACCCGCAGCACAGAGCTCTATATACCCCACTCAACGTGTGTTGTTGGCCTTTAACGCATTTTGTTTTTACTTAATTGCCCCCATCTGCTCCGGTATCGTGTAGCTCATGGGCAAGAACAAGGTGCGACAAGAACTACGTCCAGCCGAGATAGGAACTCATACAATTTCACCTCACAACAGTGTATCATTGTGTACCCCATCTCCCGCGGCCTGCTTCTCAACGTCGTCGCATCAGTCTTACAGCCGGACAAGGAAGGAACCATTTTTGAGGGTCCGTGGGTTAGCGAGGCAAGTAAGGAAGAACTTCTCGAGCAGTATAAAGGTTGGGAAGACGAAGCTCAGCAGATCCTTCAGGTGCAAGGCCATTACATTTTCCTGCCATTTGATCGTACTGAAGACGGAGTCCTACTTATTAAATGTTCTTAGTGCATGGAGAAACCTTCACGCTGGGCGATAAACACTCTTCAAGGTCTCTTGATTAGCACGCATAATCGTGTAGCTCTCGTGGGAGACGCGGTCTGTCTCCTTCCCTCTTGCAAAATAATAATATATTAAATTGAATGTTATGTTCTATGGTGCGCAGGCGCACGCTATGACACCATATCAAGGCTCTGGCGCAGGCCAAGCTATAGAGGACGCCTACATCCTCGCTGCACTTCTGACGCATCCGCTCGCGACACTCCCGACGCTTTACGCGTCCCTCAAGATCTACGAGGCTATCCGCTTACCGCACGGCAACGAGGTGCAGCTGCGCTCAAGACGTAACGGAATGTTGTATATGAGGAGCCATGACAATGCGGATGGTGAAAACGGTACCGTGACTAGTAGATGAGCGGCTGAGAGTACTTGGACAGACGATTATTGATAACTGGAAATGGGCATGGGAGACGGATTTGGAGCCGGATCGTGTAAGAGCGGAGCAGATGCTCGAGGATCACGTTTGTAAAGGGAGGTAGAAGCGTACTCGCCAGCAGTTTTTAGAAAATTATCAAAGTTTCATTCACCTCTACTACTTCAAATCCTTCATATAAGGTCCGCAAACGAGGATTGGATAATTCGGAAGCAATGGCATAGCGGTTTCCAGATTACTAGATTGCAACGTAGTAATCGTTGCTTTACAGACATCGAGACGGTTCAGTCGCTGAAATGAGAAACGGAGTTTCAACTCGAGCAGCACTAAATTTATTACACTGAGAGCCACATCGGCGGCTCTCCTTTAACCACGAGTTCGACTAGATATACTGGAAGTGAAAGAGAAGAGAAATGGATATACGTAGTATAAAGGGATTTACCTTCTCCTACATCCTCACTCATTTCCTGTGCTTATCGAGACATGCTAGGCACAAATTCGATCAACGCCCTTCTCTTTTCCCTCTTTCGGCCGTCGCCACTCGCTCATCATACTCCTGCTCTAAGTCCTTTCCTCTCACTTGCTTCCGAATCTGTGCGCGGCGCACAGGCCCGAATTCGCGGCCCTCGCGCCGCGCCTGGGCAAGGTTCTGCGCGGCACTCCTATGACGCTTATCAGAGAATGCAGAGGCCGAGAGGAAGGGGAAGATAGCGAGCACGATTACACCAAGCCCGACAGAAACGAGCGTGCGGTCCTTCCGACGGTCGTCCGCAGTCTCCTCTGCCTCGCCTGCTGCCTGCGCCCATTCCGCATGCACGTTGTGAGAGCGGCTCCGATTTCGACGTGCGTACTCTGCACGGTAAGGATCGTCTTTAGCCCAGCCAGATGAAGACGTCGAGGGGGAGGGGGGGTAGGAGGGTGAGGGAAAGTCTCGCCGGCGCATCTTTCCAGTGAGCACGTCATGCGCGGCCTTGATCGACTGAAAGCGCCCGTGCGAAACGGATGCGGGGAGGTCCCGTGCGAGCGATGAGTCCGGGTGGTGTATGCGCACTAGCTCGTAGTCTAAGGCATGACGATAACAACCCAAAGTTAGTTCGGTCAGACTGTGCGTGGAGGAATTTGGAGACAAGATAGAAGAATAAGCTGCGCGCACAGGATGAAAGCATGACAGAGCTTTTTGGATAAATGACTTCGAATCTACGCACATCGCGACTTTATCGCGCTCTGTGACGCGCCCGGCTTGAGGTGGAAGATCTCATACGGCGACGGATGCGCATGCTTCGGATATGGGTACGTGGTTGAGCTGTTGCTGCTCTCTCCGGTCGTTGATGTCGACGCCAGCCGTACACACAGAAGGTGGTTGAGGTGAGTAGGCAGAGCGCCGAAACGGTATGCGTAAGCGTTAAGGCCGAGGAGGACGCTGTGCACGCTCGCGGGCATGACCAAGTCTCACACAGAGCTCGAAGACGTATAGATCCAGTTCGTAGAGCTGCCTAAGTTTTGCGGGTCATTGTCTGGTAGACTCGTGCTACGAATTGTTACCAATGCCGCCGTTGGCGGAAGGACTCGAAGCTCCAAGTCTCCGGCAGGAAAACGGCCGGCGTTTTCCGGTAATATGGTAGCTGAAATATGCCATTCTTCAAAAATAAAATAAAATAAATCTTAAAAAGGAGAAAATGCGCGATGCATGGCGGGAGCGTAATAAGAGACAAGGGGGTGGCTAGCACAATACAAAACTTGAATAGTTGGGCTCGAGCTGGCTCGAAATGAAGTCATATAATACTAAAAACTATGTTTTCGCAATTGATTTTGCCTGCCACGGCGCAGATAGTCTGCATTGCAATCACTAATAACCCTTCGTCTCAAAGTTCTAATCGCTAAAAGCTTTTCGTCCGTACCCTGCAGCGAACTGAAGGCTTCGGGCTCCTACTTTTTCTTCGAATTCGACATCCGATCTCCACGATAGGAATGATACAAACCGACAGGCTAACTGACAGTATACAGCATAAATTTGGAATGGGGTTATGGTGGATGCGAACTCTGTGCCTGGCTTAGAAATTCAAGCATTGAGCTGTCATGATTTGGTTCAGCGCCGGCACATATTCGATCTCAAGGGAAGCGGAGAAGCCTTTGCACTCAATCATTCGAGTGGGACGATATACGAGATCCTTCGAAAAGTGATCACTTGACACTGATCTTGTCAGCCATTGTGCTCCGGCTTGAGATTGGAAAAATGCGGGTAGCACTCAAAACTGACACAAAAATAAAGCCCATTTAGATAAAAGTCAAGTTTCGAGAGCCATCCTCACAAACAACACTGACATGGAAAGTCCCAGATTAACCGTAGCCATCTGGTACGCCGGCCTTGCCTTTCCCTTGTGTATCTGCTTATTCTTCATGATGGACCCTAATATCTCCTTGACACGTAAAGCGGGGGTGGCATCGCAGGGCTCACTACCGCCATCGCAATCGCGCACTTCTCCAAGCTTAAGGACGTACATATCGATATCTATGAAGCTGCGCAAGCGTTCACTGAGATTGGAGCCGGCGTCGGGATGATGCGCCGTCCATGGCGAGTTATGAAGACCCTGGGACTCGATGGGAAGTTGAGGAAGCTTGTAAATGTACCGGAGAACGAAGATGAGCTACGTGCGTCCTCGAGTCATGTTCAAAGTAGGGGCATGTAATTTGACGTATACATTTCGACAGAGCCTGCGATTTTTATGCGCAAGTCCGACCAGCCTGAAGGAGTGTCATTCTGTGAGATGCACATACCGAGTGAGTTCATGCCCTCAAATACAAGCTTATGAAGTTAAGCTGAACTACGACATCATATATGTTGAGTGGGTATCCTGACATTCCACCGAGCGGAATTTCAAAACGCCCTTGCGCAACACCTTGACCCTAAGATCACAACGGCGCACTTCCGCAAGCGACTCGTCTCGTATGATTACGCGCCCTCGAACAGCTCCCCCAGCTTGCCCATTTCTTCTGAGTCACCGATCATACTCCATTTCAAAGACGGCTCCACTGCACAGTGCAATGTCCTCGTCGGTGCAGATGGCATCCACTCCGCCGCACGCCACACCATGCTCGAGCTCGCAGCGTACGCCGCAGAAGCGGAGGCGTATGACACCGGTGACGGAGAGAAGGCGGGAGAGAAGGCAGAGAACTTGAGGGCAAAGAAGTATCCTGTTTGGAGCGGCACCAGTCGTATATCGAGGACTTAGTTCTTGGCGAAAAGATGAAGAGCTTAAATCCGAATCATAGAGCACTGAGCGCTCCCCATATAGTGAGCTTTGAGCAGATGCGATTTTCCGACTAGCAATTAGCTGATGCGCCGAGTCCAAACAGTTCATTGGAAAGAGCAAAGTCAGATACCACTCGCGCTTTTTCCTCCTCTGATGTCGCATTTCTAACCCGCCTCGGCATCCTAGTACGTGGTCGCGTACCCAATCTCTCACGGACGCTTTGTCAATGTCGCTGCATTTTGTACGATGCCGGAGAAGGAAGGAACAAATTTTGAGGGCAAGATGGTCGAAGATGCATCCCAGGCGGTACTCCTCGAACAGTTCGACGGATGGGAGGAAGACGTAATGCAGCTCCTTCAAGTCCGTTTTCCGTCCACTTAAATCTGATAGTAGAAAGACGTATGTCACCGCCGGGTCTGATTATTCTTGTTTTTTATAGTGCATGGGAACAACCTCCCGCTGGGTGGTCAACACAATACCCGAACTCCCTACGAGCACACACGGAGGCGTTGTGCTAATCGGTGACGCTGTACGTTTCTATTGTCTGCTGATTAACTGTAGCACGATCTTGAATTCTTCATCCAGGCTCACGCAATGACCCCGAATCAAGGCGCTGGCGCGGGGCAGGCAGTAGAGGACGCATACGTCCTCGGGGCGCTTCTCGCGCATCCGCGCACAACGCGCGCTACAATTCACATGGCACTCGAGGTGTTCGATTCAATCCGTCTGCCATTTGCGCTAGCTGTGCAGCATCGCGCGCGTGTACAGGGACTACTGTATGGTTTTGACGATCCTCGTTTCCTGGATTCAGATATAAACTTGAGATCGGGTTTGTTTGGAGGGCGGATTGATGAGGGAGACGCGGAGACGCGGATGCGGAGTTGGTTGCGCGAGATGGCAGACGTGGTGATCGAAGATTGGCAGTGGGCATGGGAAACTCGGGCGGAAGACGATTGCGTACAGGCACTTCAAAAGTTCGAAAAGAAGCTCGAAAGCGAAGTGTAATGCGCAAAGTTGCGGAGCAAACAGGAATTGAAGACTAGATTACATGCTTTGCACATATAGCAATCATTGGGCGGTTTTAAAAGTCGAGAATAGGAATTAGGAAGACCAACACTTACTTTTATCCGCGGTGAAGATTAGAAATGTAAAAGATGAGATTACGAGATACTATACGTAGATCTTTCCCCGTAAAACAATTGGACGATGTAGGTTAAAGCGCAAATCAGAGAGCACTTTCGAAGACAGTGATACTTCCAATGTCATGACCGTCGTCAAATAGCAGTCGGCAGAGAATCAAGTAGCCGTCCAATCTCTCTGATCATCGCCTCTCGATCAAATACATAGCACCCTGTGTGGCCGCAGTCGCATTTCTCCTCCGAAGGATTTTTCGTCAAGGACTGGTATGAAATCTGGAAGATGGCCGAACAATCAGACTCGTTCCAGATGACGTCACGCAACTTGTCACCCAGTGCGCAACGTTCGAGCTCGCTGCTGATGCGGTACATGAAGATCGTCCAGCGCACGTCGCTCTGAAGGACGCGCGAGGTTAATATCGCATTGTATACACAACTGTGGTTGCCCGTAACATCTCGCCAGCGAACGCTGGGCTTCTCGGATTTCTTGCGGATAGGAAGCTCGAAAGGACCGAGGCGATCCTTGGAATCGAATGCGGCAACTAAACAGCTCCCGACGCATACGATGCAGCTTCTGCAAGCGGAGTACGTTAACTGTATCGATCTGTGCAAGTGCTCGAAGCGCCGTCGGGGATGCAAGATCTACAGCGAGTGTACCCGTCGAGGCTAGTTTTGCTTCCGCTTCCCATCCAAGCCGGCACGCGAGCCCGTACTTGTCAACCGGCGACAATTAGACAGCGCCTTTCTTCATAGGAAGCGTCGTGTCGTGAAAGACAGCATCGCGAATGGTTGTCAGTCGCACCGGGCATATCATACTTCTCCGCGGCACGCGCGAGCGCTTCGGGCGTGCTGGCTAGCACGGGCCAGATGTTCGACTTCGCCTGTCCTGCATTGGGGTATACGATGTCGAAAAGCGCGGCGACAACAGAAGCGCTCTCCTCCAAGGGCACTGGATCTGACGTTGCTTCGCTAAGGTCGCGCGGCATACCCAGCATAGCGCGGAAAACGCCTGAAGAGAACTTGAGCACGAAGGTATGGAGAGCGAACTTGATGTCATCCTTCGATGATAATACTATATCCGCATCTGAATAATTGTAAGAGGGATGAAAGCGGCCTTCTACTGTTATATTGCCAGTCTCGGGTTCTGTAGAAGTCGACATCTGAGGTAGAGGAGATTCAGGAGAAAGTGTTTACAGAACCAGCAGCTGCCTATTATAGAAATATACTGTACTGTCACGAAAGCGGCAACGACCCACGTACAGCAACGACTCACCTTGTGCACAGACCAATCAATACAGCACCGTTTCTCAAATAAATTTGAACGTACCCTGATATATCTAGTGGCATGCTACATGTACAATTCTAAGCTGATTGGTCCTGTGTATGCTTTAAAAATGCTAAAATATATCCGAGTTTTGGTACTTTTTCTCAAATTGGAAACTGCATCTGAGGATAGACCAGAAAGACTTGTCTCGGAATCAGCAAAGAGTCCATGTTTCTCTCTGAAAATTTCCATGGGATATTTAAGCATGCTATTCTTCTCTAGAGTAAAATTTGGTAGCTCATAGGTATCTCTAGAGCTCCTGGTTGTGTTTTCATTGAAGCTCAATTGAGGATTTCTTCTATTTTCAGAGCATTGAGTTGCAGGCACCGAGCATGATCAAGCACAAAGTACATCTCCAAACTTCACACACCAGCTAATTATATACTATATACCCTCTGTGAATTTTCTTGTATTTTAAATTGACTTCAACAGCTCAACAACCTGCATATATGCAACCAATGATGGTTGTTTCAACCTTTCTAAACCAGTTTTATTGGGAGGCTTTGGCAAATCCGATTTCGACCAAAAATCAACCTCAAATTTAAAAACAGCTTAATATTCGTTGTGCAAAGTTATAAAGCTGTAGAGGTACATGTTGCTGAGATATGATACCAACTCTCTTCGATACCCTCGTGAGCAAGGTAAAAAGACGGCTCTGACAAATAGGGACAAACAGAGCTGTCTAAGTCTCAATAAATATTGTTTGTTTTCTCACTTTTGGTCTCAATTTTCAAAAATAATTTGAAGATATAAAATGCCTGTATGTTAGACCTAATATTTGTCTAATAAAAAATCTGAGGTCTGAAGTGGTTTTGTGTCAAAAACCTCCAACGAGGCCGGGGCAAAGTGGGTTGTTGCCAGTTATTTATCAGTTTCTGACTCGTCACAGAAATATATTTCTCTCGCACGAAATGTATTCCATAAATTCATAAAATTTATATATTCAGAGAGCCAAGACAATTCTCTGTACAATAGTACAGCAATGAAGAATTTTTGTCAAATATTCGTTGAGATACAAAGCTGGGAGCACAGGATGAGTCGTTGCCGCATTTTTGACAGTACGTGCTACCTCCTTCGATTTTATTTGAAACTCCGCAGCGCGTCGTCTCGACTCTCCTCCTACGTTCTTCAATAAAAATGGCTCCTCCCAACGATACGGACAAGGCCCGTATCATCAAAGCTGCAACGGAAGGTACGTCTGCATGTCAAACTCCAGAGAGGTTAACTGAGCTCTATGCTGCAGCCAAGGAGTTCGCTTATAGCGTGTATTCAAACTTCCGTGTAGGCGCAGCACTCCTCAGCTCTTCCGGGGAGATAATCAAGGGCGCAAATATCGAGAATGCTTCGTATGGTCGGTGTCTCCATTTTTTTCCTGCTAGGTGACAACGCAAGAAATAACTCTTGCACATGGGAAACTCCTGCTTTTTTTTTTTTTTTTTTTTTTTTGCTCGTTCTCCTTGAGATAACGAACTGAACTATGTTTCACAGGTGGAACTATATGTGCTGAGCGCACCGCTTTTGTGAAGGCTGTTGTAAGTCTATAGCTACCTGGATAAACAGTCTTTCGTCTGATAACTGATGCATTATATCAAGAGCGAGGGGATCCGCGAGTTCACAGCTTTGGCAGTAACGACGTAAGGACCGCACTCTCGTCTCCAAATCAGACGAATCGCAACTCTTCATAACATATTTCTTACAATTAGCGACATGCCTTCGGCGATCTCACCATGCGGGATGTGCCGGCAAGTCATTCGCGAGTTCTGCTCCCTTGACATGCCTGTCCTCCTCGTGCCCGGAAACTACCTCGATCCCAGCGTCGAAGAGTCAAAAAAGGCAGCAGTGCAAATCATGACGGTGGACGAGCTCCTTCCAAACAGTTTTGGTCCGGAACACCTACCGAAGTAGTAACGGCAGTGATGATTATGCATGTTCGATGGTAAAAAGCATGTTCATGCTAACCGTCGGTCGCAGAGCTGTGAATTACGCAGAGAACATATTGTACCTTTGTGCATCTCCCACTATGCTATCTATGCTATGAAATACGATTTTACCTGGCCAATTTGATGCCAACCGTTCAGACGTACCCCTGCTGGCTGTCCGAGTGGAAAAATATTTGAGGTTTTACAAGCACGTCCTTGATTTCTGTGACCACCCTACTTGGAGGATTTGTTGAAGTCACAGTCTCTGCGTGGAGACGCTTTCTTGCTAATCAATTTTCCCTCAGTGAACCTCAAAACGCGAAGGAAATCTTGAAACTGCTGCAGGGGTGATCAGGCGGTGTGCACTGTAAGACCTCGGCTCGGCACCGCATCAGAAATTGCTTATTTAGGGTCTATCGGCAACATTTTAGCCGTGTAAGAGCTCGTATCTGGAGAAACCGGCCCGCGACGGGAGCTGCCGAGAATTTACTCGTGGGAATGCGTGGGAACAAAGTGGCCGCGTCTGTCTAAAAGCTTTCCATCGTGACCACGGGAAAGCATCTGTGTTATTTCTACCTGAAGAACAATTTATCCACCGCGGTCTACATATCAAAAGAGACAGTAAGGATATGCGTTGTCATTAGCTCTGTCTTGACCCCTCGCACGTTTGACACTGTAATAATTCTTTTCGATGGCGGCAGGTATACACGACGTTTTAGGCGATGCCGAACGTGTCGTTCATAAAGCTGAAGAAAAACCTGCTCCAAGTCCACTCGGCCCAGCTTCTTCTCTGAGTCCTGGCAACGCCTTGAGCTCGCATTCTCCTGTCGATGCTTGTAATGGCTCTGCTCCTTCCGAAGATACAAATGGTTTCAATTCTAAAAGCAA
Source organism: Phellopilus nigrolimitatus (assembly GCA_021029095.1). Classification (NCBI taxonomy): domain Eukaryota; kingdom Fungi; phylum Basidiomycota; class Agaricomycetes; order Hymenochaetales; family Hymenochaetaceae; genus Phellopilus; species Phellopilus nigrolimitatus. The sequence continues at coordinate 187,807 of JAJOHG010000025.1, forward strand.
CGGGAATAACTTCTACTCGACGACCCCGGATTTCAAACTCAGCGATTCATGTATTGACGACAACAGGCCTATGAAAGTCGTCGTCATCGGAGCCGGGTTCAGTGGAATCATCGCCGGCATTAGGTTTGATGATTTCTTTCTCTTTGTGGGCCAGCACTTCAATTGTTTGCCTAGATTTCCTCAACGCATGAGAGATCTAGATTTAACTATCTACGATAAAAACGCTGGCGTAGGCGGGACATGGTACTCGAATAAATATCCGGTGCGTCAAATAGCACCCGAAGATCCCCACGCTCTGACGATGAAGGTTGTTGTAGGGATTAGCATGTGATATTCCTTCTCACTGCGTAGGCTATTTACCTTTACCTCTAACTCATGCGCTAATTCTTTTTATAGTATCAACTCACCTTCGAAGAAAACGTGAGTGAAACTGATAGTGTCCTCTTCGTAAAAACTGATTGTTTAATGTAGACCCAATGGTCCGCATTCTATGCGCCTGGCCCTGAAATTCGTGCCTATCTCGAGAGCGTCGTCGAAAAGTACAAGCTCATGCGCTACATCAAGCTCCAGCACGAGCTCGTTCATGCGCGTTTCGACGAAGAAACATGCAAATGGCACCTCAAACTGCGACGGCCCGTGTTCGGTTCTGCGCCCGCGGATGAGCAATTCGAGGTCTTCGAAGATACGGCGGATTTCGTTCTCGCTGGTCTCGGCGGTCTTAGCCGCTGGAAATGGCCGGATATTGAAGGTCTGGGTAATTTAAGGGGAAGGTCATACACTCTGCGGACTGGGAGGAGGACGGGTCGAACGCATGGAAAGAGACCGTGAAAAGCTGGGGCGAGAAGAAAGTTGGCGTCGTTGGAGTTGTAAGATTTAGATCATTCTCAGTCAATTTTTGTTATTAACTGACCTGACCTAATACAGGGCTCTTCGGCGCTGCAGATTGTTCCTGCTCTCCAGCCTCACGTCAAAACTATCTACAACTATGTGCGTGGAAAAACCTGGCTTTCGCCTCCTTTTGCGTCGGACAAAATGGCGGATCTCATGAAGCTCGGTCCGTCTGTAGACAACTGTAAGCAAAGTTTGATGCCTTCTCCTAAGATCTGTATTTGTGTACACTAGCATTTCAGACGTGTTCTCTGAAGATGACAAGGCGTCATTCAAGGACCCCGCGAATTATAAAGAGTTTAGACACGGACTTGAGTCGCAGCTCAATGTGAACTTTCCTCTACTCTACGGTTGCGAAACGCTAATACTACCTATATAAGGCCGTTCACTTTGCAACTATTAAAGGATCAGAGATGCAGAACGCTGCTAGGCAGGCGTTCAAGGAAAACATGATTAAAAGGCTAGAAAAGAAGCCATGGATCGCTGACCACTGCGCAAATTATACCGTTGTTTGACAGGGTTCTCCACCGAATACTAACATAACCAATACCTTCAAGTGATTCCGGATTTCGCTGTTGCATGTAGGCGGCTAACACCCGGTCCAGGATACCTCGAGGCGCTTTGCCAGGATAACGTATGTATCATAACTCGAATTGAAGGCCACGGTTATCGAACTTCGTACAGGTCAAATTTACTCCGACGAACATCAAAAAAGTCACAGAGACCGGGATAGAGCTCGTAGATGGGACGCATCACGATCTGGATATCATCGTTTGTGCGACTGGTAAGCCCTCACTAAAAGTGTCCTTCAACGAGATCTAACCTAAAACGCCTGATACAGGTTACGATACAACTTTCCAGTACCCATTCCCGATCATTGGTCGCGGAGGAAAGACGCTCAACGAGCGGTTCTCTCCGCATCCCCAAACGTACCTCTCGGTCTGCTCCGACGGTTTTCCGAACTGGTTTATGTCCCTGGGTCCCAATTCCGGAGTTGGATCGGGATCACTGCTCGTTATCATCGAGCGCCAAATTGACTATGCTGTCGCTGCAGCCATTAAGATGCAAAGGGAGCGACTGAAGAGCATCGAGGTGAAGAAGGAGGCAGTTGCTGACTTTGACGAGTATCTTGAGGTTTGCCCCGTCAGACGTAATTCTACTTTACCGGTTTGACAGTTTCTTTTGCCCTCTAGCACTACTTCCAGACGGTAAGTTATTCACATCTTCCTTTATGATACGCGGAGCTCACGAAAATCGATAGACTGTTTACAGCGAGAAGTGTCGTTCCTGGTACAAGATGGGAAAGGAGGAAGGACGTGTTGTTGGACTATGGCCCGGTTCGTAATACTCGTTTTGATCGATAGTGCAAGTCTTATAGGTATTTTCTTAGGCTCTTGTCTGCATGCTGTTCGATCTTTGGAGCGTCCCCGCTGGGAAGATTTCAATTACGAATCCCTCGACGCTACTAGAAATCGGTTCTACTGGCTCGGGGATGGCTCCACGCATAATGAGAAGTATCTGGTTGGAGATCGTACGTTTCTAGAATTCTCTGATTCTTTACTGCATCTCACGCATTCTTTATCCTACAGGCGCATGGTATCTTAACCCAGAGGAAGTAGATATTCCTCCTGGTATGTCGAAAGAGGACTTCCTTGATTTTGAAATGGCTGACACTCGGATGTGTAGTTCCTTTATGAGTAATTGTTTTATGATATATTTAGGTCCTGAAGCACCATTGTACGATCACAAAGCCGTCTTTTTGTACTTTTCAGAAATCGGTGTAAAAGTGATGCCGAGAAGAGTGAAGTTAAGCAGATTATAAGCGCTAGGGCTTGTACACAAGAGAGTCCATCCAGAGACAATTGTCGTTGTCAAGACGTTAGCGTTGTCTGAAAGTGAGACCTTCCCCTACAAACTCGGACATCCGTACCTTTCGTCTTTCAGCTAGCACGCGAAGATAATGGTGATTCTACAAAGGACTCTTATAGGAAGGCTCTCGATCGTCGAGGCATCTATCTTCATCAGCGGGATCCAACTGCATCGTTCCTATGGAGATTGTGAGTGAAATACGAGTTCTCTGAAACCAGAATCAAAGCTTCATGTGGTACGGTATAATAATCAATAGCATGAAATTGTAAGCAATAAGTTAAAAATGTTAGGAGACATCAGTTCGACAGTGAGGGCTTATGAAATGGAGGGCGTAAGTAAAACGTCGTATCATATTCTCGTTTGACATTTTCTGGTTTCGCGGCGCCCTCTCCCTTCTCTGTTACCTTCGCCATCAACTCCTCTGCGTCAATGAGCTTCTGCAAAAGGTTTTCCAGCAGGAGTTTTGCCGTAATACGTAGCAAAGGCTCCCATCTCCAGCACTCCTCCATTAACAGAAGGTGATTACGGTCGACCTCATCACGCGTACTGTCTGCCATCGGGGACAGCTCAGGTCTGTCACGACGCACATCATATATCACCGCTTCATCATGCGCCCCCCATGGAAGGTCCTTCCAGACAATCTGGACAGATTAGTTAGCGATAGTCCATAAAATGAAATAAGACTCACAAATAAGAATATAAGACCGAAGGAATAGATATCGTTCGCACACGTTGGCTTGAATTTCATTTTCTCTTCAACACTTGCGCTAATCATTTCGGGCGCCTTCCACCTGTTGTTTCCGTGTTGTTTTGAGGTAAAGCCTTCAATCCTGCCGTGCAGATGCGAAAGTCCGAAGTCGCAGAGATAGGCTCTCCCATCTTTTACAAGAATATTGTCCTTTTAGAAACACGAGTGAAATGTCGTCAAAAGAGGTTTGAAAAGAAAGAAGAAAAACACATACAGGTTTGAGATCGGCATGCGCGATATCACCCTGTTCATGATTATGCACTAAAGAGTGAAAGTTTAAAGTCAGAATTGAAGACGTGAAGAGAAGAGAGACGCAACTGTAGTCCAGCGCTCGAGCTATGTCGCGCATCTGTAGATTCTTAATCTCAATATGGCAAGTTCATGAGCATTTCCAATGATTAGACTAACAATAGATAAACGTTGCAACATGCTGAGATCGTTCCGCGAGTATTTCTCGAGCGTGCCATTCGTCATCCAAGGCGAGACAGGAACCGTATACGAGTTCGGCTTGAAGTTTTCCCATATGCCGAGGAGTGGAACAATATTCTCGTGTTTCAATTTGCTCCAGACGTTCATTTCTCTGACAATGCGCTTGACGAATTGTGAGAAACAGTGCACTTCCGAGAATGGCATTTTTTACTCACCATGCAATTTGTTTTGATCGGGTCATAATCTAGGTCAAGCTCATTGACAACTTTGACGACCTTCACGGCAATCTGTCATAGTGATTCACGCTTGAGATAAACGTAGTTGAACGACTTTTCATAGAAGAAACAAACCTCTGAAACATCCCACGTTACCCTTCCTTTCGGCGTATCAAGCGTAAACTTCAATTTCGATTCAGCATCGAAGTATATCGTAGGTACACGCTGGTTTTGCAGCTAACCTGTTGACTCTTTGGAAGTTTGAATTTGTGGGCCACGGCATACGCTCCATCCTCGCTACATAGTTCCGTCATGCCAAATGTTTCGGGCCTGCCATTCCAAAGAGCCTTGAGATTCAGCTCGTGCGCTATGTCTATGCATTGCGTAAATATTGAGGGTGGAAAGAAACAAAGTCATAAAAAGAAACGTACTCTCCGAGATCAGTTCATAATCGTAGTTCCCAGCATGAGGTTGAAAGAGAGGCGGAGTCTTCTTCTCATCTGGTGCCGAAGGGAAGCGAACGTCGAGAGATGAAGCTGTCATACAAAGTGAATAAGGACAAAAATACACGTCAGAGGACAATCAGCACTAGATACAAAACAAATCACCTCTGCTTTCTACCTCGATCCCATGCTCATCTATAAAGCGATCGAAACACTATAAGGTTGCATATTACTATCGAAAAGGTGTCGCTTCCATCTGAATCTATGCACCTTATGTTCTTCTCTCCATTCCTCAATGAGTTTCATGGTCTCGTCCCGGAGCGAGCGGACGGACGGGCTCGACAGATTGTTAGGGGATATCGTCAGTAATTCGTATTTCTGAATAGCTCTAATCACAAGTGTCAATACTCAATTAAAGCACAGTGAATTGGAGTACTTACGAGGTTGCTCTTCTGACGAGCTTCGAAAGGGGATCGCCCACTCGGAAATGCTTTTTAATTGAAAGGACAGTGTTGTTTAAAAGTGTCAGCACGTGATCACTCATAAGCCTTGCTTCCTCTGAATTCCCTAAAAGCTGATGGAAGTTGGTCGTTTCACTCGGCGGCTTAGACTGGGAGACTAGTTGCATAATTTCCTTGCTATCTGGATGACTCTGGAAATAATTATAAGGATCAGAGTCTCGGCATTGACGCACGTGCTTACCAAAGCAGATTGGCCAACAATTCTAACCACGGTTTGGCAGAGATACAATATCTTTACAGTCCTGGTATAAACGAGTTCTACAAAGTAATTCAGAAATTACGACATCAGAGATACGCCAATAACAGAGACACGGACAGACCTTTACTTGCAACGCCGAGCTCTGCAATCTCATTCTCTTCCGAGACTACTAGCAGTGGTAAGTATGTGTGTAGCGTAAGAAAACGAACTTTAAGCGTACTTGGATCTAAGTATATCGTCGAAGAGATATTGTTCAAATCGGTAACTTTATCGCCGTTCACAAGATCAAAAATGGGCTGCGTCAACTCCCACGCTCGGGACGTTTTCTAAGGCTTTTGTCAGCCACTTCTAAATGAAATATAATGTTATATTACTCGGAAGTTAACGCGCAGCCTTTTCAGTTTCTCTTCTTCCAAAGAAATGAGAGACTTATTGACTCGGTCGGTGGCTTTTTTGTGCATAGATTTGAACAACCGAGAAGTCCAGCTTGCTTGTGCAGTAGCGTCTCTTTCCTCTTCGTCCTGTCTCATCCGCTGAACTCTTCTTGTGACATCTTTCTCGGCGCTACATCCTCGTTAATCATCTAGAAAAAACCCGGTCTTACAGTTTAAACTCACCGAACAACCGTTTCCCAAAGTTGACACGAAAATAGGTCTGACGAAGAGGAACCTAAGGTATTACTCTTTCGCTTGTCGGTAATTTCCTGCTTAAGGACCTCATAGTCTTCCAATATGCTCTCAAGCTTTAAAAATCATTAATATAATAAGCGGGGACACTTGATCTAATCGACGAGGGTTGACACGAGGCCATCCACTCACTGTAGACTCCATACCACAGACGTGAGGTGACCGGCTCGCGTAAATGTGGAAGTACCTCTATAGCAAAAGATAGGGCACTGGCTGAAGGCTTTCAGTGATCTCTAGGGAAGCGAGTGTTGCGTTTGTTTGAGCAGCAAGTTAGAAATAAGAGGCCGAAAGGGTTGAAGGATTGCAGCGACGGGTCTTATGAGGTTGACGACGCTCATGGCTTCTCGATATACAATCTTGGATGTTTCTAGCCAAAAAGACCGGGAAGGCATATCAAAGTTTTGTTGTTGTTTTCCGCTATCAAATTTGTTGCGTGAGAATCGGGCCGCACGTTTCGTTGTGTCCGTATGGGTGGTTGTTTGACGCACGCGCGCTGTACGTAAGTGATTGTTGTTATGCAATGATTGTAATTTACATAATGGAGTTTCTTTGTTGTTTGGGTCAGCTACCGACACGACTGACCATGTCCTGATCCCCCGTTAACTGTCAGGCAAGTCTCCGCCCTTCTGACATCCGCAGGCACCAGCCATGGACGACCTTATCCACTATGATGCTGTCGTTTTACCTACCGATCCGACTTGGCGCATGACCAGACCGAGTGACCTGAAGTACTATAGAGAAATTGAAAGTGACGGTAGCTTCAGCTTGCTGTCGTCCGAGTGCTGGTGGAGGGATCATTATGAGTTCTTGCTTTCTCGTGGCTACCAGTTGAGGCCGAGATACCATCCTGGATGGAAACCGTCCTGGCTTGAGACCGACATCTTTCCGTACGCTTGCGAGGATGCGCACAGTCAGATCGTATGTCTTGTCTTCCTCATCCCCTTGTGGTACATATCTGAAATATATTGTGCCTTGACCTGCTTAAGATAGAGGTAGTCATGGATGCGAAGCGAGTCCGGGATGGCAAAATTGTGGCAGTCAAGAAACTCTCGGCGGACAGCCGGGAGGCTCAGATAGGCCTCATGCTATCTTCATCAGAGCGCCTCCAGGACCCTACGAATCATTGCGTTCCGATCTTTGACACGTTCGTCGACGAGCAAGACAATCAAACGATGTTCATTGTCATGCCACTTCTTCGAGCTTTTAACGACCCGGACTTTGAACATGTAGACGAAGCAGTTGATTTTGTGCGTCAGGCGTTAGAGGTACGTCCACACTCCGCAGAATCTTATTCTTGCTGAATTCCGACTGTATTGAAGGGGCTTGTTTACATGCATAGTCGAAACGTGGCTCATAGGTGCGCCTGACTCTCGTTTTTGCTGATGTCGATAGCGTCTGACGCAAGCTATTCCAATGTCTAAAGGGACCTTTCTGATCTCAATATCATGATGGATGGGCGACCTCTCTTTGATCCAGATGGCTTTCACCCAGCCCAGCAATACTTGACAGCACGAGACTTGTCGAAAGCCAAACCACGATCGAGAAGTGATGTCGAACGTGTGAGATATTATTTCACGGACTTCGGAATTTCCACGCATTTTGAAGACGACAACAGACCTCGTCTGGTGGTTGGTAATGTTGCAGCAGAGGAAGGCATTCCAGAATTGAGCTTATTTATCCCTTACGACCCGTTTCGTGTCGACGTATTTACCCTAGGGATGGTGTTCAAGAGGAATCTTCTCGATGTACGTTTTTGCATGCATTTAGTACTGCCCCTCCTGATAATGCATCCTTTGCTCAGGTATATAAGAACCTTCTTGTCCTGGCTCCTCTCATTCACGAAATGACAAAAGAGAAGCCTGAGGAACGCATAACTGCTCCTCAGGCTTTTGAACTTTTCGAACAGTTGATAACAACGTATCCTGGCTATGCACGTCGCTGGTGCCTACACTCTCACGACGAGCGTAGTACTGTGCGTTTTAATCGAAACATCCGCTCTGTTTTCCGCGAGCTGTCATACTTGTCGAAGTCACTTGGGTCAAAAAGTAAGTTTTTGACCAACATGTTTCTTGTCATTCCTGGGTATCTAATGCATCTTGTTCAAATGCGTAATTGCCTCCTAGTCAAAGCGGCAGCCCTCCTTCCTCTCTCAGTCGCTTCATTCCTCCTTTTTACAGGCCCACGGAGGTACCTGTTGCGTCTGCGACGATGGTTATTTGGTTAAATTGTTCGCATTGTTAGCTATCTCGCGTATCCTTTGTGTATTTCTTCTTAAATTTCTGCACCCATGTTTTGCTGCTACTCGTGTTGCTCCTGCTTTGAAACGTGCATTATGTGCGGATTGCATTATTTTGAATAACATTTTGGATTTGGATCTGATTTGTGACGACGCAGAACTCTGAGATTTGTTTAAGGTTCCCCGAATGCCATATGAGAGATTGAGGCTCTTGTTTCGATGTCAGAGAGGATGTAATATTCCGTCCCTACATCACATCGAAGTTTTGCTATATTCTTAACCTTGTGAAACAAAAGTCGAATGTACATTATGTACAAGAGACCGTACATGTACTCTTCTTATCCGCTCCTTCATTCTGTCTTGCTTCTATGCTTGTTCTTGTACGACACCCACAGGTATACGCCCTTGGAGAAAGGCACCGTCCCTGAGCGCTTGAGCTCCAATTCTTGTTTGCCTCAAAATGGCTAAAACAAAAAGAGGAACTTGGCGGCGGCGTTGTTAGCAAACTCCAATACGGTTTTTCATATATCACTACCCGTACATGATCCCTATCATGACCAGAAGTACCAGAAGTTTGATGTTTCTTCATGAGCGTACGACCCACGGATGATTCCGTGCTTTATCTGAACGGTCTCCAACGTACCCGAATCACCGCTTTGACTCGCATGTCCTCGCATCTTAAAAAGTATTCGTGATGCATGGTGATTTGGGGGAAGCAACGGTATGCGTTATGCGAGTTCGTTGAGTAGAGACAATATACCTAACCTAAGTGTAACCCACACCATCTTTTCATTGCCGTTTTCAGGTATTAAGCTAGCCCCGACGCAATATTACCAGAAAAACGAGTTTCTAGGTGTAAACACTGTTCGCTTTACCTCCCGAATCTTGTCCGTTGGGCGCGTTTTCTGTTTTATGTAAGGAGTGTTCAAAATGCAGGGGCGCTTCCGATTTTTAATTAATTAAGACCGCGTAAGTACTAGCCAGTTCTCGCTTAAAGAAGGTTCGTTGTAGATCTTCCGGTTACATCACAACTGCAATCCCTTTTTCTCTAGGCCCTTCAAACACTCCGCGCATGAGGCGAAGATGCCGATGGCGTGTGGGCAAATGTGGGAGAATGTATGGCCAATTTTCTCACTGACTCCATGCGTCTGAGGCCTAGCGTGCCGTCTACAGTGAGTTACTTAATCCGTTCTCCTAGATGTAATCTACTCTGAACTCCTCCTGTCTTTTGGTATGAATTCGTCTGAAGCCGTCATATACGCTGCGAAGACGAGAGCTCTCGATGGTAAGCTGGATCCGTGCTTTGATTTCCTTGGTTCAAATTTACAATTGTATTGGTTACGCCTATCTATTGCAGAGCTGCGCTCGAGAAAAGTGGCAGAATTCGATAAGGAGAAGATTGAAGTCGACGATCGAGACGATGCGGATCCCGAGCTTGGAAGGACCCGCTTTGCAATCATGCATCGTGTGCGAGATACTGAAATCAATGGATCCCCAAGTAATTCGGTGCGTGTTTCGTCTCCGTCTCTTTCGTGATGGCTAATTGAGAAGAACAGCAGCTATTGTCCCTTAGAGCGAATTTTGGCGTACAGCTTGCTGTAGTCAAGTCTCTTAACACTGGAGGCATGACAGATTACCTAATGCCTGATTTAAATTGGTCCCGGGAAGAAGCGGACCAAGGGATGGAGAGGAAGCTCAAAAGAATTCTTGCCGTACGTGTGACCCCCACTTGGCTCAAAAAGCATCAGAGTTAACGTATACATGTAAAAAGTATTACAAGCGTGAATGCATCATATGGCAGTCAATTTCGGCGACACCAAATGCGGCTCGCGCACACAATCTCCTGCAGTTTTACGGTTTTATGGAAAGCTATTCCTACCACGTTATGCCAGCTATGGTTTGCAAACACTATGATATGGGTGATATGCGTAGCTATATAGCTATGAGACGCAAACCGTTTCTCTCTGACAAAGACAAGATTTTCTCTGTGAGTTGCGTTGCAAGTATGACTGGTTTTTGGAAATAAATGAATTAACCTTTAATCTAATTTAGGTCGCTGACATAGCAAAAGCAATCGACTTCTGTACGCATTCTGTGTGTTGGTAATATGTATTGGACTTACAATAATCTAACTATTTCAGTGCATTGTCATGGCATTACCCACCGCGATATTCGCACCGTAAGCATTACTTTCTGTCAAAAGTTGCAACCGCTCATACATTTTGTGCACATAGAAAAACATTCTCCTCGAATTTCGTGACAATCACATAGCAGGAGTTCTCGGGGACTTCGGTTCAGCTAAAGATTTTTTAATGCAAAATCCTACGTTTATCAGGTCATCGACGAGACAACCTTGGGACCGCTGGTCTCCGCCTGAGTACGAAGTCTCTGTGGAATATCGATATGGCACTGGAGAAGGTGATATTTGGCAGCTTGGTTGCACCCTTTTGGAGGTACAGACCATTTCTGCGGCACAAATTCTCACAATTTGACGTAGTTCATACGTTGCAGGCCTTACAGGAAGCAGACCCTTGGACGCCGCTTTCCAGAGAAGATTATCAACCTTTACTTCGCGCGCATAAATACCCGGTGAAAGCGGCAGACTATGACGGAAGGAGATACAGAAAGGTTAGAGACGTCCACTATGACTTCATGAAAATATGCTGGAAAAGAAAAGAAGAAAGGCCTTCTGCGCGAGACCTTTATCCGAGACTCGTCGAGCTCGCTGATTAATGAAGTCTGCTTCCGATCTGTATAAAGCATATGTAGCACTTTGAAATAAGTTTGTTCCGCTAAATCTACTCGAACTGTTTTAGAACGGCCTAAAACTTGATTCTGAAGGGAGAATATCATGATAATCAACTAGTCTTGTGCCGATTCTCTCTCAACTTTCGCCCTAGGAACGTACGAGGCTACGTGTAAGAGACGAACTCTATCGTACATTTTATTTACCCGAAACCAAATGGTACAGGAAATTGTGAGAATACTCAAATCAAGCCTCTATCAGCTTCTTGCGAATCGCTTTGAGTTTTGTGAGAGCCTTGCTAAGGAAAAACAGGCCAGCTTCAGCTTCACTTTTCCCCACCAGCGAAACGCCGAAAGCTCTGTTATCATAGCCAGCTCGGATGAAGCTTACGATAACGTCCGAGAAATCATTCCCAAGGATAGGAGGGACTCTCTCCTTCACATGCTCAATGAGAAGCTCTGACCTTTTCTCCGCCCGTTCTTTGGCATTTAGCCCCTTCCACATCTCGAGACTCTCTTCCAGAGGAAGGAGGTTATTGTCATGAACGTAGTCCGGGTCTCGCATATCGCCCTTCCAGACAAGCAAGGACCTCCAAAGAGCAACCTCGAATAGGCAGACGCCGAGGCTGTAGATATCGTCCTGCGCTCGATACGGGTCAAACCGCCTTTCAGGACTCAGTGCGCTGATTCCCTGATCTCGAGGATGAATGTAGATGCGGCGCCTGGAAAGAGCTTCTTCATAAGGCTCCAAGCTCGTTTCACCATCGTCTGTGCGTGCGAACTGTAATGAAGAAAGATATGGATGTCCCAGTTTGTAAGGGAATCGGTCGCGTTCGGTCATAGTCAGGGGCTCGACGACGACAATAGTCTCAGGATGAATGCGTTTGTGAACAAGTCCGAGCGAGTGAACAACCAGAAGCCCAGTTACTAGATGTATCGCGAACTCGACACGATCGGCCAGTGGATGAAGAGGATTCAGTGAACGCTCGTCCATGAGTAAACGGCGGAGAGTCACAGGGAACGGGTTGGATGCAGGAGGAAGTTTGAATAGAAGATCGCATCCATTCCCGGGGCTTGTCACTATGATGGGGCAACAACGAAGCACGTCACCTTCTGGCCTATGCGTAAGAAACACCTTTGAATACGAACTCTCCTCAGCAAAAAAACGAGCAATCTTCAGCGCTTCCTCTTTGTAACGCCTGTACGGAAGCACGAGGCCCTCCCACCGGGGGATGATTAAGCAATTATTATACTCAGGCAAATCTGCGCCTCCAGGAACATCGGATTTGGGCTTTAAGGATGCGTGCGTAAATGCATATTCCCGTAGCCGCGTGCCCTTCATATAAGAATCAACCATACGTTGGTCTGTATACTGGTACTGAGACCACGGAAACCCGATACTGATCTCTGCGATCGGCATTTCAGTCCGGAGACGCTCTTTAGCAGAAGCAACAAGCTGCATGAATTGTGTCTCGCGTCCTATAGCTCTGGTACCACGGGGAATAGTCAAGGAGGGAGCTCCTCTAGACTCCGCAAGGCATTTCCAAGAGAGCTCTTTTCTAGCTGCTATCAGATCCTCGGCTTTAGACTTAATAGCTTTGTCGCCATACGATATAAATCCGGTTCTGCCAATGACTGAAAGGCTCTGAAGAAAGTTATTTTATACATCCGAGAATACTTGAATCAAAATACGAGAAAACTCACCCTTCCTTGGCCCTCCAACCATTGTCGCTTCTTCTCTTTCTTCTTTGACTCGGAATCCGCGGCCTTCTTTTCTCCTTCTTCCTCCTCCTCCTCCTTCTCCTCCTCTTCAACCAAAGCCTCTTCTTCGGACTGCCAAAGCGCAGACGTATCCTCTTCGACGTCAGCCGTTGGAGGCTTTTCTGTGAACTTGACGGAAAGACGACGAGACCAGTCCGTAACTCGTTCCTTGTACTGTTGTGTGAGTTCTTCAGCGAGTTTGATGTCCGATTTAAGTGCCTCTATCCTATCCGAAGGCATCGACGAGCTTTTGCAGATCCCGTCGGCGACGACCTTCCAATATTTGAGATGGGCTTCCGCACGTCGTAACTTCTCCTGATGCTTTTGCACTGTACGGCGAGCGGTACAAAGTCGATGGCCTTGCTCCACGATTTCCTTGGATATCTTGATGAGTGCGGCAAGGCCAATGGCAGAGCTGACTGTCTCCATTCTCTGGGACAAATAATGTTTTGTTATCGAACGTCAGACTTCATTGTTCAAGGTTTACTTACAGGTAGGACCTTGGAGGATTCGTCAAGGACGAGCGGAAAGGTTCGGAGGAAGGCGATCTTGAGTCGCTGAGACGAGAGCAGGGAGCTAGACCTTCTCCAAGACGAGGCTGATCTTCGCGAGTGATGGAATGGTACTCATTGATGAGTCGATGATCATGCCGTTGCAATCGCCGCCGTTTCAATTGAGTCCTCCTCATCTTCTTGTTGTGAGTAACTATGTAGCTGTCGGCCCGAAAATAATCGTCTTACGTAAGTAGATAACAGGGCACCCATATTGGCCTACAAGGATCATTGGTAAAACCTTAATTCTACAACACGAAAACAAGGGATCTACTTGAGGAATTGAGATGGAAATAAATATTAAGAGTTCGGCATCAAATCTCAGAATCCGCCTCGATTGAGACAAAGCACACATGCGAGCCGCAACAACAGAGGACATCTTTGCGCGTAAAACTGTTGATTAGACGGACGCAAATCCGGCAGAGCCTGGCGTGTCGTGATTCGGCGAGGGAGCTAATCATGTTGCGATAGAGGGGAATTATGCATACTCAACTCTATGTGTGCTATGTCATCGATGCATGTTATATTATCTAATCTATGGCCGATACGCGAAAGTGTAGATTATGCATTTTCAGTGAATATTCGACATTTGCGCCATGGAAGAGGCCTGTCTGTACATTATATAAGTTTTTGTTTTGGCGAATGTTGGAATATTGCGTTTTTTATTAGTAATTAAGAGCTATGGTGTGCTATACGTGCGCGGAAGAGATACATGTCGGCAGTTGAACTGTAAATGCAGTATGGTCCCGCAGATCTACCTTACCGGTTTCTGTTGTTGCATCATATTAAACACTTCAGGCACCCCCCTACAGAGGACCTAATAGGTATAACTCTCCCCAAGAGGGTTTGGCCTATTAGGTCCCCTTTTTCAGTGGCATTCCCAAGGGGTGTGGGTTTTCCCAGAGGTCTGGATTTTCCCAATTTCGGGAATTCCCCAGACTGATCTCAGGGTCTCTGGGAAAACCCAGCCATGGGTAATCCCATAGCTTGTCACTGGCTGTCAGGGGGTCCTGGTTTGGGAATTCCCCAATAAATAGACCTAATTATAGCAGTTTTTTCTTTGCTGCATAGTATACATATACTGGATTCTATAGTACAAATTAGAGCCCAAACCACAGCTTGATCTGGCCTGGGATACCAGGGGTTTAGTACAAACTAGGTCAGAGGCAGGGGTCAGTCAGGACATCATTCCTCTGACAAAATACAGGGAATTGAGCCACAATGTATATTCAGGCTTTCTTTTTATTGTACATGTCAATATGCCATACCACAAGGATAAGTTCTCTTTCTAAAACTCTCATGGTAAAGTTGTAGACATATTGCACAGACTCATTTTAGAACAGTATAAAAGAAAACATGTTGGATTGCACAACTTATATCCTAAGATACAGATAACATTATCCTGACTGTACGGCACTATACAATTTTACTATGTGATTATATGTAGTTATATGAGGCATTTTCAAGCTTGGGAACTCCCAGCATGGGTATTCCCAAGCTTGGAAAATCCCAGCATGGACATTCCCAAGACTGGGAACTCCCAACATGGACATTCCCAAGATTGGGAAATCCCAGCATGGGTCTTCCCAAGCTTGGGAAGTCCCAACACTGGGAACTCCCAAGTTTGGGAGATCCCAGCTTGGGCATTCCCAAGCACAGGATTTCCCAGCTAGACAAAGCATACTTAGGATAAGTCTTTCACACCTTAAAATTCAATGCATTATAATAAGACAATATTACAGGTGGGTGTAGGAGCTGTACAAGATTACCTGGGTGCTAATTACCACATTTCCAGACGTGATAATTTTAAAGTTTCACTATATGGCTGCTGGGGCTGCAGCAGGTTCTAATTGGCAGTCCCGGCAGTCCGGCATGACCCTGGCCTACTCCAAAAGTGGTTGGCAGTTGCATGATGTTGCGCACTGCCCGCCTTCTCTTGTTATAGGAATTATTTGTATTTGTAATATCAATGCCCACCCTTCGCTAGCGGGTCGTAAAATCAGCCTAGACCAATTCAGGCACCCTGCGGACACCCCCGATTGATCGCACCCCTGCTTTTTTGGGCGGCTGGCCGACGCGATCCCGACGCGCATCACGTCATTCCCCGATGCTCCCGCCGCGACAGCGAGCTTTGCTTTTTTTCTTCCTGTTTGCTTTTGTATTCATTACCTATCCATTCAGATTATAATACTACAAGAATTATTCATTTACGCTATACATTCTAAAAGGGGGCGGGGAGCGCTCGCTCACCCGCACGCCGCCACCCGCCACCTGGCCTGCCCATCGCGTCGGGCCCTCGGGCCCGTTCATCCCTCCGCCTGCTGCGTGTTGCCCTGTATCCCTGCGCGTCGTCCCGCATTTCTGCACTCACTACCGACCGACTGCCCACACTCCCTGACCAACCCGCCGTCTCTTGCCGTGGTCTTCGCGTACGGGTTGAAACGGAAAAGAACAAGCTTGTTGGTAAACGGGTTCTTGTGCTGCGTCCAGGGGCGCTTGTGGATCTTCGGTCTCGCGGGGCGTACAATGGCCTGGATCTCCGAGCTGTTGATGAGGCATGTAATGTCGGGGTTCGCGATCTTGGCGGTCGAAAGGAAGTAGTCGTTCTTCTGGACGGCGGCGGTGTCGGATGTGCCGAGACCTCGTCGAGGCGAGCAGACGCACTCTCGGTCCAGATGACAACACACCCGAGATGGTCACCCGGCGCGAGCTAAAGGATATTGAGGCGCGTGACGTTGACGAGCTCGACGCCGGGGAGGATGTGGAACGCCTTGACAACGCCGTTGTCCTCGGAGTAGACGACGAGAGGGCCACGGCACTGGCGCTGGCGGTAGTCACGCAGCTTGCCCTTGCCCGCGCGGAGCCTGCGGGAGGAGGAGACCTTCTGCACGTCGGCGTATGCACTGAGCGCGGTGAAAAGCGCGACGGCCTTGGTGAGCGACTCGGCAGCGGCAACGAGGAGGGGCACCTCCTCGGCCTGCTCGATGCGGTGACCGCGCGTCCTCGCGCGCATGGGGAGCGCGGAGGAGGCGAGCGCGGAGACGACGGCGAAGCGGCACTGGTTCTGGTACCTTGACGTGCCAGCGGCGCCAGACCATGGTCGGCACGAACATGCGCCCGCCGCGACACATGTTGTCAAAGGCGGCCTGGCCGGAGCGAGCCGCCGACGCGCGGGATACGCGCGACGGTGCGGCCCGTACCCCAAGACTCGGCGCTGGTCTGGTGGACGGCCTTCTTGCTCACCGCGTACGGCTGGCGCTTGTTCTTCGCAATGCTCTCTGAAAAGACCGTTAGGAATCGGCTCTTTCACTTGAAAAGCCGTTGGGTAGAAAACTTACTGTGCACCTGCTGGACCACGTCGAGACGAATGGGCGTCGTCAGGACATCCGGAAAGAGCGACAGCGAGCAGGTGGCGACGATGCGCCGTTGCAATTCGCCGGCGTCGCGATCCCGACGAGGTCGGACCCGTGTGCTCGTTCAACGAGCTGCAAATGATCCCGCGTGTAAGCGATCTGGGAAGCGGGTACGCGCGAGCATACGTGTCGTCGCGCTGAGCGCCACGGACATGCCGCTGCAGTTCGTCAACGTCGCAATCCCGACGAACAAGGCGCGCTACGCGGTCGGCCTCGCACGCAAGAAGAGCGGAAAAGGTAGTGAGGGGTCTGCGCGTGCATCCAATGGTATTGAAGCGTCGCTGAGGCCTTTCCCGCGCATTCTCAGTATGACGAGGCAGCGCGGATGTCGTCTGCTGGATTCGAAGCGTGCCGCGTTTGCACGCGAGACGTGTCGGCTGTGAGAGGGAGGCTGCGACAGAGGGAGACCGCAAGAGAGAGAGACCGAGAGAGAGAGAGAGACCGCAAAAAAGGGATACCGTGCGGGAGCGCCCTGCACTGTAAGCGAGAGAGAGCGGCCACACAAGAAAAGACTGTGCGTGTCGTGTCTACACACAGGGACACGGCCGTGCGTGCTGCACAAGCCGCTGGCACGCCCTGGAGCGGCCCTGACTGCACGAAAGGGTCTGAAAAAGACATCAGAATGTCATTATAAGTAGATAAAAGGTTTTTTGTACTTACCTGAGGGTCTTGCTGTGCTGTTGAGGTCGTGGACGTCGTTGTTGTCGTCGACAAGCGACATCAAGACGACATCCGCGACTTTCGGCACTTCCCGCGCGGTGCTCGTGCACTTGCTCCTGAGCGCACCTTGTTTGATTTATACAACATCCAATACACCATTGTTGACCTCGATTTTTTCTGAGGGATCAAGTATATACTATCACTACATGCTAAAAAAATTATAGCATCTCGATCTTTCTGGATGTCCTCAAAGTAAGCATACAATTACGCATTTCCCATGTAAAACCTTATTTTTGCAGTTTCACTAATTATTTTCTACAGTTTGATCAAGTGAACGGATTGAGGCGGTTCTTTTTTAAAATAAAACTATGCGACTAGTATAAAATTATCTGTGTGTCCGATGAGTTGTGGGAGAAGCAGAAATATGCTATCTCGAAAACAGTGTTTTGGAGCATGAACAGCGTGTACATTATATGGTAAACTTGTCTTGCCTAACTCAAATACACACACTCTCACCCATTTCTTCTAAATCTCCAATATAACACCTGGAAAACATTTATTTATATGTAAATATGTATTCCCCAAATTATCAGAATTTATGAAGCTGAGGAAGAATTAAAATAAGACAAACAAAGGCCGTTTCGGACCTAGATTCACTAAAATGACATGAAATCATGCGCATTTTAACTTTTGAGTGCCGACGAGCACCGTCTTCAGCCTAAAGTTTTTAATTTGCACCAACCTTACTTATAGCTACTAGTATGCAAAGTTTGAACTTTGTAGATCAAATTTTCTAATTTATAAAAATCTAAAACGTTGGGTGTTTTGGTATTGAGAGCACCTCACCGGTGTCGATTCCGTTATAAGTTACAATATACTTCATCCTGGTTCTCCTAAAAACATAAATAGATGCATTATAGTGTAATATAAATATTAAATATTTTTTAGCATTTTAATGCTGCGCCGAGCAGGCAGAAATGAATATACTTTTGTCCTTTCCTTCGAGCCACAGCGTCGGCATCAACCCGGCAAAGCAAATCATTACTCGATTTGGGGCGTGGATCAGTGCCGACGATGACACGTCGTTTTCTTCCTCGACGTCGTCTGCTACGTCGTCTCCGTCTCTCTCTGGCTTGCCGCGTGGTCACCTGTTGCTCGCTCTCGCTCCTCTGTATCCTTACACGGCTCGTCTCAGACTCCTCAAGATCGCTGCTGCGCGCCTGCATCGTCCCCTGCTACTCGCCAGCCGGAGGCTTTCTTCTGTCAGTCTGATGCCCCCGACTCGCCTCAGCCGTCGCAGGACGACAGTGCTTCGGGGCCCTCTCGCAAGCGTCCCAGGACAGACATGAGCAGAAGTTGCTAAAAAACGTCTCAAGCTTCCTGTATACGCACCCCGGCGCGGCGGGGAACCGCAGGACAACGTTCGAAGCGTAGCATGTCGCGCCGGCGCAGCGGACGCCCCGCGCGTCAGTTGTGCGGCGTGAAGGTGCCCACGCCATGTTCCTGTGCATCCTTGAGGTGGGCATCCGCCCCGGAGGCGTTCCGTGCGAGCCGGCAGACGGAGGCGCGCGCGAGCGCTTCGGGCGTCCAGTAGCCCACGCACACGTCGACAGTGACCGTGTCCGTGTCCGTCGCGAGGCGCTGCGTCGGATATGGCGGGCTCGATGCGCACGGAGCCGTGCGCGAGCCGCACGAGAGCACGTAGAGCCCCTCGGCGGGAGCGCGAAGGAAACCTGCGAGTGGTACGGCGGGGCGTCCATTTTTTTCCTTGGCCGGAAGGTCTTGGGTGAGTGAGTGTTGCGCTTTCAGGTCGACTTGGAGAGGCGCTGACGAACGCAAGGAGGCGCGCGCTCACCACGACCGCACCGCTGCCCAGAACTCCCGGGACAAGCGCAAGGCGCAGTACACCGCCATGGAGTGCCGCATCGCCGAGCTCAAGGAGGAGAATAGGCTGCTCAGGGCGGGTATGCATACTTCTGACTCCAAGCAACGCACGGATGACAGAAGACAGGAGGAGGAACTGGAGCGTGAGAAGGTGCACGAGAGGGAGAACACAGAACTTAAAGAGAGGATCAAGTCCCTCGAGAAGGGTTGGGAGGCTGTAATGAAGGTCTTCGCTATCAAGGGCTTCCGACACCTTCCACATCTACTCCTACTGGCTATCCATCGAACACGTCGCCGTCTCCCTCTAATTCGACAACCACTTTCCCTGTTCTCGTCCCCTACTTTTCAATTTCCCTCTGAGTCTACCGTGGTCACGGTAGAAGAACGTGTCGGCCATCACGTTCCAGTCATTCTCGGGGCACCTTGTTGTTCGTCGGGATCGCGACGTCGACGATCCGCAGTGGCACGAACGCGTCCTCGCGGGCCGGGTTGCAGCGCTGCTCGCGCGCGTGCGTCCGCAATCTTTAGGGTGCGGGTTAGTGGCACGGAGGGGGAGTGCGCACGGAAGAGGAGCGTGTTGGGCGCGTTGGACGTCAGCGACTGGATGGCGAAGCTCGATGTGCTCGGAAGCGCGGAGAGGGCGATGGAGGCGTTTATCGCGCTTTTGGTGGAGTTCAACTTGATTGGGACGGGAAGAGAGGAGGAGGGAGGACACATCCACTGCTCGTCTTGAGGAGCAGCTCGGTCGCGCGCGAGCTCGCGCTGCCTCCGCGGGCGTGCGACATGGAGACGGAGGTCGCGATGATCGCGCTGGATCTAATGAGTTTGAGTGAGGGGGACGTATGGTACGAGTGTGCCGGCCTGCACGTCTGCATTCTGATTTTTCTTTTCTCGTGAGCTATGTAGAACAAGTGCCGAGCAGACGAAAAGCAGACCTCTGCGGCGATGCGTGCGTTGCTCGTCTTCAGGTCGAGTGTGCCGAACGCGAGGCCCACCGCGAGTCCGTGGCGGAAGTTGTTGAAATCCGTCTCGAGCTTCCTGTACATGCGCCCCGGTGTGGCGGGGAGGCGCAGGACGACATCGAAGCGCAGCATGTCGCGCGGGCGCAGTGCACGCCCGTTGAACTCCTTGTGCAATTCAGACAAACTGTTTTTCTTTCTTTCTTTCTTGAATGTTTTCCGCACCTCGATTACTTTTCCCCCTCTAGTTATTTTTAAGTAAAAATGTAGCCTCTCGTATACTTATGTATAATAGTTCATCTATAATATAGAAAACATTTGACCCAAAAAAGGCCCGACATTGAGAACAGTGAGCACGAGGGCGGGCAACGGTGAGCGGCTATGGTAGTGCTATCCATGAGCGAGTGTGGGCGGGCGGAAGCGGTCATTAGGAATCACGCCGGATAGTCTTAGCAAGGGATGTAAAAAAACAAATAAAGTTCTATCTTAGTCTATACTGGGAAGACGGCGGTTGCACAGCCCTCCGTTTTCAGGGTCTGCCGAAGTGTTGAGTTGGAGGTGGCATCAACCCAGAAGCTCCAAAAAAGGGCTCATATTGATTGTGTTAAGTAACTCAATCAATTTCAAATTTGTCTTATTATAATATTCTAAGTTATGAAAGGCTTGAATTTTGCCAGCATTTACAGTTTGTCTTTAATATCTTTTGACTGGCTGGGATGTCCTATTTTTGGGATTTCCCAAGCTTGGGAATGCCCAAGCTGGGACCTCCCAAACTTGGGAGTTCCCAAGCTTGGGAATACCCATGCTGGGAGTTCCCAGTCTTGGGAAATCCCATGCTGGGAGTTCCCAGTGTTGGGACTTCCCAAGCTTGGGAAGACCCATGCTGGGATTTCCCAATCTTGGGAATGTCCATGCTGGGATTTTCCAAGCTTGGGAATACCCATGCTGGGAGTTCCCAAGCTTGAAAATGCCTCATATAACTACATATAATCACATAGTAAAATTGTATAGTGCCGTACAGTCAGGATAATGTTATCTGTATCTTAGGATATAAGTTGTGCAATCCAACATGTTTTCTTTTATACTGTTCTAAAATGAGTCTGTGCAATATGTCTACAACTTTACCATGAGAGTTTTAGAAAGAGAACTTATCCTTGTGGTATGGCATATTGACATGTACAATAAAAAGAAAGCCTGAATATACATTGTGGCTCAATTCCCTGTATTTTGTCAGAGGAATGATGTCCTGACTGACCCCTGCCTCTGACCTAGTTTGTACTAAACCCCTGGTATCCCAGGCCAGATCAAGCTGTGGTTTGGGCTCTAATTTGTACTATAGAATCCAGTATATGTATACTATGCAGCAAAGAAAAAACTGCTATAATTAGGTCTATTTATTGGGGAATTCCCAAACCAGGACCCCCTGACAGCCAGTGACAAGCTATGGGATTACCCATGGCTGGGTTTTCCCAGAGACCCTGAGATCAGTCTGGGGAATTCCCGAAATTGGGAAAATCCAGACCTCTGGGAAAACCCACACCCCTTGGGAATGCCACTGAAAAAGGGGACCTAATAGGCCAAACCCTCTTGGGGAGAGTTATATCTAATAGGTCCTCTGTAGGGGGGTGCCTGAAGTGTATTAAACGAAGTTACAGTTTTAAGTACTGTTTATGTACCTCTCGAAGATTTACGAGTGCCTGATACAAGAAGAACAAGCTGACCTCCGCTTCGCTTTTGGTTCTCAAAGAAACACCAAGCGCGTCATCGTCATAACCAGCTCGGAGACAGCTCACGATTACCTCTGTAAAGCCCTCACCAAGAATAGGCGGCATCTTTTGCGTCACATGCTCGATAAGGAGCTTGGCCTTTTTACGCGCACGTTCACCAATAGTGCCTCCCATGCCGACAGATTATCCAACAAGGGTACGAAGCTATCATCGTGAACGTAGTCTGGCTCCGGAGAACGGATTAAGTAGCTCACTGCAGACGGCACGCTAGGCCTCAGACGCATGAAGCCAGTGAGAAAATTGGCCATACATTCTCCCACATTTGCCCACACGCCATCGGCATCTTCGCCTCATGCGCGGAGTGTTTGAAGGGCCTAGAGAAAAAGGGATTGCAGTTGTGATGTAACCGGAAGATCTACAACGAACCTTCTTTAAGCGAGAACTGGCTAGTACTTACGCGGTCTTAATTAATTAAAAATCGGAAGCGCCCCTGCATTTTGAACACTCCTTACATAAAACAGAAAACGCGCCCAACGGACAAGATTCGGGAGGTAAAGCGAACAGTGTTTACACCTAGAAACTCGTTTTTCTGGTAATATTGCGTCGGGGCTAGCTTAATACCTGAAAACGGCAATGAAAAGATGGTGTGGGTTACACTTAGGTTAGGTATATTGTCTCTACTCAACGAACTCGCATAACGCATACCGTTGCTTCCCCCAAATCACCATGCATCACGAATACTTTTTAAGATGCGAGGACATGCGAGTCAAAGCGGTGATTCGGGTACGTTGGAGACCGTTCAGATAAAGCACGGAATCATCCGTGGGTCGTACGCTCATGAAGAAACATCAAACTTCTGGTACTTCTGGTCATGATAGGGATCATGTACGGGTAGTGATATATGAAAAACCGTATTGGAGTTTGCTAACAACGCCGCCGCCAAGTTCCTCTTTTTGTTTTAGCCATTTTGAGGCAAACAAGAATTGGAGCTCAAGCGCTCAGGGACGGTGCCTTTCTCCAAGGGCGTATACCTGTGGGTGTCGTACAAGAACAAGCATAGAAGCAAGACAGAATGAAGGAGCGGATAAGAAGAGTACATGTACGGTCTCTTGTACATAATGTACATTCGACTTTTGTTTCACAAGGTTAAGAATATAGCAAAACTTCGATGTGATGTAGGGACGGAATATTACATCCTCTCTGACATCGAAACAAGAGCCTCAATCTCTCATATGGCATTCGGGGAACCTTAAACAAATCTCAGAGTTCTGCGTCGTCACAAATCAGATCCAAATCCAAAATGTTATTCAAAATAATGCAATCCGCACATAATGCACGTTTCAAAGCAGGAACAACACGAGTAGCAACAAAACATGGGTGCAGAAATTTAGGAAGAAATACACAAAGGAGACGCAAGATAGCTAACAATGCGAACAATTTAACCAAGCAACCATTGTCGCAGACGTAACAAGTACCTCCGTGGGCCTGTAAAAAGGAGGAATGAGCGACTGAGAAAGGAAGGAAGGTTGCCGCTTTGACTAGGAGGTAATTACGCATTTGAACAAGATGTATAAGATACCCCAGGAATGACAAGAAACATGTTGGTCAAAAACTTACTTTTTGACCCAAGTGACTTCGACAAGTATGACAGCTCGCGGAAAACAGAGCGGATGTTTCGAGTAAGGCGCACAGTACTACGCTCGTCGTGAGAGTGTAGGCACCAGCGACGTGCATAGCCAGGATACGTTGTTATCAACTGTTCGAAAAGCTCAAGAGCCTGAGGAGCAGTCAACCGTTCCTCAGGCTCCTCTTTTGTCATCTCATGAATGAGAGGAGCCAGGACCAGAAGGTTTTGATATACCTGAGCGAAGAAGCATATTCAGAAGGGGTTACTGAGCGTACGCAAAAACGTACATCGAGAAGATACCTCTTGAAGGTCATCCCTAGGGTGAACACGTCGACACGAAACGGATCGTAAGGGACAAATAAGCTCAATTCTGGGATGTCTTCATCTTGTGCCACGTTACCAACCACCAGGCGAGGTTTGCTGTCGTCTTCAAAATGCGTGGAAATTCCGAAGTCCGTGAAATAATATCTCACACGTTCGACATCACTTCTCAATCGTGGTTTGGCTTTTGACAAGTCTCGTGCTGTCAAGTGTTGATGACATGGATGAAATCCATCTGGGTCAAAGAGAGGTCGCCCGTCCATCATTATATTCCCATAAGAAAGATCCCTTTGCAGGAGTTGGAACAGCTTGCCTCAGACGCTAGCGACATATCGACAAAAACAAAAGTCAGGCGTACCTGTGAGCCACGTTTTGGCTATGCATGTAAACAAGTCCCTTCAAGTACGTCGGAAATCAGCAAGAAATAGAATCCTGCGCAAAGTGGACGTACCTCTAACACCTGACGCATAAAATCAATTGCTTCGTCTACATGTTCAAACTCTGGTTCGTTAAAATGTCGAAGAAGCGGCATGACAAGGAACATCGTTTGATTGTCTTCCTCGTTGACGAACGTATCAAATATCGGAACGCAATGATTCGTCGGGTCCTGGAGGCGCTCTGATGAAGATAGCATGAGACCTATCTGGGCTTCCTGACTGTCCGCTGAAAAGCTCTTGATTGCCACGATCTTGTTATCCTGGACTCGCTTCGCATCAATGACTGTTTCTCTCTTCAGCAGGTCAAGGAATAATATATTTCAGATAGTACCCCAGAGGAATGAAGAAGACAAGACATACAAGGAGTTTGTACGCATCCTCGCAAGCGTGCGGAAAAATGTCGGTCTCAAGCCACGACGGTTTCCATCCAGGATGGTATCTCGGCCTCAACTGGTAGCCATGAGAAAGCAAGAACTCATAATGATCCCTCCACCAGCACTCGGACGGCAGCAAGTTGAAGCTACCCTTACGTTCAAGTTCTCTGAAGAACTTCAAATCATTCGGGTCGGTCATGCGCCAAGTCGGATCGGTAGGTAAAACGACAGTATCATAGTGGATTAGGTCGTCCATGCTGGCGCCTGCGGATGGCAGAAGGGCGGAGACTTGCCTGACAGTTAGCGGGGGATCAGGACATGGACAGTAGTCGTGCCGGTAATTGACCCAAACAACAAGAGAAACTTCATTATGTAAATCATAATCAATGCATAACAACGATTACGTTTTAGCTGTATGTACAGCTTGCAACGTGCGTCAAACAACCACCCATACGGACACAGAAACATGCGGCCCGATTCTCACGCAACAAATTTGATGGTGGAAAACAACAACAAAACCTTGATATGCCTTCCCAGCCTTTTTGTCTCGAAACGTTCAAGATTGTAGATCGAGTCCATAAGGGCGTGATAACTAGAAGCCATGAGTGTCGTCAACCTTCACTGCAATCCTTCAGAGTTCAAACCATTCGGCCTCTCGTTTCTGACCTACTGCTTAAACAGTTGCAACTCTCGCTTCCCTAGAGATCACTGAAAGTCTTCAGCCAGTGCCCTACCTTTTTCTATAGAGGTACTTCCACGTTTCCGCGAGCGCGTAGCTGGTCACTTCACATCTGTGACATGGAGTCTACAGTGAGTAGATGGCCTCGTGTCAATCCTCGTTGATTAGATCAAGTATTTCCGCTTAGTTCTCTTGAAGTTTGAGAGCATATTGGAAGACTATAAAGCCCTAAAGCAGGAAATTATCGAAAAACGAAAGAATAATATCCTAGGCTCGTCTTCATCAGACCTTTTCTCGTCGCGACTTTGGGATGCGGTTGTCAGGTGAGTTTTGACACAAATATCGGGTTTTTCCAAAGTGATTGACAAGGATAGTGCCGAGACCGATTTTACAGAATCAATCCAAAAGAAGGAAAGAGGCGCTACTGCACGAGCGAGGTGGACTTCTCGGTTGCTCAAGTCTAGGCGCAAACGAACTGCCGACCGGTTTATCATTGAATCGCAGGAAACGAATTTGAAAAAACTTCGATTCGACTTCCGAGTAATATAACGCTATATTTCGTGATTTTCTGTCTAGAAGTGGCTGACAAAAGCCTAGATAATTTCCAGAGACCGGGAGAAGACGCAGCCCATTTTTGATCTTGTGAACGGCGATAAAGTTACCGATTTAAACAATATCTCTTCGACGATATACTTAGATCCAAGTACGCTTAAAGTTCGTTTTCTTACGCTACACACATACTTACCACTGCTATTAGTCTCGGAAGAGAATGAGATTGCAGAGCTCGGCGTTGCAAGTAAAGGTCTGTCCGTGTCTCTGTTATTGGCGTATCTCTGATGTCGTAATTTCTGAATTACTTTGTAGAACTCGTTTATACCAGGACTGTAAAGATATTGTATCTCTGCCAAACCGTGGTTAGAATTGTTGGCCAATTTGCTTTGGTAAGCACGTGTGTCAATGCTGAGACTCTGCTCCTTATAACTATTTCCAGAGCCGTCCAAATAGCAAGGAAATTATGCAATTAGTCTCCCAATCTAAGCCACCAAGCGAAACGACCAACTTCCATAAGCTTTTGGGGAACTCGAAGGAAGCAAGGCTTATGAGCGATTGCGTGTTGACACTTTTGAACGCCACTGTCCTTTTAAACAGAAAGCATACACGGGTGGGCGAACCTCTTTCGAGGCTCGTCAGAAGAGCAACTTCGTAAGCATTCTAATGAACTGTACTCTAAGTATGTACTGACACTTGTAAATAGATCTGTTCAGAAATACGAACTACTGACGATATCCCCTGATAACCTGTCGAGCCCGTCCATCCGCTCGCTCCGTGATGAGACCACGAAACTCGTCGAGGAATGGAAAGAAGAACATGAGGTGCATAAATTCCGATAAAAGCGACACCTTTTCAATAGTAATGTAACGCTATAGTGTTTCAATGGCTTTATAGTTGAGCATGGGACCGAGGTAGAAAGCAAAGGTGATTTGTTTTGTGTCTAGTACTGATTGTCCTCTGACGTGTATTTTTGTCCTTATTCACTTTGTATGACAGCTTCATCTCTCGACGTTCGCTTCCCTTCGGCACCAGATGAGAAGAAGACTCCGCCTCTCTTTCAACCTCATGCTGGGAACTACGATTATGAACTGATCTCGGAGAGTACGTCTCTTTTTATGACTTTGTTTCTTTCCACCCTCAATATTTACGCAATGCATAGACATAGCGCACGAGCTGAACCTCAAGGCTCTTTGGAATGGCATGCCCCAAACATTTGGCATGACGGAACTATGTACCTCGATATACTTCGATGCTGAATCGAAATTGAAGTTTACGCTTGATACGCCGAAAGGAAGGGTAACGTGGGATGTTTCAGAGGTTTGTTTCTTCTATGAAAAGTCGTTCAACTACGTTTATCTCAAGCGTGAATCACTATGACAGATTGCCGTGAAGGTCGTCAAAGTTGTCAATGAGCTTGACCTAGATTATGACCCGATCAAAACAAATTGCATGGTGAGTAAAAAATGCCATTCTCGGAAGTGCACTGTTTCTCACAATTCGTCAAGCGCATTGTCAGAGAAATGAACGTCTGGAGCAAATTGAAACACGAGAATATTGTTCCACTCCTCGGCATATGGGAAAACTTCAAGCCGAACTCGTATACGGTTCCTGTCTCGCCTTGGATGACGAATGGCACGCTCGAAAAATACTCGCGGAACGATCTCAACATGTCACAACGTTTATCCATTGTTAGTCTAATCATTGGAAATGCTCATGAACTTGCCATATTGAGATTAAGAATCTACAGATGCGCGATATAGCTCGAGCGTTAGACTACAGTTGCGTCTCTCTTCTCTTCACGTCTTCAATTCTGACTTTAAACTTTCGCTCTTTAGTGCATAATCATGAACAGGGTGATATCGCGCATGCCGATCTCAAACCTGTATGTTTTTTCTTCTTGCTTTTCAAACCTCTTTTGACGACACTCCACTCATGTTTCTAAAAGGACAATATTCTAGTAAAAGACGGGAGAGCCTATCTCTGCGACTTCGGACTTTCGCATCTGCACGGCAGGATTGAAGGCTTTACCTCAAAACAACACGGAAACAACAGGTGGAAGGCGCCCGAAATGATTAGCGCAAGTGTTGAAGAGAAAATGAAATTCAAGCCAACGTGTGCGAACGATATCTATTCCTTCGGTCTTATATTCTTATTTGTGAGTCTTATTTCATTTTATGGACTATCGCTAACTAATCTGTCCAGATTGTCTGGAAGGACCTTCCATGGAAGGCGCATGATGAAGCGGTGATATATGATGTGCGTCGTGACAGACCTGAGTTGTCCCCGATGGCAGGCAGTACGCGTGATGAGGTCGACCTTAATCACCTTCTGTTAATGGAGGAGTGCTGGAGATGGGAGCCTTTGCTACGTATTACGGCAAAACTCCTGCTGGAAAACCTTTTGCAGAAGCTCATTGACGCAGAGGAGTTGATGGCGAAGGTAACAGAGAAGGGAGAGGGCACCGCGAAACCAGAAAATGTCAAACGAGAATATGATACGACGTTTTACTTACGCCCTCCATTTCATAAGCCCTCACTGTCAAACTGATGTCTCCTAACATTTTTAATTTATTGCTTACAATTTCTCGCTATTGATTATTACGAGAAGGAGGTCTCAGGAGGAAATATATACCCTCTGTGGACTGGTAAAGAGGAAGAGTGAAACGACCGAGAAAGGAAGGAAGGCTACACTTCAGGTACCCCTCCTGGGGTACCCCTCTTAGGGTTAACCCCTGGGTTTGGGAATCTGCCCTAAGAGGCCCCAAAAGTGTGGTCCTTTCCCAAATCGACTTGGGAGGTCCAAAATAGTCATGGGAGACCATGGGACACCCCAATGGGTGGCCCAAATGAACATGTCCCAGCCCAACCTGAGTACAATTTTTTCTGTGCTCTATGTAGTTTCCTATACTGTTTGCCTGGTGAACTGTATATATAGGAAAGTGTATGGTGATCACCAATTGAAGTGATAACTGAGCATTTGACATGGAAACACACAACAATACCAAAGCAACAGCAGCAAGCCATTTTAATATATAGCATACAGGACACCCTTAGAAACACAGCTACTGTATGCCCTTATAGTCTGCCATCCAGCTGTTCTTGAATTGAGAGCTTATGTGGCCAGTAGAATTTATTTGGGGCAACCCATGGGCAGTCTGGGTCACCCAAGACTACTTATGGGCCACCCAAATATTTTTGGGACATCCCAAATGATTTGGGTGGCCCAAATCGATTTGGGCCATTCAAGGGAATGCTTGGGTGGCCCAATGCATTTTGGGCGACCCAAGAGCTTATCTTAATCTATAGAAGGAATTCAAAAGCTTCTCTTGATAATAGAAGCCCCAAAGCTTATCCTTATCAGGTGAAATTCCAAAGCCTTATCCTTATCAGGTGATGCCCCAAAGCTTATCTTAATTAGATGAAGCAGCCGCTTTTGTTACTTTCTGCTTTGTACAATTCCTTACTTTGTACACTTCTGACCTCACGCACTTTTGTTACTTTTGTACACTTTCACCAGTACTTTTTGTACACTCTTTGATCGCTTTTTGTACACTTTTTGTACACTTTTTGTACACTTTCTAAACAACTTTTTGTACACTTTTTATACACTTTTTGTACACTTTTTGACCGCTTTTTGTACACTTTTTGTACACTTTTTGTACACTTTTTGTACACTTTTTGTACACTTTTTGACCGCTTTTTGTACACTTTCTAAACAACTTTTTGTACACTTTTTATACACTTTTTGTACACTTTTTGACCGCTTTTTGTACACTTTTTGTACACTTTTTGTACACTTTTTGACCGCTTTTTGTACACTTTCTAAACAACTTTTTGTACACTTTTTATACACTTTTTGTACACTTTTTGACCGCTTTTTGTACACTTTTTGTACACTTTTTGTACACTTTTTTAACAACTTTTTGTACACTTTTTGTACACTTTCTGTACACTTTTTCACCAACTTCTTGTACACTTCTTGTACACTTTTTGTCTGAAAATGTCTTGGAGTCAATCTGTGGGGTTTAGTGTTCTGTTAATAGCATAGCAAGTTCTGCTTCGATTGTGATGCCCTTAAATTCGAAATGTATGCACTGATAAGCTCTACACTATGCAAAAACAAACACCCAGATTGGTGCAGTATTGGTAGTGTGAGAGGCAAACAGATCCTAAAAGCTCGTAGAGGTGAACTTAGATGACCTGTTTCCCTCTTGCTCTACCAATATTGCATCTATCTGGGTGTCTGTTTTGCATGCTATAGAGCATGACGGTGCACACATTTCAAATATAATATCATTGCAATCGAAGCAGAACTCGTTATGCTATCAGCAAATTAACTGAAACCCGCAGATTGACTTGTGGTATGCCCTATTTCAGTGCAGTTTAGTGCTCTTACCTGATACTCTTTCACATATGTGGTAGAGTTACTGGACACTTTACAGGCTTTGACAATGTCATAGAGTTAATGGAGCACTGAGATTCCAGATTCTGGTTTCATATAGAATTCAAAGCTACCCTTCCATTCAGTTCTGGATGTAATCATAAGATAGTACTTGTTGTCATGGACAATCATTTTCATTTTCTTATTCCCTTACAAATCACGGCCACTTTAGATAATACGGACAATAGCGGACATTAGATAAGCTTATGTCATAGGGCTAGACCATGACATCATAGTAACATCACTGACGATGACATCACCTATGACATCATTAACCCCGCCCGCTCCACTAGAGTAGCCATATTAGGTAGTGTACTGCTTGGTCTGTGCGCACTAAGTTTGGGTATATAAGTAGACTAGATATCTGTACTTAGACCCCAGTTTCGACCTAGTCAATACTCCTGGCTAGTGTGCGTTGCAATACATCTCTCTTACCTCTCTGATTGTTGTGTGACGTGGCGTGAACAGTTGGTTCTAGTCAGTCGCTGACATCAGGTCGAAACTTCCGTACCACCTCACACATCTTCCTCTTACATCTTAAATCGTCTCATCCCTCTACTCTTTTCAACATTCCGTCCACTCGCCGTACACGCCGCGTTCGACGACCCGGACTCCGACCGCGAGGTATCTCCTTGCGACCCGTTCTATCACTCAGGGCTGCGCGTAGGTCTCTTTGATCTTCAGTAGCTACATCCCATATTCCCACCAGCCGTCTGCCAGGGTCTTTGTTTCCTCTACGACCCAGGCGGCTGCCGCTTTGCCCTGCTGAATCTTTACTGCGTTTATTTTGGCGCGGCTAAGCTCTTCGGTAGCGCTAGAACTACGTACAGATACACGGCTGTAGGCTAGATCACCGGACCGTTGGGCACGTGCAGTTCTACTGTCGTGTTTTAAGGCAGCGAGAGAGCGTGTACTAGTCAGAAGACGCAATCGCTGGCTGATACAACGAAGGGTGTCTAGTACGGCAGTCCCCCAGATCCCTAGAGTAATCAACTCAGTAGTATACAGTAGAGTATACAGTAGGCCGGCGTGCCTAGCAGAGACCACCTGGTAGTTAGTAAATAGACTTTCTACCGCGCACAAGAAAAGCCCACTCTGGATCCCATTTGGGAAAGGAGGTCGACGACACCCCTGATCGACGAATCATCGTCAGAAACAGAAACGATGTCGGGGAACCCAGCTACTGGATCGAGTTCTGGACTAGCGGGCAGTATGCACGCCCTAGGTACCGATCCAACCGGCAATCAGCCCCAACCACGACCACGTTCGCCGTCACCCGAAAGAGACCCCTTCATTGAAGGGCTTCTCAACACCAAAAAGAAAAAGACCCATGTAGCGAAACCTGACCCCTTTTCGGGAAAGGACTACAAGAAGTTCATACGGCAGGTCAAACTGTTCCTTTGGGCGAATAAGAAGGACTTCACCTCCGACGATGAAAAAATCGAGTTCACACTCTCATTCATGACGGAGGGACGTGCCAGTAAATGGGCGGAGAACTTTATCGATAAAGCCATCGCTGACGGAACAGACGACTATCCCGATTTTGGCGCCTGGGACAGTTTCCTCGGACAGCTCAAGGATTCATTCCATGATGCCAACGAGGCACAGACGGCTCAGCGTAACCTATCGTCTCTACGTCAGGGCTCGACATCGGCTGAGGAATACTTCCAGAACTTCGACATCCTCCGCCGAATAGCCGGGTACAGCAACGACCACGACCAGTACCTCATCGAGCTCTTAGAACGACAGCTCAGCGAGTCGATCGTCACAAAGATTTATGGCTCGGAAACTCTGCCCACCACTTATGACGGGTGGAAGCGGAAGGCGATTCGCTTTGATAACCTTGAGCGTCGACTAAAAGAAGTACGCCGCCAACAGACGCCACAGAATCCCCCTGTCGCCAGAAAACCCGAACAGCCAACGACCCCTCGTACCACGCCTAATACCGCTCCCACCTACAAACGCGATAGTACAGGGACCGTCTTCACGGGCACAGGGCAGCCGATGAATCTTGATGAAGCAAGGCAAAAGGGGGTTTGCTACAAATGCGGATTGCCAGGCCATATCGGCAAGTTTTGTCCAAATCGCCAAAAGACAGAGGTGCGCGCTACAACTTCTGACACGCCACCCAGTGGAGGCACGGGAACGAGCGTGTCCACTGGGGTAGAGGTGCGTGAATTAAAGAGTTCCGCGGACATAAAGCAATTTGTGTACGCAATGACGCCAGAGCAGAAGAAGGCGTGGGCAGCAGAGTTTAATCTCCTTAAAGAGTCGGATTTTGCGGGACCCCAGAAGTGATTACGGCACTTCCTGGGGGAGGTTCGGTTTCGGTTTCGGACACGGTCACTGTAGATAGTTGTAAAAATAGTTTTCCTACTTCTCCAAAAAACGAAAAAAGCACACAAAAAATAAAAAACAACGAGAACGCAAAAACAGAAACTGTAGATAGCTCGCCGTCTGTTGATACAGCGGATGTTTTCCTTTCTTCTTCGAATAATAGTATTTATGAAACCGAACCCAAAACCGTAAAAGACGAGTCTCCAAAGGCACGAGCCATCCCCTTTACTGCACCATGGGTGGTAAGGCGCCTAAAGAATGACAAACTCGAAAATGCCCTAACAACGTTGCGAGTGTGGATGCATGAGAAGAGGCAAGAGGAAGCGAATGAAGAGACTGTACGTCAGATCATTGCGCTAGAAGACGAGGAGGCGGTGAAAGCGGTTAGAGGGCTGAGGGGCCCTAAAAGGTTTATCAGGGGATCCCGCGGACAACAGTTGAATGTCGCGGTTTCCCTGCAGGCAACGGATACTGGTTCATGGTTTAATGTCGAAGCCCTACTTGACAGTGGCTGCACCGGCTCATGTATCGATCGATCCTTCGTACAAAAGAATGGAATTCGGACCCAAAACACACCAATTCCAATCCCAGTCTATAACGCCGATGGTACCTTGAACAAGGGAGGATCGATCACAGAGACGGTGGAGATGCGAATGATAATCCGAGATCATGCGGAACGCATCACCTTCGCAGTCACAGATTTGGGGAAGACAGAATTGTTCATAGGGCACGAGTGGCTAAAACTCCACAACCCGAGCATCGATTGGCAGAAATCAACAATCACATTTGATAGATGCCCAGATGCATGTGGATATGTGGCCGACCTCTTGGACATTGATGCCGACCCCGATGATGACCAGGAACCTGAACTAGTTATGGAGGAAGGAGAAAGGCTCTTTGCATTCGACTGGGACCAATACGTCTCCTCACATGCTCAAAAAATGAGGCGATGGTCAGATTCGACCGAGACACTTGTGGACTCAACCCCAGATTATGTGACCGAGTTCAAAGATGTCTTCGATCAATCTGATTTTGACCAGCTACCAGAACGACGCCCATGGGATCACGCTATAGAACTCACCCCAGGCTTTGCTCCAGTCGATTGCAAGGTTTACCCCCTAAATCAGGGTGAACAGAAGGCCTTAGATGAATTCCTTGAGGAGAACCTCCGTACAGGCCGGATACGTCCATCAAAGTCACCGATGGCGTCCCCATTCTTCTTCATTAAAAAGAAAGACGGAAAGCTTCGCCCTGTACAAGATTATCGCAAACTCAATGAGATGACGGTGAAGAATCGATACCCGTTACCCTTGATACAGGAGTTAGTCGATAAACTGAAACAGGCACGACACTTCACAAAGCTTGATGTCCGTTGGGGGTTTAATAACATCCGGATTAAGGAAGGCGATGAGTGGAAGGCAGCGTTTAGGACGAATCGTGGTCTCTTTGAGCCGACAGTAATGTTCTTCGGATTAACAAATTCACCGGCTACTTTTCAAGGGTTTATGAATGAAATCCTGAAAGATCTGATCGACGACGGACATGTCATAGTGTATCTTGATGATATCTTGATCTTCACAGATGACCTTGATCATCACCGGAAACTGGTCCGTCGCGTCTTAGAGATACTCCGAGCGAACAAACTGTACCTCAAACCCGAGAAGTGTAGTTTTGAAAAGACCACAATCGACTATCTAGGGCTCATTGTCGGTGAAGGGAAGCTGAGGATGGACCCAGCAAAAGTAGCTGCTGTACGAGATTGGCCGAAGCCCACAAAGAAAAAAGAACTTCAGTCGTTCTTAGGCTTCTGCAATTTCTACCGGCGCTTCATTCTAGGGTTCAGCGCCCACGCGAAACCACTCACATCATTGACAGGCAACACAGAATGGAAATGGGAAGCAGCACAGGATCTTGCCTTTGAACGTCTCAAAGAAAGTATCTGCCAAGAACCAGTGCTCGCGCTCCCTGTTGATGATGGACAATTCCGCGTGGAAGCAGATTCTTCAGATTTTGCTAATGGTGCCATACTGTCACAGTACATTGACGGAAAATGGCGACCAATCGCTTACCGGTCACAATCACTCAGTGAAGCCGAACGAAATTACGAGATCTATGACAAAGAGATGCTCGCGATTATGTCTTCACTTGATGATTGGCGACAATACCTTCTCGGGGCTAAAGAACCATTTGAAATCTGGTCAGATCACCAAAACCTCCAGTATTTCAGAAAGCCCCAGAAGCTTAACCGGCGACAAGCGCGATGGGTAACAGAATTAGCGGAATATGACTTCATGCTGCACCACAAGCCTGGCGCCTTGATGACAAAAGCTGACCTCCTCTCGAGACGAGCAGGACATAAGACGGGGGAGGATGATAACAGCAACGTCACTTTATTAAAACCCGAATTATTTTTGAAAGAAATCTCGTTCGAGTCACTAGACGAGGACTTCATTCAGAGAATAAAACGGGTGCGCAATAATAAAGACAAGGCGGTAGTAAAAGCACTAGCGGCGGGAGCTAAACTTTGGGAAGAGTACGGCGATGGTCTAATCACGTGGCAGGAAAGAATCTACGTCCCTAAAGATTCTAAACTGCGTGAGGACATTATCAGGGCACATCATGACAGTGCGATAGCAGGACACCCAGGGCGGTACAAAACACATGAATTGATTACCCGCAATTACTGGTGGCCTGGTGTTCAGCGCGATGTTAGGTGCTATGTAGAAGGATGTGACACGTGCCAAAAGACGAAGCCACGACGAACGCGCCCCCATGCTCCACTCCAACCTAATGAAATCCCTAAAGAACCATGGGAAATTGTTACAGTGGATTTGATTGGCGAGGTCCCTGAGTCGAACGGTCACAATGCCATCTGTGTATTTGTAGATCGGTTCAGCAAACAGATACACGCTGTCCCGACTTCGATCACATTAACAGCAGAAGGCATGGCCAAACTCTATCGTGATAACGTCTTTCGCCTACATGGTATTCCTCGGAAATTCATTCATGACCGCGGCACTCAGTTCGAAGCGCGCTTTATGAAAGAATTATACCGACTACTTGGGATTGAAGGGAATCCGTCGACGGCTTATCACCCCCAGACTGATGGACAAACAGAACGTATAAATCAGGAGATCGAACAATATCTCCGGATCTTTATCAACTACCATCAGACAGACTGGGCGGTGTTACGGAGTAACAGGGTCTTGCCTAATGGAGCGAGGAGCGTGACTGTGGACAGTGACGTGACGAGTGTCGTGAGGCTTGACTGTGACAAGGCGACGATGGCTATGGCAAGACTGTGAAGCGCAGAGCGCAGGACTATGAAGAGCAAGGGCGATGAATAGCAAGACTATGCTAGCTACTGAACAAGGAGGTCAAGCTGGGGCTTAAGGTCCCAGCGATGTACCTATATATACTGTGAGACTGACTGTGATGTCAGTGGAGCTATGGAGTCATGCGCAGCATGACATGAGGGGAGCGTGAGGGAAAGGCCCGTAAGGGGCAAGTACAGTGGAGCATGGAATGAGGCAGTGGAGCGTGGAGCGGGGAGCACCTAGGAGGGGCGCGTACAATGAGGAAGGGGTCAGGCCATGAACTAAGGGAAAGATAATGGAAAGGTGAAGGGCCTGACTAAGCAAGGAAGGAATGATGTAAGGGGGATCGTGAGGTAAGCAAGGTAAGTTCTAACAGGCGGAATGGCTCGCTACGGCAGAATTCGCGTACAATGACAAAGAACAAAGTTCTACAGGCTCATCACCATTCTTTGTCAATTATGGGAGGCACCCTTTCAAAGGGACTAACCCCAGACGCGAGCCCCTGAACGAGTCGGCCGGACAATTTGTTGATCGGATGAAGCGGATTAGGGAGGAGACGGCATCGGCACTACAGAAAGCGGCAGAAACCATGAAGCGGTTTTACGATCGAACTAAGGGTGAATCTATTGAATACACCCCAGGAAGCAAAGTCCTACTGGAAGCATCGAATATCAAAACAGATCGCCCTATGAAAAAGTTCGACGACAAACGCTACGGCCCTTTCGAGGTAGAAAAGAAGATTGGGAAATCGGCGTACAAACTTAAGCTTCCAAGGACATGGAAGAAAATACATCCAGTCTTCAACGAAGTATTATTGTCACCCTACAAAGACCCGAGATACCCATCACAGCAACAGCCGCTGCCACCCCCCCCTGTTCTCAGTGACGAAGGAGAAGAGTACGAGGTTGAAAAAATTGTAGATGCGAAGAAAGTCCGAGGGAAACTCAAATTCCTAGTTCATTGGAAAGGTTACCCGGTGTCTGAGCGTACATGGCAAGCCACGGAAGACCTGGAAAACTCCCAAGAACTGATCGAAGAGTTCTACAAGGAAAACCCCGGTGCGCCAAGAGGTATTAGTGCACTTGACTTCGCTTCCATACGCTTTACCACAATCATCGACGACAACATCCCCGTCTATATCCCACGTCACCTCCGGCAAAAACCACATCGCCTCACGTCTATCCCTTAGAAAATCCATGTCGAACGAGGACGTTCGCCCTAAGGAGGGGGTAATGTCATGGACGATCATTTTCATTTTCTTATTCCCTTACAAATCACGGCCACTTTAGATAATACGGACAATAGCGGACATTAGATAAGCTTATGTCATAGGGCTAGACCATGACATCATAGTAACATCACTGACGATGACATCACCTATGACATCATTAACCCCGCCCGCTCCACTAGAGTAGCCATATTAGGTAGTGTACTGCTTGGTCTGTGCGCACTAAGTTTGGGTATATAAGTAGACTAGATATCTGTACTTAGACCCCAGTTTCGACCTAGTCAATACTCCTGGCTAGTGTGCGTTGCAATACATCTCTCTTACCTCTCTGATTGTTGTGTGACGTGGCGTGAACAGTTGGTTCTAGTCAGTCGCTGACACTTGTGTAAACACAGTAACTTAGATTTCTTGTCAATTACTTTTACAATTGAATCTCAATCCTTCATGACTTCATGATCTGACAAGACTGACTTATTGAAACTCATCCTACATGTGTCTTTAAAGTCAAATAGTAGTTACTGTTAGAGATATAAACAAACAATAAGTCTCACATTGTATCATTCTAGGATGATCTAACATTATCAGAGCACATAGCCAACTTCATTCGATACTCCAGTAACTCTACCACATATGTGAAAGAGTATCAGGTAAGAGCACTAAACTGCACTGAAATAGGGCATACCACAAGTCAATCTGCGGGTTTCAGTTAATTTGCTGATAGCATAACGAGTTCTGCTTCGATTGCAATGATATTATATTTGAAATGTGTGCACCGTCATGCTCTATAGCATGCAAAACAGACACCCAGATAGATGCAATATTGGTAGAGCAAGAGGGAAACAGGTCATCTAAGTTCACCTCTACGAGCTTTTAGGATCTGTTTGCCTCTCACACTACCAATACTGCACCAATCTGGGTGTTTGTTTTTGCATAGTGTAGAGCTTATCAGTGCATACATTTCGAATTTAAGGGCATCACAATCGAAGCAGAACTTGCTATGCTATTAACAGAACACTAAACCCCACAGATTGACTCCAAGACATTTTCAGACAAAAAGTGTACAAGAAGTGTACAAGAAGTTGGTGAAAAAGTGTACAGAAAGTGTACAAAAAGTGTACAAAAAGTTGTTAAAAAAGTGTACAAAAAGTGTACAAAAAGTGTACAAAAAGCGGTCAAAAAGTGTACAAAAAGTGTATAAAAAGTGTACAAAAAGTTGTTTAGAAAGTGTACAAAAAGCGGTCAAAAAGTGTACAAAAAGTGTACAAAAAGTGTACAAAAAGCGGTCAAAAAGTGTACAAAAAGTGTATAAAAAGTGTACAAAAAGTTGTTTAGAAAGTGTACAAAAAGTGTACAAAAAGTGTACAAAAAGCGATCAAAGAGTGTACAAAAAGTACTGGTGAAAGTGTACAAAAGTAACAAAAGTGCGTGAGGTCAGAAGTGTACAAAGTAAGGAATTGTACAAAGCAGAAAGTAACAAAAGCGGCTGCTTCATCTAATTAAGATAAGCTTTGGGGCATCACCTGATAAGGATAAGGCTTTGGAATTTCACCTGATAAGGATAAGCTTTGGGGCTTCTATTATCAAGAGAAGCTTTTGAATTCCTTCTATAGATTAAGATAAGCTCTTGGGTCGCCCAAAATGCATTGGGCCACCCAAGCATTCCCTTGAATGGCCCAAATCGATTTGGGCCACCCAAATCATTTGGGATGTCCCAAAAATATTTGGGTGGCCCATAAGTAGTCTTGGGTGACCCAGACTGCCCATGGGTTGCCCCAAATAAATTCTACTGGCCACATAAGCTCTCAATTCAAGAACAGCTGGATGGCAGACTATAAGGGCATACAGTAGCTGTGTTTCTAAGGGTGTCCTGTATGCTATATATTAAAATGGCTTGCTGCTGTTGCTTTGGTATTGTTGTGTGTTTCCATGTCAAATGCTCAGTTATCACTTCAATTGGTGATCACCATACACTTTCCTATATATACAGTTCACCAGGCAAACAGTATAGGAAACTACATAGAGCACAGAAAAAATTGTACTCAGGTTGGGCTGGGACATGTTCATTTGGGCCACCCATTGGGGTGTCCCATGGTCTCCCATGACTATTTTGGACCTCCCAAGTCGATTTGGGAAAGGACCACACTTTTGGGGCCTCTTAGGGCAGATTCCCAAACCCAGGGGTTAACCCTAAGAGGGGTACCCCAGGAGGGGTACCTGAAGTGGAAGGCTACAGTATATACGCCTCCTTCAGACACCGGTGGTCCTTTAGACACCCCACATTTTCTCCTTCATTTCTTTGTATTTTGGCCTGAAATTTTACATATCCATTGCAGTAGGACTGTTCTAACTGCATATAAATTCTGAGCAAAGGAAATGCATTTGCTGATCCTCGAGGGTCCAAAATGTCTCAAAATCTGCATTTAGCAGGAATGATGCAATTGACATCTGCAGTCCTTAATTTTTTGGAACCTCCTATTACTGATTTATCTTTATGATAATATGTAGTACAATGTACGCTTCATTTAAAAATTTCAAGCTCGGAAATCGGTGGTCAAAAACATTAATGGTAGGCAGGATACTGTACATTGGCTGTCTGAGTGTGATACCTGCAAACCGCCAATGCGCGTTGTCGGGCACCTCCAACGTATCTGGCACGTTTGTGATGGTGTCACAGGGTGTCTAAAGGACCTGTGTCTGTGACAAAATCCTTGTTTTCGAGAATTATTTGTTTTCATTTTTTCCTGAACACAGGATCTCGTTAAATTTTCATATAGCACTCTTAGTATAGTTAGCAATCACTATATAAATTTTAATCAACAAAAAGTAGCATTGTACGGTGATGCAGGCAAAAATATGATTGGGTGTCTAAAGGAGGCGTACTATACTGTACTGTCTTGACTACGAGACACTATGAGACACCACAGGAATGACAAGAAACATGTTGGTCATAAACTTAATTTTTGACCCAAGTGACTTCGACAAGTATGACAGCTCGCGGAAAACAGAGCGGATGTTTCGAGTAAGGCGCACAGTACTACGCTCGTCGTGAGAGTGTAGGCACCAGCGACGTGCATAGCCAGGATACGTTGTTATCAACTGTTCGAAAAGCTCAAGAGCCTGAGGAGCAGTCAACCGTTCCTCAGGCTCCTCTTTTGTCATCTCATGAATGAGAGGAGCCAGGACCAGAAGGTTTTGATATACCTGAGCGAAGAATGCAGTTTCAGGAGGGGGTACTGAGCGTATGCAAAAACGTACATCGAGAAGATTCCTCTTGAAGGTCATCCCTAGGGTAAATACATCGACACGAAACGGGTCGTAAGGGATAAATAAGCTCAATTCTGGAATGCCTTCCTCTTGTGCCACATTACCAACCACCAGACGAGGTCTGTTGTCGTCTTCAAAATGCGTGGAAATTCCGAAGTCCGTGAAATAATATTTAACACGTTCGACATCACTTCTAGATCGTGGTGTGGCCATTGACAAATCTCGTGCTGTCAAGTATTGCTGGGCTGGGTGAAAGCCATCTGGATCAAAGAGAGGTCGCCCATCCATCATGATATTGCCATCAGAAAGGTCCCTTTACACATCGGAACAGCTTGTGTCAGACGCTATCGACACATCTGCAAAAACAAAAGTCAAGCGCACCTATGAGCGACATTTTGGCTATGCATGTAAACAAGGCCCTTCAATACAGTTGGAAATCAGGAAGAACAAGATTCTGCGCAAGATGGGCGCACCTCTAATGTCTGGCGGACAAAATCAACGACTTCGTCTACATGTTCAAACTCTGGGTCGTTAAACCGTCGAAGAAGTGGCATGATAATGAACATCGTTTGATTATCCTGCTCGCTGGCGAACGTGTCAAATATTGGAACGCAATGATTCGCCGGGTCCTGGAGGCGCTCTGATGAAGATAACATGAGACCTATCTGGGCCTCCCGACTGCCCGCTGAACATTTCTTGATTGCCACGATTTTACCATCCTGGACTCGCTTTGCATCAATGACGGTTTCTCTCTTCAGAAGATCAAGGAGTAATATATTTCAGGTATGCACCCCAGACGAATGAGGAAGACGAGACATACGATTTGTTGGTGCGCATCCTCGCAAGCGTACGGAAAGATGTCGGTCTCAAGCCACGACGGTTTCCATCCAGGATGGTATCTCGGCCTCAACTGGTAGCCACGAGAAAGCAAGAACTCATAATGATCCCTCCACCAGCATTCGGACGGCAGCAAGCTGAATCTACCCTTACGTTCAAGTTCTCTGAAGAACGTTAGGTCATCCGGATCGGTGATGCGGGCCATCGAACCGGTAGGTAAAATGACAGTATCATAGTGGATAAGGTCGTCCATGGCTGGTGCCTACGGATGTCAGAAGGAACGGAATCTTGTCAGCGGGGGGATCAGGACTTAGGTGTCGTTGAACAACAACAGAGAAGCTCCTTTATGTAAATTATAAATCATCACAACGATCAAGCACGACTTACAACAAGAGCCACCATACCGGCACACCCGAAACGTCCGGTCCAATTCTTCCCATAGCGAAAAATAAGGGTCGTACGCCACCTTTTTAATCGCGTCGCTCTCGCGCGTCATGCCCGTCGCCGCTTCCCTTTCGGCCCTTTCCACCGCCCGCGCTCGACTCCGCCCTCTTCGCGGATTGTGGATTGGACAGCCCGCGGAGCGCCTCGAGCGCGTGGACGCTCTTCGGGTCGACGAGCCGCACGAGCGCGCTGAGCTGCGCAGGGAACGGGCCCATATCCGCTTCCGCGCCCGGCTCGTCGCTGCCGAGATCGATCTGCCGTTCCCGCTCCTCCCGCTCCCTCCCCTCCCCTCCCTCCCTTCTTCTGCTGCGTCTGTGTCGGATTTGAATTTCTGGCCTTCTCCGAGCTTTCCTGAAAGAGGCATCCGCATTGCCGCAGCTGCCGCCTCCGCCGTGAGAAGATGGCACGGCGATGGTGATGTTTGTACGCCGCAAATGGCTCTGGAAGCCATCAATGCTCAGGCCATGGCCCTGTCCTATAGACAGACGGGCAGAATCAGGATTGCCGATTGTCGGGCTTGTCGGGCTAGATGGCTTGCCGCCGTCGGGCCCGGCGAGTGTTGACGCAAAGGAGCTCTTGCACATGTGTGCGTAATTCGGGGAATTGGGGTGGAGTAGTGTGAGGCCCGAAAGCCCCGTCTGCGCGTCTCGCAGCGCGAGCGAAGTCGGGTAATGGCCCGTCAAGGAGGGGGTGGAGCGGGTGGAGAGCGTCGGGGACGGCGGGGTGGTGAGGAAAGAGGAGTCGTCCCCGCGCAAGGGCGACGGGGATGGCAAGCGGGAGAGGGAGAACGAGACGGACCCGGAGGTGGACCCGGGGTAGGGACTAGCATGGTAAGGCTTCATCCGCCATCTGTACCCATGGATAAGCATTCCCACGGATAAACACGATCCGTGGATAAGTTCCCACGGATACACGGATGTCACGGATAATTTTGCGTGCTGCACCGCTAACTGTGCCTCGACACTGTTTGTCGCTCTGCTCAGTACTTTCTATCACTTGTTTAAGTCTAAAAACTATATGCTTTGCTCTATATATCTTTCTAATCCATGTCTTTAAATCAATTCCCCCCAACACCACTCACACCTTCAAGACGACACCATTTTAACTATGCTAGAGTCACTCCGACACCGTTAACCTTCGGATCACCAGCGCAGCCGCTCAGTGCTTCGTCTTCTCACACCCTGATTGACACGCCTGCCGTACATGTCTCCCCGCAGAAACACAGGAAAAGGAAAAGTCAGGTCACCGTGTATGAGAAGACGGATGAAGAAGTCTGGGATTTAGACGATGAAACTATCATTGGTGCGCAAAACAGTTTATTACAGATGAATTAGTCTTCAATTCTTCTTCATTAGCTGCCGGCCGGGAGAGATGGTCTTCGAAAGCTTATAATCATTACGACATCTCCGTGAAGCGTGTCGATCTCAGTGGGAAGAAGAAGATCTTCTTTAAGTTCTCTTGTATTTATAGACACCCGAAGCACACAGCCCACGAGCGTGAGCGTATGAACACAAAATATGGGACGACAAATCTGCTCAACGGTGCATGTAAATGTGACTCGGAGCGAGGCTTTGATTCTCTGAGGGACACGCATACATTACAAGTAGTAGCTCCACGTTACTCTCACGCCGCCCATCGTGCATTAATGGCCCTTCGAAGCGCTTCGGACAACCGACCGTTCCATGCTTTGGCAGACAAACACTACCTTATGGAGGTTGAAATGCTCCGGCCCGGAACAATAGTTCCATCTCCGAGCACAACTTCTCGTGATATTAATGATCTCTATCTTGAACTTTCGAAGAATGTGAGGAACTATTTTCAGGTGTGTTCTTCTTCAATTCTTTTTGTATATTAATATTAATCAAAACCTAATGTACATTAATAGCTTCGAGACCGAAACATTCATCTTGTCATTGATGGCTGGACTGCCCCGATTGTCGCATCATATCTAGGAGTTGTAGTTGTTTGGTATGACTCGGGAAAAATTCATCGGGCTATCTTAGAGTTCATAAGGTAATTTTCATTTTTCAATAATTATCAATAATGTAAACAGTCTGTAATGCAGGCTCA
The DNA here is from genome assembly GCA_021029095.1 of Phellopilus nigrolimitatus. Taxonomy (NCBI): domain Eukaryota; kingdom Fungi; phylum Basidiomycota; class Agaricomycetes; order Hymenochaetales; family Hymenochaetaceae; genus Phellopilus; species Phellopilus nigrolimitatus. Next base: position 231,668 of record JAJOHG010000025.1, read on the forward strand.
CGCAAAACCACACTGGTAAATATCTTTCTTCTGTGCTTGTCACGTGTCTCAAGCGATTTGGTCTCGAAAAACTGGTGAGTTCAAAGGAATCCATCAGACAAACGCTGCTCTTGCTGGCAAGTGTTAACTTCGTCTTCTAGCTTCATTTACTCTGTATGGACAATGCCGGAAACTGCAATACAACAGCTACTGAAACGGCGGCTCTTGTTCCCTCTTTCCGAGGCATGAAATCACGTCTTCGGTGCTTTGCTCATATCCTCAATTTGATTGCAAAGGTATTAAATTCGTTTTACTACAGTATTATAAATATATTAAATTGAGATTATCGTACAGGCTGTTCTCTCACTGTTCTCAAAGCCTCCGAGATCAAGAAAAGCAATCAAAATTGGCACCGGCACTGGACAGCCATGTAATGGAACGCAACCATCAACATCCGAATTTGTAATTGATCACGGAGATCACCTTACCGTCGAAGAAGAGGAGCTCGCCGAAGTCATCTGTGATGACGAGGTAGGCGAGGATAACGGGCAGGACACACACGATACCTATATAGTCAGTAACATACGTGACCGTGCAATGGCGAACATGGCAAAGCGAGGAGTCACAGTTTCTTCACATGAGGAGAAAACTGCGCAAGCTGTGCTTCCAAAGGTAAGCAGCCGAAAATTTATTATTTTAATTACATATAATAATGTTTTTATAGGTTGCTGGTCTAGCTAAGAAAGTACACGACTCCGGGACGCTAAAAGAAAAGTTTGATAATCTCGTTGAAGCAAACCGCGAGTTCACTGGCCATAAACGTGCTCTTGATCGGCGGGTTTCGACACGCTGGAACTCTGAGTTTGCGTGCATCGAAGCCCATTTTTTCTTCAGGACTGTGATTGAGCAGCTAACCGGAACTGCGGCAAACAAGCTTCAGTCTTTCAGACTGAATGATAGACAATGGATTATTGCGCAGCATCTATGCGATGTTCTTGCTGTATTTTTTTTTTTTTGGCCTTCGAGAATTTATTACTGATTTGTTTTTTAAAGATATTTGATGGTCCGACAAAACTGTTTTCGAAGGCCGATGTGCCGCTTATTGCCGACACTATCCCAATGCTAACTAGTGTCCACAACGCACTCAAGAGAGTATGCGCAGCAGAAGACGTGCCTGCAATTGTACGTATCGCGGCACATGCGGGCGAACTTATTTGCGAGAAGTACTCTGCTCTTGCTGATGATTGCGAAGTCTACCGTATCGCCATCGGTACGTATGCTCACTTATTTCATTGATCTGCTTTACATTTGCTTTCCAGTCATGTCACCCGATAAAAAACTGGCCTGGTTCATCAAGCAGGGTTTCTCTTTCGATGAGGTACAGAAAATTCAAAATCTCGTCATCGCTCGGTGGGAAGAGTCGTACAAGTGTTTTCAGACACAGCACATACCGGCTGCACCCTCCGTCTCCGCTACATCAAGTCGAAACTCGGTAAGTCCCCTTTGTTACTATCTTATTATGCTATATCGAAGGTACGATCGGCACGGTGATGACGATGAGCTGTTGGCTGTCTCACGGGTAGACGACTGTTGCTCTGAGTCTTGCAGCCGTTCGCAGCATCATTCGAGTCGGCCCCAAGTGTACAACAACACATTGACGACACGGTGAGATGATGATGAGCTGTTGGCTGTCTCACCCGTCGCTCTGAGTCGTACAGCCGTTCGCAGCACCATTCGAGTCGGGCTGAAGTGTACGATAGCCCATCGACTTCGTGTCATTCCTACCATGCTTCAACATCCCCACAATCATCGTTCTCAGCGGTGGAGACTGTTTATTTGTATGTGTGCACTTCTAATACTTGTTTTCAGCGCGGCTCTCGGTGGATGGACCCAAGCGACTCTGTCGAAAATGAGGCGGGTGCGGACAGTATCTATACTTACCTTACTGATCCTCCCGTGCCGACAAAGTATGTTTCGTCTGTCGGCGGTTTAATGATGTATTGGCATCTACATGAGCAGCATTCCCCAAGCATTTCTCGGATGGGGTCGGACTATTGTTCTGCACCCGGTAAGTCCTTTATAATTACAAAATCTTGCGTGCATTACTAACTAAACAAAGCATCATCAGTGGACGCTGAACGAGCATTCTCCAAGGGCCGGCGCGAAATTAACTTTATGCAACACAACATGTCCTCGCAAACTTTCAAGGCCCGAATGGCCGTCGGCTCCTGGGAAGGAACACCTTTATTCCCTACTGTAGATATTGCAATTGATATACTGGAGAACAAGACCTCGCAGAAGTCGCCTTGAAGGATAGGAGAACAAATGTCTTGATTTTTTAATATTATAACCATATTGTCTTAGACTACATGATTGTCCGCGAAGCGTTGCGCAACCATTAATACTCTAATTTAACATCTGTCAGAGACATTTCAAGGCATCATTTTCACAGACCAGCAGCAAATGACGGCCGCGCTCTCGCGGGTTCTTCATCGAGGCAAAAACTGGGTGCTGACTCTCAAATACTCAACTGATTTGTAAGCTATTTGTTACCATCCGTGGATGACCCGTGCATCCGCAGATACCCATCCGCGGATGACTCCATCCGTGGTACGGATACGGATTTACACGGATGGTTACCATGCTAGTCCTTAACCCGGGGTGCGCGCGAGTGGAGGGCATGTCGTGTGCCGTGGGTATTGTGACTATTGTCACGGTCTACCCATGCATTGCACATTATGACATTCTACTCGCTTTGCCGAGAAGAAATAAAACGAGTAGTACGTCATAGGAATAGAGACACACGCGTGAGGTTGTCGGCCTCTACATATGAAAAGCCGCATTGGAGTTTGCTAACAACGCCGCCGCCAAGTTCCTCTTTTTGTTTTAGCCATTTTGAGGCAAACAAGACTTGGAGCTCAAGCGCTCAGGGACGGTGCCTTTCTCCAAGGGCGTATACCTGTGGGTGCTGTACAAGAACAAGCATAGAAGCAAGACAGGATGAAGGAGCGGATAAGAAGAGTACATGTACGTACACGTCACAACCGGAGCGGTCTCTTGTACATTCGACTTTTGTTTCACAAGGTTAAGAATATAGCAAAACTTCGATGTGATGTAGGGACGGAATATTACATCTTTTGACATCAAAACAAGAGCCTCAATCTCTCATATGGTATTCGGGGAACCTTAACAAAGCTCAGAGCTCTGCATCGTCGCAAATCAGATCCAAATCCAAAATGTTATTCAAAATGATGCAAACCGCACATAATGCACGTTTCAAAGCAGGAACAACACGAGTAGCAGCAAAACATGGGTGCAGAAATTTAAGAAAAAATACACAAAGGATACGCGAGATAGCTAACAAAGCGAACGATTTAACCAAGTAACCATCGTCGCAGACGTAACGAGTACCTCCGTGGGCCTGTAAAGAGGAGGAACGAAGCGACTGAGAAAGGAAGGAAGGCTACCGCCTTGACTAGGAGGCAATTACGCATTTGAACAAGATGCATTAGATACCCTAGGAATGACAAGAAACATGTTGGTCAAAAACTTACTTTTTGACCCAAGTGACTTCGACAAGTATGACAGCTCGCGGAAAACAGAGCGGATGTTTCGAGTAAGGCGCACAGTACTACGCTCGTCGTGAGAGTGTAGACACCAGCGACGTGCGTAGCCAGGATACGTTGTTATCAACTGATCAAAAAGCTCAAGAGCCTGAGGAGCAGTCAGCCGTTCTTCAGGCTTCTCTTTTGTCATCTCATGAATGAGAGGAGCCAGGACCAGAAGGTTTTTATAAACCTGAGCGAAGAATGCATTATCAGGAGGGGCAGTACTAAATGCATGCAAAAACGTACATCGAGAAAATTCCTTTTGAACACCATCCCTAGGGTAAACACGTCGACACAAAACGGATCGTAAGGGACAAATAAGCTCAATTCTGGAACGTCTTCATCTTGTGCCACATTTCCAATCACCAGACGAGGTTTGTTGACGTCTTCAAAATGCGTAGAAATTCCGAAGTCCGTGAAATAATATTTAACACGTCCGACATCACTTCTCGATCGTGGTTTGGCTTTCGACAAATCTCGTGCTGTCAAGTGTTGATGACATGGATGAAATCCGTCTGGATCAAAGAGAGGTCGCCCATCCATCATGATATTGAGATCAGAAAGATCCCTTTACAGAGAGTTGAAACAGCTTGAGTCAGACGCTATCAACATGTCGGAAAAAACAAAAGTCAGACGCACCTATGAGCCACGTTTTGACTATGTATGTAAACAAGCCCCTTCAAGCACGATGGGAGTCAACAAGGATGAGATTCTGCGCAAAGTGGACGCACCTCTAACGCCTGACGCACAAAATCAATTGCTTCCTCTACATATTCAAATTCTGGGTCGTCAAAAGCTCGAAGAAGCGGCATGACAAGGAACACCGTTTGATTGTCTTCCTCGTTAACGAACGTGTCAAAGATCGGAACGCAGTGGTTCGTAGGGTCCTGGAGACGCTCTGATGAAGATAGCATGAGACCTATTTGAGCCTCCCGACTGTCCGCTGAAAACTTCTTGATTGCCACGATTTTACCATCCTGGACTCGCTTCGCATCAATGACTGTTTCTCTCTTCAGCAGGTCAAGGAATATAATATTTCAGATATGTACCCCAGAGGAATGAAGAAGACCAGACATACAAGGAGTTTGTACGCATCCTCGCAAGCGTACGGAAAGATGTCGGTTTCAAGCCAGGACGGTTTCCATCCAGGATGGTATCTCGGCCTCAACTGGTAGCCATGAGAAAGCAAGAACTCATAATGATCCCTCCACCAGCACTCGGACGGCAGCAAGCTGAAGTTACCCTTACGTTCAAATTCTCTGGAGAACTTCAGTTCACTCGGTTTGGTCATGCGCAACGTCGGATCGGTAGGTAAAACGACAGCATCATAGTGGATAAGGTCGTCCATGGCTGGTGCCTGCGGATGGCAGAAGGAGCGGAGTCTTGTCAGCGAGGGGTTTAGGACTTAGAGAAGCTCCTTTATGTGAATTATAAGACATCACAACGATCAAGTGCAACTCACAACAAGCTTGAACAACAATAACGAGGCGAATGCGATTCGGCTTTGTTGTTGTTCCGTCAGTCGAGTCGGCACAGTGCGCAAGCTCGACTAGCGGGTCTCCTGCAGCAAATCAAAGGTAGATCAGATTGCAATAGTTAGAAACTCATCCCGTATGTTCTGAAGATACATTTTGAGTGCTGTACGGAGCTTTCGACCTAACTCGCTGGTGATCCAGCTAACCCTAATGTGCCATTTCAGGCTTTGGCAACTCCGACTCGGCAAGCGTGCTCAATCTCATTCCGACATCGTCTGTGAATGGCGAGGTCTTCGTCTGCTTCGTCTCCTCAGCCAACTCGCCATCATGTGCAGACATTCGGGAATATTCAAATGGTCTTATCTCTTCGAGGTCGTTGATGTGCGCGGTCGAAATCCATGTAGCGAGCACAGACGCAAGGAGATTCAAATCGTCAAATATAAAGTAAGCACTTCCTCGTCTAGAGACTATTGTACGTCTAATACATGTATATCTTAGTTACCTGTCATGAGATGAACCCGCGGGCTTGCAAAGCTGACACGATGCGCCCCGTATCCATAGCCATCCTGGGGGTGAATTGAAGGAGAAGGAAAGAGACGGGCCGGTGTTTAACAGCGACACGAGCAGCGACGCCCTGCCGCAGACGCAGTCAATTCCTTACCCAAGTAAGCCGTCTCTCTAGTTCTTGTTTAGTATGCTGATACCGTATTCTATTGTAAATCTGCGGTATCCTTGAGGGACGAGGCCAGCGCCCGCGCGCGACGTTCGTCATTGCGGAATAGCGAGCGCTGTGAGCCGCTGCTGCGTCGCCATGGACCTTGAATCGTGCGACCGCTGCGACCTCGTGAATATGCCCTCTGGCATGTTTAAAGAGGACTTCCTTGTTTATGAGGTAGCTCCTCTTTGGCGTGGACCAGGAGAGACGAAACTTGTGGGGTCTAGGTGTTGGTAGCAGACATCCGAAACGAAATGATCGATGCTTATACGGACAAGACCACGATCACTGGTAAAATAGACAACTCGGGATCTGGCCCAACTGCGCGCAATGCCGGCTGATATCATTTTGCTTCTGTTTTCCATTACTGAGGATCGGGATTTTTTCCTTTATAACTCCCGCGATCAATCAGCATCGAGCGAGTACAAAAGGACAACAATCAAATGTGCGGAGATGCGGATCAAGGACGAGTAGCTGTTTGACCATGCGTAAGAGGAACTAACTGCATATTAGGCGTATTGTTCTACGGAACTTCAACGCTTGCCTTATGCTTGATCGTTGTGACGACTTATAATTTACATAAAGGAGCTTCTCTGTTGTTGTTCAACGACATCTAAGTCCTGATCCCCCGCCGACAAGACTCCGCCTCTTCTCTCATCTGCAGGCGCCAGCCATGGATGACCTTATCCATTATGATGCTGTCGTTTTACCTACCGATCCGATGACTCGCATGACCAGCCCGAGTGACCTGAGGTTCTTCAGAGAACTTGAACGTAAGGGTAGATTCAACTTGCTGCCGTCCGAGTGCTGGTGGAGGGATCATTATGAGTTCTTGCTTTCTCGTGGCTACCAGTTGAGGCCGAGATACCGTCCTGGATGGAAACCGTCCTGGCTTGAGACCGACATCTTTCCGTACGATTGCGAGGATGCGCACGAACATATTGTATGTCTTGTCTTCCTCATCCCCTTGTCGTACATATCTGAAATATATTGTGCCTTGGCCTGCTGAAGATAGAGGCAGTCATTGATGCGAAACGAGTCCAGGATGGCAAAATCGTGGCAATCAAGAAATTTTCAGCGGATAGTCGGGAGGCCCAGATAGGTCTCATGCTATCTTCATCAGAGCGCCTCTCGGACCCTACGAACCATTGCGTTCCAATCTTTGACATGTTCGTTGAGGAAGACAATCAAACGGTGTTCATTGTCATGCCGCTTCTTCGACGTTTTAACGACCCAGAATTTGAACATGTAGATGAAGCCGTTGATTTTGTGCGTCAGGCGTTAGAAGTATGTCTACTTTACGCAAAATCCTATTCTTGCTGATTTTCGACGTACTTGAAGGGACTTGTTTACATGCATAGTCAAAATGTGGCTCATAGGTGCGCTTGACTTTTGTCTTTGCTGATGTGTCGATATCGTCTGACGCAAGCTTTTCAATGTGTAAAGGGACCTTTCTGATGGCAATATCATGATGGACGGGCGACCTCTCTTTCATCCAGATGGCTTCCACCCAGTCCAACAAGACTTGACAGCACGAGATTTGTCAATGGCCACACCACGATCTAGAAGTGATGTCGAACGCGTGAAATATTATTTCACTGACTTCGGAATTTCCACGCATTTTGAAGACGACAACAGACCTCGTCTGGTGGTTGGTAATGTGGCGCAAGAGGGAACCATTCCAGAACTGAGCTTATACATCCCCTACGACCCGTTTTGTGTCGACGTGTTCACCCTAGGGATGACCTTCAAGAGGAATCTTCTCGATGTATGTTTTTGGGTACGCTCAGTAACCCCTTCTGAATATGCTTCTTCGCTCAGGTATATCAAAACCTTCTGGTCCTGGCACCTCTCATTCAGGAGATGACAAAAGAGGAGCCTGAGGAACGGTTGACTGCTCCTCAGGCTCTTGAGTTTTTCGATCGGTTGATAATGACGTGTCCAAGCTATGCGCGTCGCTGGCGCTTATATCCTTACGGCGAGCGTACTTCCGTACGCTTCACTCGAGACATCCGTTCCGTCTTTCGGGAGTTGTCGTATTTGTCGGGATCACTTGGGTCAACAGGTGAGTTTATGTCCAATATATTTCTTATCATTCCTGGAGTCTGGAGTATCTCATGGTGTCTCCTAGTCAAAGCATTAGCCTTCCTTCCTTTCTCAGCCGCCTCATTCTTCCTCTTTACCGGCCCAGGGAGGTATCTGTTACGCCTGCGACGGTGGTTACTGGGTTAAATTGCTCGCATCATTTATTGTATTTATTGTCAATGCGTACCTCGTACAGTTGTTGGATAATTTGTCGGCATGGGAGGGACCGCAAGGTACAATATTTAAACTACAGAAGTCATGAAAAGTTTATATACATATAAAACAACTAAATTATATAAATTAAAGACGATAGACTCGAGTTTACTTCTTTTCGGAGTATTCTTCATAGATTTCCTGGAGTTTCTCGAGCGCTCTACTAAAGAAAACAAGGCTGACCTCCGTTTCGCTTTTAGTCTCCAAGGAGACACCGAATGCCTCATCGTCGTATCCAGCCCGAAGAAAGCTCACAATGATCTCGGAGAAGCCCTCTCCAAGCACAGCCGGGACGTTTTGCTTTACGTGGTCGATCAAAAGGCTCGTCTTCCGCTGCGCCTTCACGTCCGCTTCAAGTCCCACCCACGTCTTCGCGTTGTCCGACAAGGGTAAGTACTTGGAAAATGTACGCTACATTCTTAGTCATTACACAACTGACTTGTCAATCTTCAACAGAAAATATGAGACTTTCCTGGAGAGTATTGCAATGACAATGGGAAAGGCGATGTCTGGTCTCTCGGCTGTGCTCTATTTGAGGTGCATGAGCCATCGGAATATTTACTTTCTGAGAACACTTTTGACATGTTAAGCAGATTCTTCAAGAGGCGGACCCATGGACTCCGCTACTTCACAGCGAGTATTTGGAAAATCTCTAAGCATACGAGAATCCAAAAAAGGGCGAAAAAGTCGCAAGCAGGTATTATAAGTTCATGAAGGTATAATAGATTGGAAGGAGAACGAGTGGCCCGCTGTGCTAGGATTGCAGGTCGAGCTCGTTAGTCTAGCTGTAAGCTGCACGTCTTGATACATACATCGTCAGCCAAGAGAAAACGCTTGATGCATTTTTCTTCTTGCTTAAAATCATGGTTGCTGATACTAGCTGTCATCAACATACTTGAAATAAACATACAGATTCTTGGATCGAAGTTGGCTTGAAGCGGAATATTTCGACAGCTAGTCGTCGAGGAGAAATCGGAAGCCGCTGAGCTCCCTCAGCCGCTCTTCATTTCGCGGCAAAAAATAAGCCCATAAATTTTAATACAGAAAATTCTCGTCTTGAGTGTGGCGCTAGCAGTCCCTTGGACTCACGCTGAGTCTGAATTGTGTAATCGTGGGAATGACGCGTCGTTCGATTTTGCTTACGGACTCGCGTACTCAAAATTTCAGCCCTGTCCCACAACGCTTAATAGTGCTAGAGACAATGGCGACCGTTTTAACGACGGCGGCAGCAGCGGGGAAGGCAAAACAACACTCCTACCTTGACTGGCTGAAACCTCGACGTGGTGCCGCCATCGCGAAGTTAAAGAACAACGGGTTCGCCATGCTCGTTGCGCTCCTTGTCACCCAGCTCTCTCCAATTACGCCTTCGCCATTAACGTGCCTTTGGATGCTCGTGTCGGGTGGAAAAGGGATGAGCAGTGGATTGCGGCTGGTGTGCTGGATAGGTGAGTTCTAGTTCGCGCGTAACCCGTGTCGTCGTGGTTCTGAACTGGCCGCATCTGTGTCTGCACAGAGCTCGCGATTTTTGCGTTCCTGTCAGCAAACATATTCCAGGGGTATATAGGGTTGAAATACCCGCCGCCGCCGTGCGAGCCTCTCGGGTCGCCGGCGAAGCGGGCTCAGTTGCACAGTCCGCCAGCAGCACGTCCACTGAAGACGTTCACGCCCGTGGTGAGTCCTTACGTCTTTCCCGTCTCCAGCCACTCTGAAACCCATATTTCTCTCTCTTCCTCGTCATCATCTCCCTTTCCCCCCCTCAAGTCTACACCTTTAAAAGCGTCATCCTTCGCATCCTCATACGCACCCTCGCCGGTGTCCACGCCGTCACGTATCATCAACTACAAGTCGCCTCTTCCATCCTCAACCTCGACCTCGCCCTTTTACAACTCTTTGAACTCCTCGACGCTCTCCGCTTCATCTCTTATGTCATCTCCCCTAGCGTATCGTGCGCGACAGTCTCAACCCCAACCTGTTCGTGAGTGACTCTTAACGTATCAGCGAAAGAAGCCAACTGACGAATATCTCTTGCCGATATAGGGTCGTTGGACGGAAGCTTGCTTAGTCGTCTCGAAACGGACGACGATGACGACTATTAACGAACCCGCCCTTTCTCACTCGTTACGGTTTATAAATGCTGTCTTTTTTGGGTTGCATCTTTCCTGCCAGCACCGCGCCCCAATCATATTTTCTCATCGCATCGCTCCATATCATGTACTTGTGCACTTGCCCATTTGAATCTTGCTTCATGCTTTGCATTAATCATTTATCGAAAGGTCTGAAGAAGCAGCTGACAACCGTCGGCATGTTCACGGAGCAAGAACATGGACCCATCCAAATTGAAAAATTTCACCGAGGCAGTCAGTCGGAAGGGTTGTGAGCATCAACAGGAGAGGCTTATCATTTGTTCTACCTCGATAACTTTCAGTGCTTGGTATTTTTACTGACCGATGCACGATGGTAATCGGTCCCGCGTCTATGTTTGAAAGGTATTTCTCCGACGTCTCTGATTTTAGACTCCTCTTAGTAAAATTTCCAGGCTCGCGGGAGTTTGAAGACTGATATGATATTCGATGGGCGTCTCGCGAGCTCTGTCAATTCTCAAACGTTCAAGACCTCGGAGTTATGTGTGTGAACGGATTCTAATGTCGCATTCCGCCTTCTTGACTTCACAAAGACGGCTCCGTTCATCAATCTTAGAGCAATCATCTACTTGAATACTCGAACACGTTCTATTCACATACAATTTTAGTCAGATAAGGAAATATGCAGTCTTGCACGCGGAACAAGGTCGCACTTCACTCTATGTCTTCGACTCGTCACTTTGCGTGAGTGTTTTCCGGACTAGAATTTCTCACCTTGGATTAATGTCCCGCTCATAGGTCCGCTCTATGATGTTCGGCGCGAATTCGGACGCAGACATCTTGTCTGGTCTGGGATCAAGCCATCTATGATCATCATCCCCGTCTTCCAGCCATTCTGCAAGACTGTCATCCGAAAGAACAAATCCGTTCAGAACTCGTGGACCCATTTTAGCCTCGCGGAACAGGATTTCCCGTCCCGGATATTTTCGAGGCGCCCTTTCCCACACGAGATTCGAGAAAGTATGTTTTTTCCTGGGGCGGAGTGCGGGCGAGTCTCACACCCAATAATGCCTTTCAATGCGTGCCTTGCTGTCCCAGCGTCAGGATCCGGCATCCAGGTACGGAGAAGGCCTCAAACCTTCCGAGTCAAAATTCAGGACCAGTCGATCGCTCTGGGGAGTTGGTCTGCTGCCTCGTTCTGGAAGAACCGGACGCTGGCCGCATCTGCTAGGTCGCGTGTTTGCTGAGGTGATCGCTCACTACGTGAGCGACTTCGCGAACCGGTCTGCGGTTGACTTATTCAATCAACCGGCCTTCTATCTGGCGATGGAACATGCCAATGGGTCTTGAAATGCCCGTAAGTATTGTTCCTGATCATTTCCTGTTCTGCGGGCGAGTCGATCACAGGGAGGCCCCCGAAGACGTCGATCTCTTGGGTCCTACATGCTTCATTTTCTAAAGTTACACGAACTGTTTCAAGAGAAAAAGATCCTGAGGGTGATATGTAAGCGAGTGCGTTCGCTTTGAGACTGCCGCAAGTCTCGAATACGTCTAACAAGCGTTTCTTGATCATTGTGTCAACGCGATTATCAAGACGTGGTGTGAACAATCGACAACCCACATGGCCGTGGGCGAGATTGATGACTCCCCAGGCTGTTTGTTTCAGCAAACGCAAGAAGCTAGATGCAATCCAGGAACCCCTTGGACTGCTCTGTAAACTCCGGACGGCCGGAAAGAGTGACAACGCTCGGGAGGATGATCAACACGACTGTGCTGCGGACACAGCGAGCTCAAAGTCAATGAGCTATCACTTCAGCCATGCGGCGCAGATTAATAGGAATGCCGACGATGTCCGCGTAGTGACCAAGCTCTCCTGATAGATACTATGATCGCGACACAGAGGCTGCGTGAAAAATCATCATGATCGCAAAGGAGACCTCGAGGTAAGATCCCTCCCTCTGTCTGATATTGATTGCGGCCATTTTTTGTGTGTTCGCTTTCACCAGTTCGACGATACGGGTGCGTCGGAGGCCCATCTGTGCGTCTGCGTTTGGAGACACGAGCGGAAGAGCGAACGTGCCTTTCTACGGGCTCTGAAGCACCGAGCGATTATCACCGATCAGCGCGCCCTGGACTTCCGCGAACTTGGGCGGCGCATTTCTGTGTTCGTCTTTTTCTTTTGCCCTTTCTTTCGGGACCGCTGCTGCTTCCTCTTTCGTGACCTGCTTCTCAGGTTCACGAGCGATTTGGGTGGGTGCCTGCACCCCCTCCCCACAACGTTGCGGTTCCCTTGTAAGCTGTGCCTCTTTCTTCGCCATCGTGGCCCCTGGCTTCTTCTGACGCTGACACAATCTCTAGGTTGAGCTCTGTGGCCTTCCTCAGGTTCGAAAGCTTACATTTGATCCTCAGTCTGCGAACCCCGTCTTTTGTCTGGGGGTGCGACCTGCAGGGGCCTTCAGGTCCTGTGCGATGATTTCTCATCTCGCGGTCCGATCTCCTCCCCTTTGATGCTTTACGCTGCTGTACAGGCTTCTTTGTTCTTTTGTCTCCCTTTTATCGCTGGAAGCCACTGGCGCGCGGTCTGTGGACAAGAGCGCGGGGCACTGCCCGCGGAGCGTGGATCTTTCCCTGTGCTGGGCTCTGATCGCGTGTCGGGATCGCTTCCTTCCTGGGTGCTTCGCGATCGGTGGCTGCGCCTGGCTCCTCGAGGACGCGGATGATCGTCTGTGTGCACCGAGCGAGCTACAACTGATCGGTATTCAACATGAGAGATTCTGCGGACGGGCGGTGTGGCTTCGGCTTGAAGTTGCCCTGCTCGCCGCGCGCGCCGCGAGGATGGTCGGGCGCACCCGGAAGATGTTTTCCTGATCGCTCGACCAGGCGCAGGAAATCACGGAGGCGCTGCAGACCGATCCTTGCGAAGAACAGAGGCTGTGCGCGGTATAAGCTTAAGGTTTCGGCATCGACTCTGAGCTCGCTTCGCGAGAGCCCCGCCCGCACTCGGGGAGGCGAAGAGCCTTGGAGGCTTGACTATGTACTTGTTCATCAGCAGATGCTGACGGACAACTATTACGGCCTCGCAGAAAATACAAAAAGAAATAGGAAGAAAAGGAGGCCGGGAGATCGCGACGCTGTGTGCATAACGCCTTTTGTGCTCGGAGCATGTGGGGGCTGGGGGGCGGAGCCGACGGAGACGCGCGCCTGTGCCGGGGGGGTCTGATCGCGGGCAGCAGCGAGGAGGTACGCGCCGACGGCGACGGCGGAGAGGCGAGCAAGGCCGCGCGCGGGGGCGCGGATCCGTGCCGATCAGGATCCGGCGCCGCTGCAGATGCGGCCGGATCAGTGGCTCTGGCGTTAGGGAGGTGCAGATCGCGCCCTCGAAATTGAGGAGACGGAAGACGATATCGACTTTGAGGCTGGAGCGCTCGATCGTCCTGCATACATGTCGTAGCTTGTTATGCTGGTCGTGACGCTCTCTCGTTATTACATGGGGTTTTTTTTTCTTTTTTTTTTTTTTTCTTTTTTCGTTATTTGTGGGTGGCTCAAATAAGCGCTCCCCTTCGAATCTAGGGACTATCCCGTCCAGACACGCGATGCGGTCTTTCCCCCCAGCTGCTGCTGCGCGGGGGGGAAGCAAAGTACAAAGGGTGCCCGTTAAGCGACGCTCCGAGGCCTAAATTTCAAATTGCAGACTTTGCTTTATTCAAATTGATGACGTCGTGCGGTGCGACGATCGACGCGCGCCCGCTTACGGGCCCCCCCGCGGTCTGGCCCCGCGCGCGGGCGGGCGGGCGGCGGTGACTAAGCCCCGCTGCCAATTATTAATGCCAAGCCGGGAGGGGCTGCAATTGCGAAATTGCAAATTGCAGAATAGGGACGCATTATACTATATAAATATACATATACATGGATACGTACACTTTACACACTTCTCTTCGCGGGGCGTTCCTGGAACATATGGGGATGCAGGCAGAAGGGGGAGCCCCCCGAGATCGCCCCGCGCACGGGGGGAGGGAGAGTGCGATGCCTATCATACGGACGAGCGGACGAGAGACGGACGAGAATTGGGACGGGAGACGATCAGGGCGCCCCCACCCCCTCCGGGCGTGCCTGGCGCCCGGCCGGCCGGCCGGCCGGTCGATAAGCATAAGCGTGAAGCGTGAGTGTATTCGCAATTATGGGCGCGCGCTGTCTGCCGGAGATAGATGGCGATAGTATTGGTATTGGTAAGGCACAGACATGGGCTGGCGAAGAAGACTCGAAGGAGCGGGCGCTTTCCGGAGGCGGGGATATGACATACGTATGCACATGCACGCATGTGTGTGCGCGCACACGGCCTTGTTCTGGATAAGACGGATGGAACGCGCAGGGCGCGTGCGCGGTCCGGGGATACATATGTTTATGTTTTCGTGGATGAGAAGGCAGGGCTGGGGTTTCTCTGGCTTGTCTGCTTCGGGGTGCTGAAGGCTTAGGCGCTCGCTTTTTGGACATTGTTGATAGTAATGTCACACTTCCGTTCTTTCTTTTTTTCTCGTTCTCTTCTTCTTCTTCTTCTTCTTCTTCGGTTCTGGGAATACGAGCGCCTGATGCAGACGGGCGCGGAAGGCGGGTCTGTCGTTTTTTTTCCTGCATCGAAGGAGAAGGAGAAGGAGAAGGAGAAGGAGAAGGAGAAAAGGAGAAGGAGAAGCAGAGAACACGCGAAAAACAAGGACGGGGCGCCAGCAGCGCGGGCGGGCGTCCGCCCGTCGTAATAGTAAAACGAGCCGCAGGAAATGCAGGCGGGGAGAAATGAAGAAGGAGAAGGGCTAGGAAAAAAGAAAGAAAGAAAGAAAGAAAGAACAGAACGGAAACTGTAACATCGATTTTCCGTGCAAAGCGCGCGCGCGCAGAAGCGTATACGCAGAACAACCCCGCCTTCCCAGCGCACGAACATACAGTACCCCGGGAACGCGGAAAATCGTCTTGTCCAGACAAGGAATCCTCCCTGCCTCTCCAGCCGTGTGTACGCACACATACGCACATGTGTGTCTGACATAGCCCCGCCTCCGGAAAGCGCCCGCTCCGCGCCTTCGGAAAGCCAACGCGTTTCTCTCTCTTAACACGCGCCGACGGCCTCCGGGGCGCCCGTCCTGGAGCGGCCGGAGCGCGATCGAAAGGCGTCCTCCCCCGTGCGAATGTGGCTGATTTCTGTCGTTTTCTGCGCTTTCTTCTTTTTTTATTTATTTATTTCGGGTTTCTTGATTAGTGATTTCGTGATTTCTGATTCGTGATTTGTGATTTGTGATTTGTGATTCGTGATTCTGTATAACATCAGATCATGGCGTGCGTGTAGATGGTGCGTGATTCATTTGCATTGCGTTGCATGTACATATGGGGGGTATGTCAGATTCGGATTCGGAAGTGAGGTGGTGGTATCAGCGTGCTAAGAAAAGAAAAGAAAGGACGGGAAGGACAGGACGGTTCTTGTGCCGTGATTTGGGAAGGTGATTATCAACAACTGTCAGGCGCGCGCGCGTGCAGATCTGTGATGACAGAGCGATGGCAGAGCGATATCAGACATAGCTTGGGATGTGCGGATGGAAGGAGGGGGGCGTGGGGGCGTGGGGGCGTGTAGGGGAGAGCTGGAGAGCTGGAGAGCTTGAGTTTGGAGGGAGTGTTCTGTTCTGTTGTCTGTTCTGTTATCTGTTTTCTGTTTCGGGAATCTGTTTCGGGAATCTGTTTCGGGAATCTGTTTCGGGAATCTGTTTCTGTTCATCACTTGACGAAATAAGAAGCGCGCACCGTTTTCAGAAAAACGCAGGATGGTTTTTTTCTGGTGGCTTACATACATACATACATACACATATACACATGTGTACTTCTTGGCTTGTGCGTCGCCGCACTGAGAAAAAGAAAAGAAGAAACATCACAGGGGGGCGCCGATCGGCAGAGAGAGAGAGACGCCCCCCCCGCGAACATGTTAGCAACATTGCTAATAGAATGATACGGAGTCAGCTGACGGGAGGAGGGCCCGGGGCGCAGAGATGCGAGGGGCGAGGGGCGGTGACATGTGGGCGGACTGTATGGCAGATGTAGACAGGGAAAAGAATAGACGGAAAAACATTGACATAAGCGGGTGCGTCGACGCAGGCCAGGCACCAGGAATATGTGACGAATGAATTGTGTTCGAAGGAAGGAAGGAAGGAAGGGCGCCTGATGGATGTGGCCGTCCCCTCCCCCCATTGAGTCGCGCGGGCTGGGGCCTGGAATTGCCTATCCCGGCGCGCGCGCGCGTGTTTTTTCTTTTCCTGTTTCTGCTTTCTGCTTTTCGTTGTGTCGTTGTTTTTCTGCTTCGTAAATAGACATACGGAAACGGAAGAGAACAGGAAGGAAGGGGGAAAGGAAGGGGGGAAGGGAAGGGAAGGGAAGGGAAGGGAAGGCGCGGATGGAACGAGATGGGATGGGATGGGATGGGATGGGATGGGGATATGTTGTTCGGGCAGGCACGCATGCGGTGCAGTCGTATGTGCTGTCTGGGCTGCTATAAACAGCGACGGGAATTAGCAGGAGGGCCTGGACCCGGGGTCGGCCCCCATGTAGATCGCACTTGATCTGCCCGATCTCCTGCCGTAGACGAGGCCCCAGACACCCCGCCAGGTACGTCACACAATACAGTCCTTCCTGGCCACGAAAAGAACGAAATCAGAACAAGTACAGCTCGCAGGATGTCTGTCTGTCTGTTGTTGTTTCTTCTCTGCCGTGGTCAATCAGGAGGAAGGTGATGGCGATGGCGATGGCATGGAGGGAAAGGCAGAGCTGGGGAGGCGGCGCTGCTGATTCCGAACGCATCTGCTTCCCGGGGGCCCGGGAGAGCCCCTCGTGGGAAAACACACACACACACACCTGTGATTTGTTTTGTTTTCTCTCTGTTTTCTCCTTTTTGTCTTTTTCTGGATTTACTTTTTTGCTTCCGGGCTTTTTTCGTTTTTCCTGAACTTTCCGCGCTCCCGTTCCGTTCCAGGAGCGCCCCGCGCGACGTATTTTAGCGAGTCGCGAGATGACGCTCTCCCGTTCCTCTCCTGCCCCCCTCCCCCATATCCCCCCTCCCGCCCGTCTCCCGCCCTCCGACGCCCCCCGCCCTCCGACGCCCCCCGCCCTCCGACGCCCCCCGCCCTCCGACGCCCCCCGCCCTTCGACCGCCCGAACCCCCGACGCCACGCCCGCCCGTGCATGCCGAGCCTGTGATCGACGTCGAGCGCGGCTCGTGTCTCGTGTCTCTGCTCACCGCCACACGCATACAGCTCCAACTCCTCTGACACCTAACCCCGCCCGATGGAATCAGCGTACGTCGCCGTGCCCTGTCCGCTGACGTCGACGTCGCGCCTCGTATTCACACATTCACTTATTGCGCCCGCGCAGATCCCGCGCGTCCTCCCGCGTCGCCACCCTGCCCCCGCCGTGCGTATGCGTCCCTCCGCTCTCCAGCGCGTAACGTACTTACTCACCCGCCGCCTGAATCTGCGTATCTGTGTCCAGCCCGCTGAAACGCAAGTCGCCCCCGTCGCCCGTCTCCGCAACGACGACGACGAGCACCAGCACCAGCAGCAGCACCACCAGCACCACCGCGGCAGCGACGGCGCCGTCCGAGATCCTCGGCGCGCTGGCCCTCGGCGCACAGCCCAAGTCCAAGGGCAGCCCGCCCGCCCCCGCCCGCGCGTCCGCCTCGCCCGGCGCGCAGACGCCCTCCGCGGACGACTACGAGAACGGGCTCGCCGTGTGCGGCACGTGCGGCGAGGGCGTGCCCTTCCGCGACCCCCGCTCCGGCGGCTTTACGCTGCGCCTCTGGGACCTCCACCGCGAGCAGTGGTGCGTCCGCCCCCCTCCGTGCCACCCCCTGCTTTCCTCCAGATCACGAAGTGTATGTCTGACTCGCTTTTCCCCGCGCGTTACAGCCGCTCGCAGCACGCGCCGGCGCAGGCGCAGGCGCAGGCAGCAGCAGCGCCGGGAGGGGAGCCGCTCGTGTTCGCGCCGGAGGCGACCGCGGCGAGCATGGTCTCCGCGCACGCGCACGCGCATCACGCGCACGCGAACGCGGCGGGGCCGCTGAAGAAGCGGCGCGCGAAGCGCACGGAGGACGAGCGCATCGAGTACCTGCGCACGGACCCGCACGTCGCGCAGTTCGAGGCGTACCGCGTGCTGTGCGGCTCGTGCGCCAAGTGGATCCGCCTCCGCCCGAACTCGACGTACTGCTCCATCCCCTGGGACGCGCACCGCAAGAGCTGTCTGTCGAAGAAGGCGTGAGTGTCTTTTTTTTCGTTTTTCGTTTTTCTTCTGTGTCTTTTTTTTTTTTTTTGCTTTGAGTTGAGCTTTGAGTTGAGCTGAGCTGAGCTTCCCCTCGGTCTATCTTCGCTGATTGCTGATTCGGGAATATGTTTTCCCCGTCGTTCCCTCCGCACGGCATGCGTTCGTCTCGGAACACCCGCGCCTCGCCCGCGCACACGCACACGACACGACCACCAGAAACGCACACGCGCGCTCGACGGGCGCCGCAGACAGCCGCGACGCGCTCCTCGCGGGCGACCCCGCCGCGCGCCGCTTCGACGCGGAGCGCGTCCTCTGCGCGCGCTGCGACCGCTGGGTCCCCGTGCGCCCCGACGGCGCGGACGACGCGCTGCAGAACTGGCACGCGCACAAGGCCGCGTGCGCCGCTGCCGCCGCCGCCGACGCCGACGCGCGCACGGCGAGCCCGCCCCTCCTCGGGAGGGTGTCGTTCAGGCAGTCAGTTGTCTTTTGGCGTTTATGCATTTTTTGTTTTAAAAAAAACAACCTTTTTCTTTCTTTCTTTTTGGCTTTATAACTGCTATCGCACACCTTTCACTGACGCGCGCGCGCGTTCTTTCATCGTCGTAGGGTCCTTCCGATGGAGTCCAGACAGGCAAACGACCCGGGGCTGGTGTCCCCCGGGCGGCCAGCGGCAGCCGCCCGCCCGCACCCCCCGTCGCCAAGGGCCGACGGAGGCACCTCCAGCGCACACCCGCCAATCGCGCGGACCGCGATGCACTCCTCCCTCGGCGCGCCGCCGCCGCCCTCCTCCGCGTCCACGAGCCCGTCGCTGCCCACGCTCGCGGGGCCCGCGCGCGGCGCCTCGGGCTCCCCGGGCTCGCCGGGGCCCGGCGCGCACGAGCTGCCCGCGCCCGCGGCGACGCACGAGTCGCGGCGGCGGAACGCGGAGCAGCGCGCGGCGGCGCTGCGCGCGGACCCGCTCCTGCGCGAGGTCGAGCCGAACCGCGTGTTCTGCGGAGTGTGTGCGAAGTGGGTGCAGCTCCGCCAGGACAGCTCGTTCTGCGCGTACCCGTGGCACCAGCATCGCGGGAAGTGTCTTGCGAAGTAGTGCGTTGCTTGCTTTTTTCTTCTCTTTTCTTTTCTTTTTCTTTTCTTTTGTTCGGCTAAGGCGGTGTTAATCTGATTTACGTTTGGCCGGGCAGTCGGCGCCTCCAGGAGAAGAACCGCCCGTATTTGCCGGGCGGCGCGCATGTGCCGCATGCGTACGCGCACTCGTCCGCGTCGTCCGCGTCGGCGGCGCGGCGCCTCGGCGGGGACCCCGACGCGGAGGGCGAGCTGGAGGACGAGCCCGAGTCGGAGGAGGAGGGCGGGAGCTTCGTGGGGCGCCCGGAGCCGGTGTCGGAGGAGGAGGACAGCGTGCATCGCCGCCGCCACCACAGCGGGACGGGATACGGCCACGCTGGTGGCGGCCGCGGCGGCTACGACGGCGCGCGCCACCCGTACGCGGACACGGGCGCGGGTGCGTACCGGCTGTCGGCGGCGGTTGGGTATGGGGGCCACGCGTATGATGTGGAGATGGACAGCGAGGATCCTGATGATGACGGGGACGGCGAGGGCGAGGGGGAGAGCGACGGGGAGGGGGAGGGGGATGGGGATGGGGGCGTGGAGGGAGATGGAGATGGGGACGTCGATATGGATGACGAGGAGGCGCTGGCGCCGTCTAGGGACAGGAGGGAGCGCGAGCGCGAGCGGTGGGAGGGCGCCGGCCGCGCACACGGCGGCGCGCCGTACCCGCACGTGCATGCTGCAGCGCACACCCGCGAGCGCGAGCACTCACAGAGCGGGCGGCGAGGCTACGCCGGCGCGCCCCCGCCGAGCTTGGCAGACCTCGGCTCGCCGGGCGGACGGTACGCGCCTTTCCCTCCACTCACCGTAACTCACCCCAACTTACTCTTTTTATCGCCTTTTTGCGTGGGGCGCGGCGCGCAGGCTGGCGTTCATCGCGGCGTCGATCCGGCACCTGTTCGGGACGACGTACGCGCGCGGCGCGGACGCGCTGTCGGTGGGCGCGCTCGTGAACTACCTGAACGCGGCGCTGCCGCCGGACAAGCACGAGGAGTTCGACGTGCGCGAGGTGAGCGCGGCGTGCGGCGGCGCGCTCGCGAAGGCGGGGCGCGTCGTGCTGCGTGGGGACGAGGTGCGCCTGCGCGAGTAGCGCGAGTGGGTGTGACGAGGACGAGCCGCTTGACGAAATGAAATTAAAAATGGGGTGCGAGGCGGGCGCCTCTGGCGTCCCGCCCGCCTTCCTTTTCCGGGTTTCTTTTCTTTTCTTTTCTTTCCTTTCCTTTGTGTGTTCTCGTTTTCTCTTTCGCTCTCCGCTCTCTCCCTCTGAAATGTTTTGGGCCTCTGGGGATCTCCGGTCATCGTTTTCTCTCACTCACCCCAACGCATTTTTTAAGTGTTTATTTATGCGCATCGTATTTCATCCAGCTCACCTCGACTCGACTCGACTCATCATCCGCACGCAGGCGTCCGCCTGCGCCGCGCCGCGCCATGTAACTAATTATTTGCTCTCTATTTTGCATATGTCCATATGTCCACGCAACGCATCTCGTCTACGGTACTTGTTTTTGCCCCTCCCCTCCCCCCTTCCGCGCGACTGACAGACTCGTATTTCTTATTTTTTACTTCGGTTTGTTTTTGTTCGCATTTGTTGTATGGTAGAATTTATTGAAGGCTCTGTTTTATCTACGTATTCGTGAATTGTTGCCGACAAGCTACCCCGAGCCGAGTAAGCCGAGCGGATAGATTGGTCATCCGATCGGTCGTTTCCTCGCTGTGCCCAGCGCCGGCTTCAGACTACAACTGCAGCTACGATCATAACTACAACTACGCCGCTGCCGCCACCACCGCCGCAACGAAGACGCTGCTGATGACACCCGTCGGCGCGCCGCTGTCGCTCGACGAGGAGGTGCGGCTGTACGGCTCGAACCCGGAGCGCGAGCGCTACGGCCTGCTCGCGACGCTCTTCGGCATCGTCGTCGCGCTCGACTACCTCGAGCGCGCGTACGTCCGGGACAGCGTGCCCGCCGCGGAGTGAGTGAGCTTCCCCTTCCCCCGCCTCCCCCGCTCCCGCTCCCGCTCCTGCGGAAGACTGCGGAAGGCGGTGAGAGACTGTGGATTGTGAGCGCGGTGTGCTGAGCGTTTGTGGATGATGAGGTACTCGCCGGCGTGCACGCGCCTGCTGTCGCAGTACAAGACGATGCACCGCCTCGTGGGGGACGACGTGCCCTCCATAGAGGCGTTCATGGCGCGCTACCGGGTGCGTCTTGGCTAGCTCGCGCGCGGCGCTGCTGGTCTCTTGAGGTTCATGCGGCTTCTATACTGATGGACGTTATGGACGCGCCAGATGGACCACCCCGCCGCGCTGCACCGCATCCGCGTCGGCGTGCCCGCGACCGTGGAGCACTCGAGCGAGGCGGGCCCCGAGACGGGCAAGTGGGTCGCGGAGACGACGCAGGTCAGTCCTCCAGTCCTCCCGCCCCGGATATCCATCCGCGCTGACGCGGCGCGGCGGCGCACAGAGCTTCATCACGTTCATGGACGCGCTCAAGCTGCGCATGCGCGCGAAGGACCAGCTGCACCCGATCCTGCAGGAGCTGATGGCGAACTACGCGCGCTTCAAGGCGAGCAAGGACTGGGAGGGCCGCTCCCGCATGGTCTCGTGGTGAGCGCGCGCGGCCTCTCCTTTCTTTTCTTTTTTCTTTTTCGACTCCTGTGCATGTTTGTTGTCTCCTATGTCTTTCCTGCTTCTCGTTGCGCCCTTCTTCTCACCGCCTTCTCGGCGTTTCTCCTTCACTGCCGTCACGGCGAACTAAGTCCCTCCTTTACGTTGTGCACGGCGTGGAGTTAATGTGCCTCTGCCTACTTAATCCATCTCATTCGCCTTTCTTGATGTTGGCCGCAGATACGGAATTGCTGACTTCGTCCTTCTTTTCATATTGCGCAAAATTAACTGCCTGTGAACTGCACCATGGTTTGATTTTCGGCCCCGAAACCTGCATCTGCTCGATTCTGTCTGTGTGTTTGCAGGTTGATCACGCTGAACGCTATGAAGGCCTCGGAAGAGATCTCAGAGGAGCAGTCGCGCCAGGTAAGACCCCCATACTTCACCTCTTGTCTAAAAATGTTTTGTCGGATTTTCCGTCTTCGTGCATTCTCGAACCTCTCTTTGTCGCGTTCGGGTCTTCGCTATTCTCTTCTGTGACGAACGAGTCCTTCCTCTTCGCTGACCGCCCTCGCAAATATACAAACAGCTCCTGTTCGACGTGGATTACGCGTACGCGGAGTTCTTCCGAAGCTTGAGCGGCGGGGCGAAGGTCGGAGGGCCGTAATCTCCAGTAATAGTCTACGTGCTCGGGATAAGAGCGATATTGTCTTCATGATACCCCTTTCAGCGTGCCTAGACGCCGTGCGGATGCGCTACGTATTGTACAGGGGCAAATGCTATTGAGTGTTGTACGAATAGGATTTAGATAGTGTATATGTCTGTGACCCGTGCTTGCGACTCTTTTGTTTTCTCTTCTTCTGGGTGCCTGGAATCGAGATGCTGCGAATACAATGGAGATAGCCAGACATTCGAGCTTGGCTCAGGGCCGAGAGGCTCGTCAGTCGGCCATAATAGCAAATCATTTGGACGTAGGCAGACTCAGATACAGCGCACGGAAGATCAGCTTTCGCCGTTCAGGCTGCATACTCACAGGCCCGCACAAGGACGTCCGATTTGTCGCTGAGGCACATACAACGGCTAATGAAATTCGCTGTCCGAGCTCAGTTTCGAAGTGCGGAGACACAACTGCTGGCAACATGACATTGGGCTGCTGTAAGCGGGAGAACGAGATCAGAAGGCCTGCAGAGGTTCTGTAGTTCCGGTTAGTTCTGTGATTAAAGGATGGGATACGGGTGCTCGGGTGCTCGACAGACCGTTTGTACATAGGAATGCCAAGCCAGATAAGGCCCGACGACAGAAGCCCGACGATATGTACAAAATCGGTACGAACTGGGCCTGCGAACTGTAATTGGAGCGCCGAGGCAGGCCTGCTGGCCGACATTCCTCTGCGCTACAGAGTCCCCGCATGTGCATCGCGTGCCTTCTTTCAATTCTGTCATTTGATAGGACATGCGAGAAGGCAGCGCGGTGAACGTGCATAGAAATGTTTGTACAAGGGAGCCCAAACGTGGACTGGCCGAATATTGTACGAGTGGGCGGAGAGCGGCCAAGACCGACTTCTGGACTCCAGACCTCGAGCTTTGCCGCCCACGGGCTCTGAAATTGGTCGCGAGTGTGTGTGTTTTGGCAGATGTGCGAATGAATAGGAAGTCAGAAGAACGTGCGGGCGTGGACAAGGAGAGAAAAACAAACACACACATAGCCTCATTCTACTTTCACGAGACTCCTCACAACCCTGGCTCCAATTCATAATAGACCGATCCAGGTGGTCTTTGTTCAGGGAGCCGACATCTTTCAGCGCACTGCGCTTCTGGGGGAATTCGCGTCATGTCCGCACATTTAGAAAGCACCCACAGGAAGACATGACTGAGACAGCCAGCTGGCAGCCGGTTCTGGGGATATCAGTCTGTTCCAGACGCTCGAGCGCTGGGAGATTGCGCGGCCCGGGTGCTGATATTTATAATGTGTTCGGAGCCGCGATACTGTATGGAGGTGTGAGATATTACGCGGATGTCGTGATCATGTTTTACCCAGCATACGAGCGTGAGCGTCGTCCAACTCCGGCTATGCGTGTGCGGCCGTCAGGGAGAGCAGTATGCTTCTGCGACGGACAATGAATGAGCATCCGTACGTCCGAGTGGTATTTCTTATTCGTAAGCATACCGACCCGAATTCAGCCTCTGATCGACCTCAGGCCGCCCCTCCCCCCATTCATCTTGCAATCAAGGCACGTACATCCAGTTACCCGCTCAAAAGCCGCAATGAATGAGATCTGCAAGCCAAAAGGATTAAGCCGCTGTCCTTGGCATGAGTATGGTAAACGCTGGCGCACTTCGGACGTTCTCTGACAGGACGATCCTCGGGAGGGAGACATGTATAGTAGTCTTTGTTCTGTATGTTTAGCTACCGAATCGCCGAAAACGTTTCGTGAAGTAGCTGAATACTACCGCGCTGTTGGACAAAACAACACGAAGGGCCCAAGAGCAGAAAAATGCACTATGCTCTTGAGAATAAGAAGCCGGGTTCGTCGCGATGCGATCATCTTTTGAGAATATAGCATTTTGTTCCTGAAAGTTAGCAGAAGAGAAGCCGAAGCTGATGATAACCAAAGTGCGCTGGACGAGCTTCCTTGTTCTTGTTCACTCCGGCGGTATTTTCTACTTTTAGGGAGCCTCAAATACTTTCCATCGCATTCAGAACAATCAGGCTCACGTACCTCAAATTTCACAGAGAAGACAGTCGGGTAAATCTATAACTCCCATCTGTGACAGTTTCGTCCGAGTGAGACAGATATTAACAACTCGATCGTGGGGTGAATGTGCCTGCGCGGAAAGATCCCTAGGTACTGAGCGCGCCAACTCAGTATAAATCACGCCTCGAAAGTGTTGTACTTCGTACTTTCTAAATTTGTTACCAGTCTTCGGGGGTCGTCGCTCGAATGCGGTGTCCTGTTTCAGAGCTCTTGTAAATGTGCTTAACGGGTCTTTCGTATCCCCACGCATAGATAGGTTTTCCGTCAGAATGATTTGCATCATGATCCTGCAAGCAATGATAACATTCATAATCGAAGCCAAAGCCACGTCGCTCCGGACGTGATCCACCTACAGTCTGTAACAGCGGCAGTGCTGATTTCCCTTCGTCCTTCACATGGCTCCAGTTGCGTCCTCCGACAATGTTTACATCACTACCAACTCCGGCGCAGGCATATCCCATGCTTATTAGTCGTGATGCTGCTTGTCAAACAGAACGATGCAATGTTTGGCATCATAGCACAGGTTGAAGTTATCCGATTTTTTTAGAGTTTCTATCGCCCGGCTGAGTGATTGAAGACAGCACAATGTCACCGCAGTTCTAATATGTACGCCGTGCTGTGAGTGTTAGTTTCGAGATTTTCAGACCTCAAGTCAGGATTACGAAGTGGTAAAAAGGCACTCCAAGGCTTGAGTTTGAATGCCGACGGGCGTCTAAAACTGAAGACGCCGATCGCGAGCCAAAACCTTGAGCTTAAGTTGCCTGCTGGCCGTGATTTTGCGAACATCAAACAAATGAGATGCAGCGCTTTTGCTATTGTGCGTAGCAATAAGCAAATCTGTATTAACATTGTTGTGTTGGTGTTGATCTTCATCGGTATCGCTTTCTAGCGATCTAAAGGACACTGTGCTGTGAGGCACTTTCTCCGAGCCGCAGGATAAGCTATTCTCATCATCGATGGCGTCGTATGAGCTGACCTATTGTTTTCTCGGAACATCCAAGCGATCAGAAAATCTTAAAGAAAGCCAAACTTGCGCGATCATGTGTCAACGATTGGAGCACTGAAGAATATCACGAGAAAAGATTTTGGCAAACAGTCAGCAGTGAGATGCACGAGCTATGAGCACGATTCGCATCGGCGTCTAGAGATTTTGTTCGAGATTCTTGGATTCCAGAATCAAATTCCTGTAGGTAGATCTGAAGTCAGTCACTATTGTTCATCAAATGAGATGATCGGACCAGAAGGAAGAACTCGTCCCTTTTGACTAAACTCCCTACGTCTAGATAAGGCAGTCAGAAATACGCGAGCATCGGAGGGTATGAAAAAGCCTGCATGAAATATCGTACCAGAAATAGCAGAACCTGGCAACGCAGACGTCAGGTTGGCGGGCGAAAAAATCTGTGTTCCATAGAGCGTCTTCCCTGATGAACTGTCATCCATATCAGGTGGCAAGGTCGCGAAAAACCGAGCTGAAATAGAAAATCAGTTACAGCCTGTGAAAGCTGAAATGAAGAAAGATCCTATCAGTTGCGCAAGACAGAACAATGACAGAGGAATACACCTGACTTCGAAGATGATTGAAGGCACTCCGTTCTTCCATACTGGATACTGACGTCGTCCAAGACAGCTGAACTTCGTTCATTGTTCATCGGCTCCACTCCATGAAAGTCCGAACAACAAGACCGAGACAGCAATCAATTCAAAACTTCGAGGAGCATCAATAATCATAATAGTTTTACATGGCAGAACATACGTGCCCTGATTTAAAGAAGTTACGTACTATCAATTGCCAGCTATTGCTAGTCGAACTTGTTGGAATCCTGTAAAGATTCGAGTCAAATGCTCTGTAAGGACTGAAGCGGTATCCGCACGGTTGACCTACGCCCACAGTACAAGTCGCATTCCGAGCTCATTATCATAATGGCTGTTGCTTTCCGGTTCGAATGAGCAGCAGTCATTTTGAAAGGTCTGTTGAACAGCTTCAGTTTCTACTCGAATCGCCAGTGCGTCTACCTCAGAAATAAAAGGGAGACAATATATCAGGATTCTGAGAATGCAGTCAATATGGCTGGTCTTCAAGCCCAGCGCTGTAAAGTGCTCGCTCTTTCTAAGGTTCAATAAGAGCATGACCAACCGGAGTCAAGACAGCGAGGTCTTGACCGAAAGCAAAGACAGGGCTTCTGAAATGCTCTAGACCAAAATATCAATACCATTTTGCAGTTCTCAGACTGAGAGCAGCCGGATCTCCTGAGGGAATCAGACACTGTGCTATATAGCTATAGTCCGAGAAAAGCTCACGATGATGCGAAAGATGTTGGATGTCTTCCTGAGACTACATCGTTAAGGAAGGTTTTTCCATTATGTGTTGTACCATAAAGACAGACAAGCCATCAGTGCTATAGTTCTGAGTAGCCAAACCAAGACAATAGAAAAGTATACAAGTGCCTCACGCAGTGCCAATACGGATGTTGAAAAAACAGCGAAACAAATAAGCTCGGTATACATGTCCCGATGTCGCTTAGAAACAAAGTTACTCGGCACTCTCCGGCGTCTGCTGACTTTCTGGTGCGGCTTCTCGGCACTTGTCTTTCACTTCACCGACGACAGCAACGATGCAATCTTGGCTGTCTGGCTTTTTCTGGTCCCGGGAGCATAAAAGCAATTCGACAACAACTACATCGCTGCATCGTTTCTATGCGATATTGTGACCTGATATACGAGTTCTTTGAAATCAGAAGCAAAGCTTCATGTGGTACGGTATTGCACGACGTGCCTGTTCTTTCTACTTACGGATTGCGAAAGACTATATTCATGAGGTATATCGATACATACGAATGTTGCTTTGTCCATTGTCACAATGGAGCGAGCTTACTGGAAGTGAAGGAAACAAAGACAAAACCAATGTTCTTTGGGTATGGAAGTGATGGCCATCACGGTCAAAATAGCAAGCACAAGGCAAGTACAATTTGGCCGTCGGGCATCTCGGTAGTCCAGCCATCCTCGAACTGAATCCTAGTGGCTTTCTGTTTCTCTAAATCAGGTACGCAAGAAACCCTGAAATGTCCATAAAGGATTCGGGAAACACGATAGGAGTCAAAGCCCGTTTGAAATTCTCCTCTTCGTAACTCAAGTCTTTGGTCTTTAATTTATATAATTTAGTTGTTTTGTATGTATATAAACTTTCCATGACTTCTGTAGTTTTAATATTGTACCTCGCAGTCCCTCTTATGCCGACAAATTATTCAACAACTGTACGAGGCTGTCATCGTGAACGTAGTCTGGCCCCGGTCGCACGTTATCCTTCCAAACAAGCAAGGATCTCCAGAGTGCGACTTCGAATAGGCAGACACCGAGACTGTAAATATCGTCACGCATTCGATACACGTCTCGACGTGTATGCTTGCCATCTTCGCCAACGAGTTGATCCCGCTGATGAAGATAGATGCCTCGACGATCGAGAGCCTTCCTATACGAGTCCTTTGTAGAATCATCATTATCTTCGCGCACTAGCTGCAAAGACGAAAGGTACGGATGTCCGAGTTTGTAGGGAAAGACATCACTTTCAGACAACGCTAACGTCTTGACAACGACAATTGTCTCTGAATGGACTCTCTTGTGAACAAGCCCTAGGCGCGTCGACGATGAGAAGACCAGCTACCATGCGAATCGAAAACTGGACGCGATTTGCAAGTGGACGAATAGGATGGTGAGATTGGTCAAAGTCAACTGGACTGTCTCAAAAGTGAGCAGCAGGATCCCCTTATGATCTGTTTAACTATGGATATCTTCACTCTTCTCGGCATCAATGTTCCACCGAATTCTGAAAAGTACAAAGAAACGGCTTTGTGATCGTACAATGGTGCTTCAGGACCTAAATATATCATAAAACAATTACTCATAAAGGAACTACACATCCAAGTGTCAGCTATTTCAAAATAAAGGAAGTTCTCTTTCGACATACCAGAAGGAATATCCACTTCCTCGGGGTTAAGATACCATGCGCCTGTAGGATAAAGAATGAGTGAGATGCAGTAAAGAATTAAAGAATTCTAGAAACGTACGATCTCCAACTAGATACTTCTCATTATGCGTGGAGCCATCCCCGAGCCAGTAGAACCGATTTCTAGTAGCGTCGAGGGATTCGTAATTGAAATCTTCCCAGCGGGGACGCTCCAAAGATCGAACAGCATGCAGACAAGAGCCTAAGAAAATACCTATAAGACTTGCACCATCGATCAAAAAGAGTATTACGAACCGGGCCATAGTCCAACAACACGTCCTTCCTCCTTTCCCATCTTGTACCAGGAACGACACTTCTCGCTGTAAACAGTCTATCGACTTTTGTAAGCTCCGCGTATACATAAAGGAAGATGTGAATAACTTACCGTCTGGAAGTAGTGCTAGAGGGCAAAAGAAACTGTCAAACCGGTAAAGTAGAATTACGTCTGACGGGGCAAACCTCAAGATACTCGTCAAAGTCAGCAACTGCCTCCTTCTTCACCTCGATGCTCTTCAGTCGCTCCCTTTGCATCTTAATGGCTGCAGCGACAGCATAGTCAATCTGGCGCTCGATTATAACGAGCAGTGATCCCGATCCAACTCCGGAATTGGGACCCAGGGACATAAACCAGTTCGGAAAGCCGTCGGAGCAGACCGAGAGGTACGTTTGGGGATGCGGAGAGAACCGCTCGTTGAGCGTCTTTCCTCCGCGACCAATGATCGGGAATGGGTACTGGAAAGTTGTATCGTAACCTGTATCAGGCGTTTTAGGTTAGATCTCGTTGAAGGACACTTTTAGCGAGGGCTTACCAGTCGCACAAACAATAATATCCAAATCGTGATGCGTCCCATCTACGAGCTCTATCCCGGTCTCTGTGACTTTTTTGATGTTCGTCGGAGTAAATTTAACCTGTACGAAGTTCGATAACCGTGGCCTTCAATTCAAGTTATGATACATACGTTATCCTGGCAAAGCGCCTCGAGGTATCCTGGACCGGGTGTTAGCCGCCTACATGCGACAGCGAAATCCGGAATCACTTGAAGGTATTAGTTATGTTAGTCTTCGGTGAACAACTCTGTCAAGCAACGGAATAATTTGCGTACAGGTGGTCAGCAATCCATGGCTTCTTTTCTAGCCTTTTAATCATGTTTTCCTTGAACGCCTGCCTAGCAGCGTTCTGCATCTCTGATCCTTTAATAGTTGCAAAGTGAACGGCCTTATATAGGTAGTATTAGCGTTTCGCAACCGTAGAGTAGAGGAAAGTTCACATTGAGCTGCGACTCAAGTCCGTGTCTAAACTCTTTATAATTCGCGGGGTCCTTGAATGACGCCTTGTCATCTTCAGAGAACACGTCTGAAATGCTTAGTGTACACAAATACAGATCTTGGAGAAGGCATCAAACTTTGCTTACAGTTGTCTACAGACGGACCGAGCTTCATGAGATCCTGCCATTTTGTCCGACGCCACAGGAGGCGAAAGCCAGGTTTTTCCACGCACATAGTTGTAGATAGTTTTGACGTGAGGCTGGAGAGCAGGAACAATCTGTATCGCCGAAGAGCCCTGTATTAGGTCAGGTCAGTTAATAACAAAAATTGACTGAGAATGGTCTAAATCTTACAACTCCAACGACGCCAACTTTCTCCTCGCCCCAGCTTTTCACGGTCTCTTTCCATGCGTTCGACCCGTCCTCCTCCCAGTCCGCAGAGTGTATGACCTTCCCCTTAAAATTACCCAGACCTTCAATATCCGGCCATTTCCAGCGGCTAAGACCGCCAAGACCAGCGAGAACGAAGTCCGCCGTATCTTCGAAGACCTCGAATTGCTCATCCGCGGGCGCAGAGCCGAAAACGGGCCGTCGCAATTTGAGGTGCCACTTGCATGTTTCTTCGTCGAAACGTGCATGAATAAGCTCGTGCTGGAGCTTGATGTAGCGCATGAGCTTGTACTTTTCGACGACGCTCTCGAGATAGGCACGGATTTCAGGGCCAGGCGCATAGAATGCGGACCATTGGGTCTACATTAAACAATCAATTTTTACGAAGAGGACACTATCAGTTTTACTTACGTTTTCTTGGAAGGTGAGTTGATACTACAAAAAAGAATTAGCGCATGAGTTAGAGGTAAAGGTAAATAGCCTACGCAGTGAGAAGGAATATCACATGCTAATCCCTACAATAACCTTTATCGTCAGAGCGTGTGGATCTTTCTGGTGCTACTTGACGCACCGGATATTTATTCGAGTACCATGTCCCGCCTACGCCAGCGTTTTTATCGTAGATAGTTAAATCTAGATTCTTCATGCGCTGAGGAAATCTAGGCAAACAAGATAAAGGGGCTGGTCCACAAAGAGAAAGGAATTATCAAACCTAATGCCAGCGATGATTCCGCTGAACCCGGCTCCGATGACGACGACTTTCATAGGCCTGTCGTCGTCAATACATGAATCGCTGAGTTTGAAATCCGGGGTCGTCGAGTAGAAGTTATTCCCGTTGCTTTTAGAATTGAAACCATTTGTATCTTCGGAAGGAGCAGAGCCATTACAAGCATCGACAGGAGAATGCGAGCTCAAGGCGTTGCCAGGACTCAGAGAAGAAGCTGGGCCGAGTGGACTTGGAAGATGCGTATCAAGCCCGTTAACAGGTTTTTCTTCAGCATTATGAACGACACGTTCGGCATCGCCTAAAACGTCGTGTATACCTGCCGCCATCGAGAAGAATTATTACAGTGTCAAACGTGCGAGGGGTCAAGACAGAGCTAATGACAACGCATATCCTTACTGTCTCTCTTGATATGTAGACCGCGGTGGATAAATTGTTCTTCAGGTAGAAATAACACAGATCCTTTCCTGTGGTCACGATGGAAAGCTTTTAGACAGACGCGGCCACTTTGTTCCCACGCATTCCCACGAGTAAATTCTCGGCAGCTCCCGAGCTCTTACACGGCTAAAAGTTCCCTAAATAAGCAATTTCTGCTGATGCGTTGACGAGCCGAGGTCCTACAATGCACACCGGCTGATCACCCCTACAGTAGATTTCCTTCGCGTTTTGAGGTTCACTGGGGAAAAATTGATTAGCAAAAAAGCGTCTCCACGCAGAGATTGTGACTTCAACAAGTAGGGTGGTTACAGAAATCAAGGATGTGCTTGTAGAAACTCAAATATTTCCCCACTCGGACAGCCAGCAGGGGTAGTCTGAACGGTCGGCGTCAAATTGACCAGGTAAAATCGTATTTGATAGCAGTGGGAGATGCACAAAGGTACGGTATTTTCTCTTCGTAATTCACAGCTCTGCGACCGACGGTTAGCATGAACATGAACATGCTTTTTACCATCGAACATGCATAATCATCACTCCCGTTACTACTTCGGTAGGTGTTCCGGACCAAAACTGTTTGGAAGGAGCTCGTCCACCGTCATAATTTGCACTGCTGCCTTTTTTGACTCTTCGACGCTGGGATCGAGGTAATTTCCGGGCACGAGGAGGACAGGCATGTCAAGGGAGCAGAACTCGCGAATGACTTGCCGGCACATCCCGCATGGTGAGATCGCCGAAGGCATGTCGCTGATTGTGAGATATATGTTATGAAGAGTTGCGATTCGTCTGATTTGGAGACGAGAGTGCGGTCCTTACGTCGTTACTGCCAAAGCTGTGAACTCGCGGATCCCCTCGCTCTTGATATAATGCATCAGTTATCAGACGAAAGACTGTTTATCCAGGTAGCTATAGACTTACAACAGCCTTCACAAAAGCGGTGCGCTCAGCACATATAGTTCCACCTGTGAAACATAGTTCAGTTCGTTATCTCAAGGAGAACGAGCAAAAAAAAAAAAAAAAAAGCAGGAGTTTCCCATGTGCAAGAGTTATTTCTTGCGTTGTCACCTAGCAGGAAAAAAATGGAGACACCGACCATACGAAGCATTCTCGATATTTGCGCCCTTGATTATCTCCCCGGAAGAGCTGAGGAGTGCTGCGCCTACACGGAAGTTTGAATACACGCTATAAGCGAACTCCTTGGCTGCAGCATAGAGCTCAGTTAACCTCTCTGGAATTTGACATGTAGACGTACCTTCCGTTGCAGCTTTGATGATACGGGCCTTGTCCGTATCGTTGAGAGGAGCCATTTTTTATTGAAGAACGTAGGAGGAGAGTCGAGACGACGCGCCGCTAGGTGTACGCGGAGTTTCAAATAAAATTAAAGGAGGTGGCACGTACAGTATATTTCTATAATAGGCAGCTGCTAGTTCTGTAAACACTTTCTCCTCTACCTCAGATGTCGACTTCGACAGAACCCGAGACTGGCAATATAACAGCAGAAGGCCGCTTTCATCCCTCTTGCAGTTATTCAGATGCGGATATAGTATTATCATCGAAGGATGACATCAAGTTCGCTCTCCATACCTTCGTGCTCAAGTTCTCTTCAGGCGTTTTCCGCGCTATGCTGGGTATGCCGCGCGACCTTAGCGAAGCAGCGTCAGATCCAGTGCCCTTGGAGGAGAGCACTTCTATTGTCGCCGCGCTTTTCGACATCGTATACCCCAATGCAGGACAGGCGAAGCCGAACATCTGGCCCGTGCTAGCCAGCGCACCCGAAGCGCTCGCGCGTGCCGCGGAGAAGTATGACATGCCCGGTGCGACTACAACCATTCGCGATGTTGTCTTTCACGACACGACGCTTCCTATGAAGAAAGGCGCTGTCGAATTGTCGCCGGTTGACAAGTACGGGCTCGCGTGCCGGCTTGGGTGGGAGGCGGAAGCAAAACTAGCCTCGACGGGTACACTCGCTGTAGATCTTGCATCCCCGACTGGCGCTTCGAGCACTTGCACAGATCGATACAGTCAACGTACTCCGCTTGCAGAAGCTGCATCGTATGCGTCGGGAGCTGTTTATTGCCGCATTCGACTCCAAGGATCGCCTCGGTCCTTTCGAGCTTCCTATCCGCAAGAAAACTGAGAAGCCCAGCGTTCGCTGGCGAGATGTTACGGGCAACCACAGTTGTGTATACAACGCGATATTAACCTCGCGCGTTCTTCAGAGCGACGTGCGCTGGACGATCTTCATGTACCGCATCAGCAGCGAGCTCGAACGTTGCGCACGGGGTGACAAGCTGCGTGACGTCATCTGGAACGAGTCTGATTGTTCGGCCATCTTCCAAATTTCATACCAGTCCTTGACGAAAAAATCCTTCGGAGGAGAAATGCGACTGCGGCCACACTGGGTGCTATGTATTTGATCGAGAGGCGTTGATCAAGGAGATTGGACGGCTACTTGATTCTCTGCCGACTGCTATTTGACGACGGTTATGTCAGTGGAAGTATCATTGTCTTCGAAGGTGCTCTCTGATTTGCGCTGTAACCTACACGATCCAATTGTTTTACGGGGAAAGATCTACGTATCATATCAAGTACTCTCATCTTTTACATTCCTTATTTTCACCGCGGATAAAAAGTAAGCATTGGTCTTGCTAATTCCCATTCTCGACTGCTAAAACCGCCCAATGATTGCTGTGATGTTATGTGCAAATCATGTAATCTAGTCTTCAATTCTTGGTTGCTCCGCAACTTTGCGTATACCCTTCGCTTTCGAGCTTCTTTTCGAACTTTTGAAGTGCCTGTACGCAATCGTCTTCCGCCCGAGTTTCCCATGCCCACTGCCAGTCTTCGATCACCACGTCTGCCATCTCGCGCAACCAACTCCGCATCCGCGTCTCCGCGTCTCCCTCATCAATCCGCCCTCCAAACAAACCCGATCTCAAGTTTATATCTGAATCCGGGAAACGAGGATCGTCAAAACCAAACAGCAATCCCTGTACGCGCGCGCGATGCTGCACAGCGAGCGCAAATGGCAGACGGACACCTCGAGTGCCATGTGAAGTGTAGCGCGCGTTGTGCGCGGATGCGCGAGAAGCGCCCCGAGGACGTATGCGTCCTCGACTACCTGTCCCGCGCCAGCGCCTTGATTCGGGGTCATTGCGTGAGCCTGGATGAAGAATTCAAGATCGTGCTACAGATAATCAGCAGACAACAGGGACGTACAGCGTCACCGATTAGCACAACGCCTCCGTGCGTGCTCGTAGGGAGTTTGACGGTATTGTGTTGACCACCCGGCGGGAGGTTGTTCCCATGCACTATCAAAAAAAGAATAATCAGATCCGGCGGTGACATACGTCTTTCTACTATTGGATTTAAGTGGAAGAAAAACGGACTTGAAGAAGCTGCTTTATCTTGTTTTGTATATACATAAAATTTCCGTCATTTTCAATGTATGCTTAGCCGAGTTCGGCGATGTCCTACGCGCATGGTTTTTGTAATTATAATATAGTACCTCGCGGGTCGAGGAAACCGTCAACATATATTATTGCGCACACTCGGAGACGATGTCATGACTCGTGTACAAGCTGTGACGTGCATCTGGAAGGATTAACATCTCGGATGACTTCAATTTAAGTTTTAAAAAGTAAGGTAAATCTGTAGAAAGCGTGATATGTTTTCTAAATGCTCTTTTATGGGTCAAGTAAAGGAAGCGGGCATGTTGCTTACGTAAGTATACAGTCTCGGCCCTCACGCGCGGCAAACGTTGCAACGACGCGTCGACCTTCGGACTCAACGAGGACAAAGGCTGGAGTCCTGCAGGTCTTCCTGCGCCCGGACGTGAATTCAGAACTGAAATCGACAACACAGGCAACCGGACGTCCACATACTCTCGGCTGGTCACTGGCTGCCAGCTACAAAACCTTCGAAAGCTCTTCTACCTCTAAAACAGTGACGAACGACTTGCAAATTTGCACTTCCGAGAAGTATAGCCTCGAGTTTCTTGAATATTGGACTACTCCACGCTTTAGATCTCGAATGGCACCATATTTTGAGACAGTTAAAGTGTGTTCCACTTTCTAGAGCAACAAGATACCAAATTCATCCTCGCTTATCTTCTCTTTTCCCAGTCCTTTGCAGATGTGCCCCTGACAGACGATGGCGTTGCGACAATAGAGTTCCTTGAAGCATCGGACGGACTTATGGGAATGTTCGGTAAGCGCTTCAATTCTCTAGCCGGCAGTGTGAGATGATTAATTGGGCTTGTTCTCAGATTTACTAGGAGTTGGGGTGTTCTCCTTTGTTCAAGCCGACATCAAGAGTAATATACATGTGAGAATCAATTTCATCAGTTTTGGACACTTTCATTTCTACTTGTTTTATATCTTCTCAGGGCGTACGGACAACATACACCTCCAGGCCAGACACTTGTCATACGCTAGAGAAACTCGTCCACAGCGAAGTAGACGACCATAACAAGCACGGAACCGCATCACTGCGGAGACTCCTCCGGTAAAAACATACATTATTTTTACAACAATGAATCCACTCATGAAGGACTTCACAGGGGTCTTCTCTTCACGTGTCGCGCACTTCAAAATGCGCGCGCAAACCCGCAAGAGGACAAACTGCAGCCAAGCTTCTCACGCGCATACGACACCGTTCTGCGGCACCATCATAACTTCGCCATTCGCACTGTCGTGCAGGTCGCGCTGAGGGCATGCCCTCGTCGGCACGACTTCTTCACGCGCATCGCGGAGGGTGGCTCGCAGGAGAAGCTTGACGAAGAGTTAGCGCGTTGGCTCTCCGCGCTGGACGTCATCGTGCAGCGAATGGAGAGATTTTACGAGATGGGTGGGCACGGGAAGATCTGAGTGGGATCGCACTTTCTTGAACGGCGAGTTGAAACCCAGTCTTTATACAGTCCTTCCTCTGTCTAAGCGCCTCCGAAGATGTATTTTTGCTTTACTTTATACATTTGACTATTCGACTAATTTTGACGTGCACCTGGTATCTGAAATCCGTTCACGGCGCGACAATGTCGCATATACCATCGTGTCCTTTCTTGTAACGATGTTTTTCATACTTGACAAACGTCCACATATAACCCCATTCTGACAGTGTATACTCGTACAAGCCCGGGCTTTCTATCACGGTATACTTTCCCCCTCTTTTGCGCATGCTGGGATTCATTACTAACCATACATTCGTTCTTGAAATTTAGTAAACGCCTATTCCCCCTTGACCACGACAAATTGTCGAGCACGAGGCCAGTGATATTTTCCACGTGTAGCCACTGGTCAGTAGACTTTTCACGCCAAATTCACTCAGCCCGAGTCCGGTATTGCCTTCGTTTAAATTGATAATTCCCAGGTCTCGGAGAAGCTGCATTTGGCCCAAAACATGACGTCGCACATCAAAAAAACCCATTGCACATCAGAATATTGGAGTTCATGTCGTGTTATTTTACAAACCGTTGGTTCTGGCGGTGTTGATTTTATTGCACATGCACCGTAGAGGTGTGCTCTGACATGTTCTAGGACTGTTTTTGAAGCACGGCTTAGAATCGCCATAGTGTCTGCGACGCTTAGGGCGGCGATTATGCTACTGGCAGCAAGCCTTCATTTATGCTTGGCACACCGCTACTGCCCTTTCGACAGCAGGCTGTGCATGGACTGTCCGAGTGCAGTGCATTTTCAGCAGGACTTCGGCGAACCAAGGCTGCCCGAGAGAGTACGTGCGCGATGACCCTTCTTTTGGAGAAGCGCGGTCGGAATTCCAAGTCGGGTCAAAATCAAGGAAAAAGTAAGCACCATGTGCGTCCCTGGACCCTCGCACATATAAGAGAGAAAAATGAGAATAGAGGTCTGTCAGTTCCGTCGACGTTCTCCCCCTCAGGTCCTTCCGAATCACTTCATCGAAATATCTCGTGCTCCTGCCCGACCATGAAGCTCACATTCTCTTCCCTCCTCTTCCTCGCCGGCTCCGCACTCGCGACGGAGCGCGCCGGATACGACACCAAGTACGACAACGCCAGCGGAGACATGCTCTCCACGTCGTGCTCCGACGGCACGAACGGGCTCGCAAGGCGCTTCGCGACGTACGGCTCCGTGCCGACGTTCCCGAATATCGGCGGCGCGGCGGCCGTCGCGGGGTGGAACTCGGCGAGCTGCGGCAGCTGCTGGAACCTGACGTACGACGGCGCGTCGGTCGTCGTGACCGCGATCGACCACGCGGACGACGGCTTCAACCTCTCGCAGGAGGCGCTCGACGCGCTCACCGACGGGCAAGCGGTGGATTTGGGTGCGGTGCAGGTCAATGCCGAGCAAGTCAACGCGTCCTTCTGTGGGCTGTAATTCCACTCGAACAATACTAGTGAGCGGGGTGCTGTTATGTCTTGATTATGATTACCGAGTGCTAAGGATTTGGTCTTCCTACCCAGCCATCATGGACAATAAGTACTCTACATGGACACTTTCCCTCTTTGTTTTTGACCGCTGTTTGGGGGTTTCGTTTTACAAAACTGGGAATGGTTCGGACCCGCTTCATGTACTTTATTAGCAATATTTCTGGGACAATTCTTAAGCATGCGATGTGACAGCTTGCTTGCTCATACAATCTTGAGCAGAAACGTACGAATGAACGTCTGCTCAATTGTCAAGATGTTATTAGATCACTTTACTTTAAGTTTAGTTGGCCGGTTAGCTCAGTTGGTTAGAGCGTGGTGCTAATATTTGGTGTTCTGTATAAAATTACGCCAAGGTCGCGGGTTCGACCCCCGTACGGGCCATTAAATGATTTTGCAGCTTTTTCCCCCCTCCTGTAAGGGTACAAATGTTTCTCGGATACAATCTTTCCTGTCATTTTGAGCAGCGAAACCAGTGAGTTGTATTTGGGTTTTATCTTGAGCTCAGTACGTCTTCTGGACCTGTATTTCTCGAATACGACTTGCATGCGGCTCTCAAAGAGACAAAATGGCACATAGTTGAGGAGGAGACAGCAACATTCGTACCCTCTGAGCTCACGCACACTTGATAATTGCTTTTCTGACCGTTTCCATTGAATGAGGAAATGATGTAAAATACGCTACTACAGCGATAGAGCAAACCAATGAGGCTCTTCAGCGCCTTGTGAGATCTCATTGACCCTACATGGGATAATGTGGTTTCTCGAGGTTTCAATGTTTTGCGTTGCTTTCTGATGGCTGTTATGCTTGTGGTGGATTCCGGGGTGACAGAAAGACGCGACGTTGCGGCGCGCGTCGATCGTGTCGATCGACGCGTGGGAGAGTACGTAACACGTTCACTTTATTGGACGGCTAGTTCTGAATTTGATTGGCTACTGGGCACGTGCGCTACCCGATCAAGGAAAACATATTTTTGAGCAGCTGCGATGTGGTACGACCTCGACGTCAATTCCTCCCGAAACCTCATCCTTATCCCCTCGCCACTGCTGCTGCCCTCCACGTCCTGCTCATCGCCGCCATCATGGGTGCCACCGATCTCATCACGCTGCTGTTTACGCACCCCAATGAGTTCCGCACTCTTATGCAATTTTGGATATACCATGAGCAGCGTCGCGACATCACGTCCACGAGGGAGCATGAGACGTCCGGCTGGGACAGGCCGACGATGAAGCGTTGTTGGCATTTTTTGGACATGACCAGCAGGAGTTTCTCAGCTGTCATCAAAGAGCTCGACGGTGACCTGGCGCGTGTGGTGAGCCTCACATTTCTCTTCAAGTCCGATTTTCTTCACTTTTTCTGACGCGAAACGCAGATATGTTTATTCTATTTGGTCCTGCGGGGGCTAGACACTGTCGAGGACGACATGACGATCCCCAACGAGGTCAAGCAGCCCTTGCTGCGCTCCTTCCACGAAAAGGTCGTCACGCCGGGCTGGAACTTCAACGGATGCGGACCGCGCGAAAAGGACCGCCAGCTGCTCGTCGAGTTCGACTGCGTCGTCACCGAGCTCAACCTGCTCCCGCCCGCCTACCTTGCCGTCATCGTCGACATCTGCCGCGAGATGGCCGTCGGCATGGCCGACTACGCACACAAGGCGCACAAGACGGGCGTCCTCGGGCTCGACACCGTCGCGGACGTCGACCTTGTACTGCCACTACGTTGCGGGGCTCGTCGGCGAGGGCCTCTCGCGCGTCTTCGCGGCGTCCGGCAAGGAGCAGCCGTGGCTCGGCGAGCAGCTCGTGCTCTCCAACCACATGGGCCTCCTGCTCCAGAAAACGAATATCCTCCGCGACTTCCGCGAGGACGTCGACGACGGGCGCCTCTTCTGGCCGCGCGAGATCTGGGGCGCGTACGGCTTCGACGACCCGAAGGACATGTGCAAGCCTGCAAACTCGCAGCGGGCGCTATGGGCGCTCAGCGGCATGACCCTCGATGCGCTCCGCCACGCCGTCGAATCTCTCGACTACCTCACCCTCCTCAAGAACCAGACTGTGTTCAACTTCTGCGCCATCCCGCAAAGCATGGCGCTCGCGACCCTCTCCCTGTGCTTCATGAACCCCGCGGTCTTCCAGCGCAACGTCAAAATCCGAAAAGCAGAGGCGGCGAGAGTGAGTCAGCCATCTTCCCTCTTCACGAGCAGTCAGCTCAAGGTTATACTTCTGTAGCTTATCATGCGTTCAACAAACCCGCGCGAGGTCGCGTTGATCTTCCGTGAATACGCGCGCGTCATCCACGCCAAGTCCGTGCCCACCGATCCCAACTTCCTCCGCATATCCGTCGCGTGCGGCAAAGTACGTCCTTCCACTCTACTCGCCTTTCTCTCTCCGCCTCTTACCCTTGCTCTTCTTCTGTCGTGTCTGCGCAGATCGAACAGTGGTGCGAACACCACTACCCCTCCTTCGTCACTCTCGGCACGGGCGGCGCCTCCTCCCTCGACCCGACCGACGCGCGCACG
This sequence comes from Phellopilus nigrolimitatus, assembly GCA_021029095.1. NCBI lineage: Eukaryota > Fungi > Basidiomycota > Agaricomycetes > Hymenochaetales > Hymenochaetaceae > Phellopilus > Phellopilus nigrolimitatus. Next base: position 272,297 of record JAJOHG010000025.1, read on the forward strand.
CGCATCGCGCAACACGAGGAGAAGGTTGCCACGCAGGTCCTGCGGCGGCGGCGAATCGAGGCGGCGCGCAGGCCGGGCGCGAAGGAGGGGCCCGTTGGTCCCGTCCAGGACTTCTCGACGAAGGATCTCCTGCTCTACGTCGGCGGCATCTTCCTCCTCATCCTGGCGCTCGCACTGTTCGCGGTCTGGGTGATGATCCGCTTCTTTGCATGAGCTGCGATGTGGAACGACGCGTTGGTGTTGGGGATAATGATGACACTAATGACTTCGCGCGATATGGATAGCTATAGTGTTGTACCTGGACGCCCTTTTCGCTGTGGATAACGATATACATCTTTCGTTTTTGCTTGGTTTTCGTACTATATTATCACCTTATTTTCTTCTCGTCCCAGCGTCCAGGGCATCGGGTATCTCGATATACATTCTTCCTCTCGTACTCTCGTAAAACACACATACTACCACAGGGCTTATATATACCAAGAACAAACGAATTCTCAAACAAACAAGACGGAAGTAGAAGTAGAAAAGTGGTCCCACATGAGAACAAGGCGCCTTCGTCCAACGTCCATTGTATTCTCTTCACTTCTTGCGCTTCGTCGCTGCAATGCGATCCGTATGAGAGATCGTGATTCTTGTTTCGTCACAACAAGAGCTACTCACCTTTCGCTTTCGCAGGTTCAGGTGCCTTCCTCTTCTGGCCGCCGCGCCCTTTCGGCTCGGTGTCGCCATCTTCGTCCTCCGGCGTCATCTGCTTGTTCTTGGGCGGCCTCCCACGCTTCTTCGCGGGCGGCGGCGCTGCTGACTCCTCGTCGAAGCCATCCGTGTCATCCACGTCGCTGCCGACAGGCCGCCCTGGCTTCGCGCTGCACCTGGGGCAGAACCACTCGCCATCGGGCACGGCGGCAAGCGGCGGGTCGAGGCACCCGAGGTGGTACGGGAAGTCGCACTGCACGAAAAAGGGGTATTCATGAGCAAGTGGGAGAGCGAATAGGTAGCGAAGAAAACGAAGCGAGGCCGCACCTTGTCACACTCGAGCGGCGAGTCGGCGTCCCCCTTGTCCTTGCCGCACACGACGCATTCGTCCGGCGAGTCCACGAGCGCAGGGTGGCGCGGCAGGTCTGACAGCTTCTCGTTCGGGCGCGCGAGGAAGAAGGTTGTGTTCTGCGACGCGGCGATGCTGTTAGAGAAAAGGAACACTTGTTTAGTACGGAGAGGTACGAAAGAACATTAGGAGAACTGAAGAAAGCGCACTCAATTACGTCGACGCCGAGGAGTGGCTGGTGCCGTGTTGGCTTCGTTGCACTCTTGGGCTCCGACGGTCCGAAACCGAGTTCACCTACGGAACGTTGGTCAATGGCACAGCTTCCGGAACGAAGAGATTCGAATTCACCGTTTGCTGCATTCTGTCCAAACCCGATGGTCATGACACTCCCGTCGCTCTCATCCGGGGCCAAAGCGAAATGCGTCACCCCACCGCTGCAGGTTTGGTATATTTTGCAACCCCTAGATCGCACATAAGCCTCTAAATCAGATTGTCGAGGCCTGTAAGAGACGAACGTACATGATATCTTGTATGAAGCGGAAAGTCGAGAAAGGCGAGCCAGAGGAACCTGAAAAGCGCAGACCTGTGTCAGAAATAGGCCTATAGAGCGACGAGACAATCATACCCTCGCCACTGTTTTTCCACTAGGAATGATCAGACATGCTAAATTATCTTTGGTTTTGATACATAAGCTTACCTTCCCTGCCATGTAATACATCTTTTGCCTGTCAAGGACAATGGAATTGGAAGGCCCAGCAGAGACATGAATCGCTCGTAGTGATTTCGTTTTTCCCGGCAAACTAGTGAAAGAAGAAATTCACCCTGTCACCTTCTGAAAGAGATGCCGCGACTCACCTGAGGAACGACCTTCGGAATGAGCACATCTTGCTGGTTTCCGAGACCGAGACGACAGTAGCCATTGTAGCCCCATACATAGACGAAACTAACAAGGACGATGTCAGAAAGACAGTTTTTTTTGAATTGGTGAGCAGCGAATGGGGATTACCCGTCCTTGTCCATCGCAATAGTATGTTGGTGACCACAAGAGATCTGAGTGATGACCTTGCCTTCCAAACCCTTAACCAGAACTGTAAGATGAAATAAACGCAAACTCAGAACCATAATTTCAGACACGATCAAAGTAAAATTAAAGGTACCCGGATCGGAATAAACGTCGAACATCGTTTTGTTCCCTGTTGCGATGTGCTCTCCTGTGCGCCCGTTCCCTAGCTGCCCATGTTCCCCGCTTCCTACAGCGTAAACTATTTGAGGGTAGGAGTTAAACCGACGTTTTAGGGTATGTAAGGAAATGGACCTACGCTTCCCAGATTCTGCCAGGAGTATGGAGAAGGTGATCCCAGCACCAACCTTAACGATCTTCTCTTTGACGCCGCCCGACGACGGTCCGCGCATAACCGTGAAGGACGACACCTCCGGACACGGCTGATGGCCGCACTGTCAAAATGAAGAAGAAGAAAAAGGTATTATAAGGCATCCCCGGTCTTTTCAAGACATCGCAACACTCACCTGCCCTAACGCATTCGCCCCCGCCGTCCAAACATCACCGTTGCTTCCCACCAGCAGCGTATGGCTTCTCCCAACCGCCGCGTGCACGAACACCACACCCTTCGATGCACCGAGCATCCGCGGCGTCAGCCTCTTTGGTGCGTTTTCCGACACGACACCGGGCTCCTGCGGGGCCTCACCGCGCATGGGCTTCCCGAGTGCAGCGGGCGCGTTCCGCCCGAACAGCCACGCGGCGCCGTCGATGTCGAGCGCGACGACATGGCAGCCTGCGCCTGAGGCATGTATGGAGACGATGGCGACATTGGCGAGGGAGCGGAGGATGTGCGGTTCAAGAAGATCCGGACTGCGACGCGCGCAGTGTCGGTTGTGGCCACTCGATCACGAACGAGTAAAAGAGACTCACTTTGTTGGGACGTCCTTTGCCGCCGCAGCGGCTCTTTTTTCCTTTCTCCCGAGATTGGCCCTGTGGCCCGCAGATAGTTAGTAAGGCGTTGTGGGAGTGGTGATGATGCGTGTGGCGGCCGACGGACTCACCAGTCAACACCTCCGCATAACAGAACTTAAGACTTTTTTAGTCCTTTTTCTTACTTATGGAATGCACGCAAATACCTCTTCCCCATTTCTTTCCCTTTGCTTCGTCTGGGGCGTTAATTTGCGTCGAAGGGTCCTGGTGAGACATGTGTGAGGAGGTGAACAAGTTTGGTTGGTTTTCGCGCACGGCTTTGCAACCGCATTTGTTGACAGCGCCGCAAACGGCGCTTTACGATGCGAATAAGACCGAAGGGTGCTGATGTCCAATAGACTAGCAAAATAATATTATAAAATCTATGTTACAATATGTCGAATACGATGGACGGGACGCGAAGCGCGACTTAATCGACGCTCCGGGACCTACGATGCAGGAGAGACGTCCCTGTGCTCCATTCGACGCGTTTTTACGCGTTTTTACGCGCGTTTTCGGGGCAGGTTTCAGTAATAAGACACCAACGAGGATATAAAATGACTCAAAGCACCTCCGCCCGCTCATTTGAAGCAAAACCGCAGCACGAAGGCCAAGAGTGAGCTCATGAGCATGCACAATCAATGGAAGGCCGCCGTTGGTTGACTAAAGTCAAAGCAAGAAGTAGTCGGATTTAGTAGTGATTCATCCATATTTCAGCATACAAACTTTCATGCGAAGAGGAGTACTGCCAGATTCTACTGGATAGACTTCCGATTTTATCCCAAGTAACGAACAGAGACAGCATAAGAAACTGCGCAGTTCCTTAACAAGCAGGCAAAGTCAACAATGCTAGCTGCCAACTAGCAACCACGAGAGCCACCAGAAGATGTCGAGGAAAGGGCCGTCTCTCCGCTGACCTGAAAGCAACGACAGGAAAAGAATCTTGAGGAGATCAATAATCACAAGATTCCAGTATTTGTTAACCGACAGAGAACGGTAGGTAAAATCTTCACATCGCTTTGATAATAGTTGAACGTTCGCCGCACTACAGTCTGAAGTGAGACTCCTACGAAAGCGTTTGAGCGAAAATATAGCAAGCGAGTGTGACTTGCTGAGTCCGGACAAGGTGATGGTTCGAAGACAAGTTGCGTGTGGTCTGGGAATCGGATCGGACCTTTGGAATTCGCGGCCTCGGCTTCTCGGCACTTGTTATTCGCACGGTACCTGATTAGGTCTGTATCTCCATCGATCGTTGGGCGCCCAACCTTTTTTTCTAAGCTCTTTTTCCCGGTCCTTCTCGATCCCCTGCGCAGATATTGGCACAGTACTTCCTTTTCATGATCCCGAGGCTCTTCTGCATACTCAACCCGGGTCTTTTCTAGATCCCTGCATTTACGCAAATCACTCTCTCCGTTGACACGAAGCCCGTCAATCCATCCGAGTATTGGGGCTAATTCCGACAATCTAGACTGCACTGCTAGGCAGATAAAAACGAAAATGTTTGAACCAGCGTCGGTCCTAAGTCCTGATGTCGCTGTATTGGCGAGAAGCTGGTTAGTAAAACGAAGTCAAAGGAATTGCTCTGATCTCCGAGTAGGCTTGTCTCCGAGCCTCCGATAAAGTCTGAATTGTCTATTTGAAGGATCTTTTGTAATGGGGAGGATGCTGTGTTCGCGCGGCGAAGTTAGTGATCTCGGTAACTTCCTGGGCGAAAATAGTAGCCACGAATCTGCAGATAGATTTATGTGAGTGACTTTGAAACTTTGGCTTCTCTCTAGAATTTCCCTTTTTGAAGGTGAGGCGACTGTCACTAACAAACAAGACAGAAACTGACATCCAAATTTGTATCACAGGATGATACATTGAGCAATAATCCGAAATTTTGCAATCGCCACATCTCTGGCGCTCAATTTCATTTTCCTTTGGATCACATGTTTCACAGGTATCTCTGAACGATCCTGAGTTATGTCAGATAGGCGAGCGATAGGGCTGAGGACCGTGCAACCCGAGCTCGTAGGACGCGAGCTCAACAATTGAATCAATAACGTGAGACCGCAGGATCCGGCTAAGGTACTACGACGGTATTGAAGATAGGGCCGTTGACCTGTCTTACCCTCCAGCCCGGAAGCTCTAAATCAAAATGAGGCTAAAGATGATGTCGCAGAAGCCTCGATGCAACGCGCTACTCAGGACGTATATAATAGAGCTTTCCCGCTATACCTATAGGTCACTTATACACCCCTACAGGACCTAGACAAGATGAGCGCTGACTTGAAGTCGCTTCGCGATATTATCTCATCTTCCATTGACATAATACTCGACACCTGCGAGAAGACTGGAAAGGAGTTTCCTTCTCTCGATCAACCTATTCATCCCTCCGAGTTCTCTCCCGAAGGAATCCGAAATGATTCTAACGTTCAAGACGCCATCGGTCTCATTGTAGCGGCCGCGTCGCAGCTGATCGCGACGGTGCAATCTCCACCAGCTACCTTGACCATTTCGACATTCAAGGTGAGTAGGCCAACTGATCGCTTGTTTTACTTTTTCGAACTCTCAACCAACTCCATATAGTTCACTCTATCAGCTGCACTCGGGATCGCTGAAGCGGCCAATATCGCTGAGATCATAAGGCCGGTTGGATCGAAGGTATCCATTTTGGAGTTCGTAATTTCGACGTTAGACAATTTGTCATCTTCGCTTTCACAGGGCATGCACGTCAACGACATAGCTGCAAAAAGCAATACAGATCCGAAAAAGCTTTGTGAATGTGTTTCGGCATCCGATTGTAACCGCGACAGCGAGTGCTAATTTCTTACATGTAATAAGCGCGGGTTCTTCGCTATCTTGCGACAAACCATTGGTTTCGCGAGGTCAATCCTGATATCTTTGCACATAACTTACTTTCTTCACTCCTCGACACCGGGAAGGAAGTCGCAGATGCTTTGTAAGAGAAAGAGACAAATTTCATGTTTAGGAGTTGACGACGACCTCTAGCACCGAAACCAAACATGAGAACTCTCCCGGGTTTTCTGCTCTCGTTGGCTATGGGTATTTATTTCGAGTTCTGCTACTTGTTTCAGACTTATCTGGACTTCGACAGAGCCGACGAATGCATGAAGGCGTCCAGGTTACCTCCGAGAAGTTATTACAGAGCCGGAAACTGCCTTCTCTGAAGAGCCGAACCACAGTGCCGTGCAGCGTGCTCTTGACGTGGATCTTCCATTGTGGGATTATTTTGATACTCCAGAGGGTCAGTATCGGCGGAAAAGGTTTGCTATTATGATGTCCGCCTCGAACAAGTTGCAGCCTCCAGAGGCGATCCTGACAAGTGCTTGTCAACTTCGCTCTCCTTTGTATTCGAGATTAAATCAAATGCAGGTTACGACTGGGAGACGTTGCCTAAGGGAGGCGTCATTGTTGACGTTGGAGGTGGTCTCGGCCATGTTTCTCTTGAGGTCGCAAAATCCTATCCCGACGTACAGATAGCCATTGAGGATCGACCTCTCATTCTCGACCAAGCAAAGCAAGTACGTTTATTTTCTTTCTACGTTGGCTCTCATGAATTTTGGATTCTGACGTCGACTCTCAGTATTGGAAGGAGAATCTACCTTCGCACGTTTCTGAGGGGAAAGTTCATTTCATCGGTGAGATTTCATGCACTTAGTACTGAATAAACTGTTTACTTTATTTCTCCTTAATGCAGATACCGACTTCTTCGAGGCACAACCGACTCTTCCGGGAAATCCAGAAGTGTTCTTGTTGAGGATGATTGTCCACGATTGGTCCGACAAATATGTCATTAAACTTCTTCGTCGCCTTCGAGACGTAGCTAAACCATCGACGAAACTGGTCATTGTGGACAGTGTCCTTGATTACGCGTGCGCCTCTTCTGGCGGGGGTCCACCCGCACCGCTTCTTTCGAATATGGGCGGAGGGAATCTCCTTGCATACAGTGTAGATCTTGCAGTAATTATCTCAATCACTTATTGACTCACTAAGTACAGCGATACTGACCAATTGCAAACTCTCTTAGGTCTTCGGCGTTCTGAATTCCGGCGAACGCACCGCTAGTGGCTTCCAGTATGTCTTGTCGGCGTCAGGCTGGGAGCTCAAGGAGATTCGCAGGAACCCAGTGAACAAAATCTGGTGGCCCAGTATCATTGCCGTTCCGTCGCAGTCTGGAAAACGACTGAATCCGGGGTGAATCTTAAACTACTTGCTGGATCTCATAGAGCTCTTTATCTCCAGATGTGCTATACTCTATTTTTGACTCCATGTTGACGACTGAAGTTCGATTTCCGACGGTGCGGCTCGTATTTGTAATTATCAAATTCAGTTCAACTCTTTTACGTTGGTCAGGAAGTGCTTGGGTGCAAGTGAAGCTCCCCACTTACCGGATAGGCTTCCCAAAAGCTATTCTTGCCCTGGGTGGCTGTGTGCACCTCGTGAGAGCTGATCGTGATGGCCTGCTCTCGCAGCCCTACTTCCTCTGCACATTGGAGCATAAAAGAACTTAGATTAAGCCTTCCTCATACACGTTTTGCAGCCCTCCTAATATGTGGGACACCCCACATATCCAATCATGGTTATGCAGTAATATCATTTAAGATAGAATGAATTACTGTCATGATGAGTATAGAACCACGATGTATCAAACTGAGCTTCAGTGTTTATTTTAGAGGTTTGAGGCGTTGCTTCCGACAACTTTGAGTGTTTAGTAATAAATTCAAGCTTAGAATGGTTCAGTACCCTCATATCTAGGGCTCGAAGAAGTTTATACATATATCCCCACCTCAAAACGACGGCATTATTTAGCAGTCGCCCACCACTGTTCTCTCAGGAAGCCAGACTTGTTCTTTCAGCTTTCCTTACTCCATTCCATATCAGCCTTTGTTTATGTCCTTCCGCGATACTGTCATCTGGCATGTCTACTCCAAAGGTAGTTGAGGAAACGATTTCGTTCGATCCTCCAATTTCCATTAAGCAGCCGGTCAGAAGGACGTGCCCAACTTCCCGTCGTTCGCCTGACATGTCCGGTAGACACCCGGCCGGTAGTCTCAAACCCAAATTGGCTTGTACATTTGTCATTGAAGGCGCTTCAAATAGCAAACCACAACCTGCTATGCTCTTCGTGCCCGTTTTTGAAATGCCTTTATGCAGCAATGTACCGTCAACTGACGCATATACTGAGACGGCACCCCGCGATTTGAAAGTGGTAGTACCAACAAGGCCCTTCTTTGCAGCCTCGCCAGCGATAAGCAGAATTTTGCGTCAACAAAGACGCTCTCTTACCATCTTCATACACTCACGTAGCAATTGTTCCCTCCAAACTAGATATTTTGCGTATCCGTCTGCTGCTTGTATGTGCAACGAAGCGCTTCTCTGCAGTTGGTCTATATTGACATCAGACGCATAGTCAAGCCTCTCATCCGTATAAAAGCCTCCCGTCCTCTGTCCTAATGAAGTGTTTGAACGCTCTTTAAATCACTACGTCCCCTATCTCCAACCGGCTACATCCAGAGACTACTATGGCGAAGGTGCTGACTGAAAGAGAAAAGGAAGAGTTCTTATTAGCTAAATTCGATCTCTTGAAAATAGACAGAGGCAAGGTAGAGGGCCTGAGTGAAAATATAGTGAAGGCTGCGTACAAAGAAGCCAGTCCTTGATATATAAAAATGTGAACCAGTACTGATTTTATCTTTCTTTAAAAATATTGGCAGGCCATGAACTCGCACCCGGACAGGAATGGACGCAAGGTAGACGGGACGTCAAAGCCTAGCACGTTCGATGCCGCGGCACTAATCGGAGGCACGTAATTTTATCTTAAAGTACTTAGAAAGTGAGTGAAATGTCTAATTGATGCAGCCTGCTGAGCAGCTCCTGACTTCGCGCCTTCATAACGCGTAGTAGACGCATCGGGTGCGCCCAAAGAGGAGGTGACCGTACAAGTAATGGGCGAGTTGGACTCCGCGCTACCGTACAAGGACCACTCAGGAGACGTCGATGCCGTATTTCCTTCCAGGGAGTCGTAGTAAGGAAAACGTGGCGATGCGCCCGCCGAATATGAAGAGCACTCCCGAGGAGGACACTCGTCCCTCCTAGAACAGCACGAGAAATTGCAAAGTAAGTCACTCACGTCGGGCGCAGTGGACTCGGACTCATGCCATTCGGAGAAGGTCTTAGTACAAGAGATGCGAGTACCTTGCATACCATGTACTTACACGAGTTTCGGACAGTACTGCTTCGACAATAAAATTATTGATGTAATGAGTATATAGTGTCAGTGAGGTCTCTTTGGCACCATGAACATCGGGTAGAAATATGTCTTTCTTTCACAAGCCAATAAACTGAAATAGCGCTGGCTTTGAGAGTGTCGTCGGGTACCACGGGTATCATTCTGCATTTTTCAACTTTTACTTATAATTTGAAAAAGGTGTACTGCTCCTTAAGTCACCTTCCCCTTCTACGTGCAAGGGGAGGGACTTACGTAAAGAGTAAAGTCAATCGTTACAGCATTCGCGAGGTCGAAACTATTTAGCAGGCACATCGTAATCTTATTTCCGAAGTTTGTATCTTATTACATAGTAACTCCTATGCTTTCGCCGTTTGCACGGAAAATTAGTTTGAGTCTCCTGAGATCTCAGAGATCTTAGAAGCCCGCTTATGTGCGATCCAAGGAATGCTAGCTGGTCGGAGATACATCTGGTCGTTCTAGCAGGTAGGGTTTAAATATTTTCCGCTGTTTGAGGACACGCGATGGAAGCTCAGACCCAAGTCCCGCTCTGAGAACATGTGAAACTGGCTCACAAGAAACAAAGGATAGATAACGAGCTTGAGCTGGAAAAGATCAAGAAGTTCGACGTGGAAAAACAACGAGATTAGTAAGGAGCTATAAGATCTCAACCAGTTCCTAAACTCAAGCTATTCCTACGTCTCACAAAAGTCAAATTCTGAATAACAGAACATCACATTTAGTCGACGCATCGGACGGCGTGAAGCGGCAGAATCCAGAACGTAACGAGATCATGATCGTCATGTAGCGGCCGTCGAAATGATTTTGGCCTACATATACAACACGCGCATATGTTGGCTCCAAGTCGCAGACTGCCGTCTGAGCGAGGCCGGAAAACTGGAGGGGGCGGGCGGGCGATAGGATTAACGCTCTTGAAGGTTTGTGAGGGTGGAACTGAGATCTGCAATAGAGGCATGATGTGAAGGAAGGAGTAAGGAACGCACATCAAAGACTCGTATTCGAAGGTCTAGCCAGGGCGCGCGGCGTGACGACAAAATCTTCGAACAGACAATAAAGTTGATTTGGCGGATAAGTATGATGAGCCATCAACTTTGAAGTTCTTTAGCATGACCTACCTCTCTTCTAGAGGAATCTAAATACAGTAGTTCCTTACTTCTTAGCGCCAAGCTGACCGTAACGGCACGGGGTGTGGCTGAATACCCTTTATTCCATATTCGGAATTTAGTTTTACCTGATGTGTCAGCATTGCTGTGACAATTGCGATTCATCGCATCTCCTCTTTTCGAGAGCGCTACGTCGGCGAAAAGAGAAGTGCTCTCACTTGCTTATACTCATACTTCGTTCCACAGCTACGATCCAACAGTAGGCGGCCCTCTTCCGTGTCAACGCGTCCGAAATACAAATGACACTTAGTGATATGAAGATAGCGATATGAAAGCGCTCATTTTCTTATATCACGCTCACAACCCTTGGGCGTCGGTCGGGAAGTTGATCATCAACACATCAATGTCTTCAGCGGCAAGTAAGTCAGCCTGTGCAAATGCGGCATTCCGAGTCGTCGCTGTTTTCCAACCTCCTGTCATGACTTATGAAACCGCCGGCTGATATGCATCGGCGATTCACACAAGTGACTCGGGCACACTATGCTATGTCCAGTTCCCACATGGTTTTGCGCTCTTGTTCACCTCCCGGATCACTGTGTCAGATTCGATAAAACGTGGATCTGGACAGAACTCCCTTACCCGTGCGCAATATTTACCAATGCTGTCTGGATTCCGACAAAACTTCGGGGAACATGCCGACGCGGTGTTTCAATAGGCATTATGTGTTCTTTGAAGGACGAGTTCGGACCTCGAGTTCTTGAAGTGAAACTGGAACATGATTTACATTTCCCAAATGGAGATGTGGTTGGGCGCGGTCGTGTCTGCGCCTGCACCTGGGCGGGTCCGAGCCGCAAAATGAAATCGGATTCCATAATCATCTTTACCGACGACATCGCAATCCCGCATAGCGCGCACCTGGGAGCTACACGGCCTGCTTGTTCCACGCGGCACGCTGTGCACACATCCCTGCATACGGTCGAAATTCTTCGCAAATCACTACCTACGGAAAACAGGTATCGCTTGAAAGCTCTGCAGCGTCGGGCATCGGACATTCCTAGAATGTCGTTCTTTTCTTGACAGGCGAACTAAATCAAACACGGCTAGGTGTTCTGAAGGCTAATCTTCCCCGGATCTCCAACCGCTTGTTTAGTGCTTCTTACTAGACATTGCCTAGCAAACTTCTGTTCTGTGTCTCCGCCCGAATGACGAACTCTGAAAATCTGTGGACTTCAGTACAATACCGATAAAAGAACTCATATTCCGCTCTGATTGATTTACTTCGCTAAATCGGATCAGCATTAAACGTACAATCTCGGCCTTGTAATCTAAATATGATCCCGATGTGCCTTGCATTGCAGATACAAACTCTTACGTGTGAATATCTAGCGCCGACAAAACAGCCTCAAACGCTTGACTCAAGAGTGCTGCGATACTCGCAACTGTTTCGCGCTTCAAGACAGAGGATACCACATAATGCTATGTGTGAATATTTGGCCCGACGGTTAGCATCAGGCGCTCGTTTCCTGAGTGCTGCGTTGCAACCATTTCTTACTTCAAGGCAGAACACATAAAATGGCAAAGGGACTCGAGCACCTCTTCTCAGAAATCCCCTGGGCACCTACCTCAGACTCCACGCAATACCTCGGAACTCAGGATGCACTCATCCACACTGCTATCCTCTCTCGCCATTCTCTCGCTTTCGTTTTCACGACAAGCGCTCGCTGCTGTTGTCCGGCATGATTTGAATATTGTGAATGCACAACTGGCTCCTGATGGCTTTACCCGCTCGTAAGTTCTCGATGCCATCTCTGTATGTCATCGACTGAGCATGGACGGATTCAGTACCGTCGTGGCTAATGGTACATTCCCCGGACCATTGATATCTGGAAATATTGGGGATAACTTTCAGGTGGGCTTTCTCGTCTTCTTATAACCCCTATTGTTTTCTGAAGTCAAATACCAGATCAACGTCATCGACAACCTCACCGACGCGACAATGCGCCGTGCCACATCTGTCGTGAGTTTTTTGCTTTCTGAGTAAACAGACTTATCTTGACGACATCATTGCTAGCATTGGCACGGTCTCTTCCAGGCTGGTACGAACGAGATGGATGGGCCTGCGTGGGTTAATCAATGTCCGATTGTCCCCGACCAGTCTTTCCTGTAAGTCTAGCCATCAGGAGGCTCTTTTAAATCGGGCGCTCATTATTCTTCCAATTCCAGTTACAACTTCTCGACACCTGGCCAGTCTGGCACCTACTGGTACCACTCTCATCTTTCCACGCAGTATTGCGATGGCCTTCGGTAAACGAACATTTCTCTTTGACAGTGTTCGGTGTGCTGATAGCTACATCTCTAGTGGTCCTCTGGTTCTTTATGGTAAGACGACGCTGTAATCCTGTGTCCTAAAATTTGTAAACACTTTTCATTAGACCCGAATGACCCTCATAAGGATTTGTATGACGTTGACGATGGTGAGTCGAACTTAAATTAGCGTGACAGAGTTTCTGACCTGTTCTGCAGAAACCACTGTCATTACTCTCGCAGACTGGTACCATTCGGTCGCACCAAGTCTGTTTCCTAACCTAGGCAACGTGGATCCGTAAGTATCACAGACAGACCATTCGGCGCCCATGAAAGAGGATCGCTGACTCTAAGCTAGAATCCCTAACACTACTACTATCAATGGTCTCGGGCGGAATACGAATGGGCCGTCAGATGCTCCTTTGTCTATCGTCAACGTCACAGCTGGTCAACGGTATGGTATCCAGAAACAATGTGTCTTGTTTCTTTCCCTTCTGAGCTTCGAACTTTTCAGGTATCGTTTCCGAATCGTCAGCACCAGCTGCTCCCCAGCGTGAGTTTATTAGCTTCTTTTCCAGCATTACACAGTACTGACTTCCTCCTAGCTACAACTTCTCGATCGACGGCCACAATATGACTATCATCGAAACTGATGGCGTTGAGACGGTACCACTTACAGTCGACCTGCTGACAATTTTCCCTGCACAACGCTACTCCGTCGTCGTGACCGCCGACCAGCCAGTGGACAACTACTGTGAGGCTACTCAATCTAAAGAAGCCCGTTCATGGAACTCAAATTTGATACAGGGATTCGTGCGGTCCCGGGTGTCGCCGGTGTAACAAAGAATACCGATGGGATCAATGCCGCCATCCTCCGCTATTCCGGTGCAAGTGATGCCGAGCCGATTTCTAGTCAGACACCCGGCGGCATAGTTCTAAATGAAGCTAACCTCGCGGTAAGTAACTTGGATCTAAGTGTGCTTAGCTGCGATGTCTAATCTTACTCTATCTCGTTTAGCCCCTTGTCAATCCCGGAGCAGTGCGCCCATTCTTCTTCTAGCACTGCTTGTGTTCCTGACTGCCTTTTCCTCCCAGCCCGGAGAACATGTCGCAGGAGGCGTTGACTATGCGCTCAATCTAGTAATTGGACGGGTAAGAAACTTCTATGAACACGATTCGAAAGACTTAGTGGCTAACTCTCGGGAATTCATAGAATCTCACCGGAGACGGTCGACACTGGGTCAACAATGTGACTTTCCAACCTCCCAGCGTTCCTGTCCTCCTTCAAATTCTCAGCGGCACCACGGATCCTACTCAGCTTCTCCCAAACGGCTCTGTCTATCCCTTGCCCGCAAACAGCACCATCGAGGTTTCTATGCCCGGCGGCTTCCCAGTATGCATCATCATTGCAATTTTCTACATTAATTCGCAGTTCTTATAATCGCATATAGCACCCTATGCATCTTCACGGCCACAATTTCGATGTCGTGCGAGTCGCGGGTAGCCAACATTACAATTACGCCAACCCCGTGCGCCGCGACACGGTCAACATCGGCGGTACGACGACTGACAATGTGACATTCCGCTTTGTTACCAATAACTCTGGCCCATGGTTCCTGCACTGCCATATTGACTGGCATTTGGAAGCGTGAGTGGTCCCAATGCGCGGTGCATGCTTTGTACGTACTCACTGATTTTTTTCTCCACAGTGGTTTGGCCATTGTCTTCTCGGAGAACACCCCTGGTATCCAATCTGCTAACCCAGTCAACCGTAAGACAGTACATTCTCAAGACCGCTATCACCGGTGACTGACGTGTTTCCGATCATACAGCTGCGTGGGATGCGCTCTGCCCTAATTATGCCAAGGCCGATCCCGACACTCAGTTCGAGGCCACGGCAGGCGAGTTCATTTGAACGCCACAAATGTACACGCTCCTTGCAGAAATGACACAATCTACGACCCTCGATGACCTTATATTGAATCTGATAATTCCTGAGTTTCATTTTTAATAGTTCATTTATTCATTTCGAAGTCCCGGTCAATTTCTACGCACCGATCATAACTTATTGGTTTTGTGAAGCGGACATTAATATCACCTATTTAGTTTATTTTATGCTATGTATCACCAACTGCTGTCTTATATACTAAGCTAATGAACTTACACATAACCGAGAGCATTATCTTCAAGGCGTTAAGTATGTTCGGGTCGAGGAAGGAATACTTCAGGGACTCGGTGCTCAGTAATTAGAGGGAGCTCATCTAGGAGAGATGGCATGGAACTAGGCCAGTTCGTGTACGTTGTCGCGGACAATGCGCTTAAAGGTTCAGAAAGACACTGGGTGCACTTGACCAGGCCGCTCGGTTTCCAGTTCCAGCCTTTGAGAAGATGTTCCTTTTGATTCTCCAAAGATCGTGTCAGCGAATACCTGGAGTCAGTGAGATTATAGTCTCTAGGCTTGCATCCAAGAAAATAATACAAGAGATCGAGGCAGCAAGATAACCAGCGGTAGGTTATGTAATCTCTCGAGTTGGATACCACGTGCGCGTGCCGACAGTAGCGATGCACGTGATAAACGGATTACATACTACCCCGGCCCATCCAGACTGTTTCCGTATTACTTCGACCCGCCTTTTGAACAGGAGCCATTCAGGTCAAAAGACAACACTTGAGAAAGATAGGTAGGTAATCGCTGGATATGTAGTGCTGTAAAACGTCGTTGATATAGTTCGTAAAACGATGCGCGCCCTGGCTCAGCGTGTTCGGAATCGTAATAGCAGAAGCACGTCAAGGCTGCCCTGGAGCTTGTCTATCTTGGTCGTGAAATGCTATACTGTGTCCTGAGGCCAGAGTTTTAACTCGTGAGTCTCGCCTCTCCACTTCATATGGTATCGTTCTCATGGCGCATGTCGAGCCATCTATCCGTAGACGGATCGGTGATAAATGTTGCGTTTACAGTTGTTTGTTCAGAGACTCAACGGTCAATGACGAGAGCCTGCCGCGTTTACAGCAGGGAATACACAAGCCACTGTTGACATCGGTCACGAAATAATAGCCGCTGTTGACTCGTGCTACCGAGTAGAAGCTCGGATTGATTGATCTCGTCAGCGCTGTCAGCATCTGGATCGAACAACTACCAATGCATGCATCACTCTGCGGTGCATACGAAAGGAACGAAGACATATATGACAGGGGGAAGTGAATCCCATGATGCTATCACCTCACACGTCCGAGACCCGTAACACAGAAGGGAGCATGCTTGCAGAGCCTCGCCGAAATCCGCGTTCAACCTCCGCAAGCATCATGCGCTCAGACGAGCGGTCGATCACACCGAGACTCATCGTGATACTACCGGAAGCTGAATGAAGAATCCTAATCAATCATGGGCGTACATCTCAGGAGGAAACAAGAAGTCAAAGACGTTTTGATCATCAAGTATGTGGAGGGACATCGAAAGGCCTGGCGTTAGCTGGTGATATAAGTGTACGTCTCTGTCGAGCCTTCGAAAAGGTCAATATACTGTCCTAGCCACCATCGGCGTATCCAGCATGGGGCTAGGTCTGGATGAAGCATCATTGCTCGCGCTTATGGTTGAATCTGTGTTTTTCGGTATGTCTTTTTGTTTTCTCTCCGTTGAAACGAAGACTCACTATCTGACATTCTCGCACATCGATAAGGACTCTTTACCATGCTCTTCGCCATCACCATATATATACTATTTTTCAGACAAAGAAAACTCCAGCGCTTGAACAAGCCGATCCTCTCTGTTTCAATTGTGATGTATGTCGTTGCGTTTGCGGTGCGTGTTACTTTTCTTTATGAGCTCTGCACGATTTGATAGCACATAATTATTCACAGCATATCATCATTAGTACTCGCAGGGTCGTTCTGGCGTTCATCAATGAAAGGGATGAATTAGGAGGCCCGGACGCATACTTCGCTGCGACATCTGATACTTTATACCTCTTCAAAGTCGGCCTATACACTATACAGACGCTCGTGGGTGATGCGTTTCTTGTACGTGTTTCTTTACAGTTGAAGTTTATTTGGTTGTCTTATTATAGTGAGGAATGTTTAGATCTATCGTCTGAGCGTCGTGTGGTCCGGAGACAAACGACTTGTTTATCCTGCTATACTACTTTTGCTGGGTGGTTTTGGTGTGTTATTTCGATCATAATACATCTTCGCTTTACTATATTTAGCGGTGATTGCAACGTAGTTTGCGGCCTAGTTGCAGAGATTTATGCAGGACTCTCCACCTCACCAACAGGTGCGGTTTTCGTACCGCGTCTCAAACACTGGATCTTGGCGTTCTTCTCGCTCACCCTTTTCACAAACTTCTCATGCACCGGTTTGTCTCGCAAATACTCGTATGCATGATATCCTTGCTTACAATGGAAATTTCCCTTGCTTGTATTCCTTTTTGCAGCACTTCTTGCGTTCAAGCTTTGGTGGACAGAGCGGCAACTCGCAGGATTTGAGACTTCGAACCGTTTGTTGCCAGTCATGGCCATCATTATCGAGTCTGGTGCTCTCTATTCAGCATGTCTTATCTCTCTGATGGCATCATATGCCACCGAGTCCTGGGCAGGCTATATCGCTCTCGATATTACGACTCAGATGATCGTGCGTTGAATACAAGTGTCCTGCTTCTACATATTGGTCGTGACTTACTAAAGGGACTCGTGCAGGGAATCGTTTTTTCACTTATTATTGTGCGAATAGGCCTGGGTCTTTCCACTGAAGAGACTCTACACCGCGGTCGGCTGACTACGTATACACAAGGGATTAATCAGGAGGTGCCGATGCGCCCGCTCGTTGTCGAGATTGCGCAGAGTAAGTCTGTGCATGATGAACGAGGAGAGTCCTTCTTAAGAATTCAATCGGGAGATTCGACTTTATTGAAGGTGGACGTGAGCGACGACAAGCAGAACGTCACATTCGAGGTATGACGCTCTGTTGATCTAATCTATCTTTTCTCTCGTGGGCTATTTGATATCTTGATAATGTACGATTTGTATGACTGTTTGCCCATTGCCCTTTGAGAACAAATCATCTTATGTATGAGTATGCATGCTTGATGCACGTCTAAAAGTATCGTTTATGTCGTCTGCAACGAAGAAATATAGACGAGCATTACGGAAAAAATACCCGTTTCAAAAGAAATACGAGCAAGGGAAACTCTTTACTTGCTATTCGAACAGAACCGAACACGTAAATGCGAATTTGTGGCTGATGATGAAAGACGCGTCAAACGCGTCCATCGCTCGTTACCAGGAAATACCAGCTTGCCAAATTTGGACACGAGTTTACCGACGCGTCGCCATCGTTGCTGGCAACTGCATCGTTTGCCAATCGCCATCGTCGCCAACAGCCTTGACATCCTCTTCACGCTTTCTTATCTAGTCGGGCAACCATTCCTAGGGTGTCTCTTGCAAAATGTCGCGTTTCGTTCGCGCTTCCAAGTACAGGTGCGTCGTTCTTGACGATGGGGCGAACCCTTTCTGAACGGTCCAATGCAGGCATGTTTACGGGCAGGGAGCGAAAAAAGAGCTTTGCATTGACAACATCAAGCTGTCGAATAACGCATGGGACACCAACCTCATTGCTGCGTCGGGTGTGAGCGGTATCTCTACCAGGAAGAAACGACGCTAAAACTCATTGCAGAGCTACATCAGTGTGAACTGGAACGCATCTGGCGGCGGTGCTTTCGCCATCCTCCCCCTACCCTCGCCCTTCACCGCACATGACCTCCCTTCCAAACTCCCCGATGTCATCCCCCTTGCCCGCGGTCACACCGCAGCCGTGCTCGACACCGACTGGTCCCCACACGACGACGCGCTCGTCGCATCGTCAGGCGACGACGGCCAGATCCTGCTCTGGAAAGTCGAGTCCGGCGTGTTCGACGGCTGGGGTGCGGACAAATGGGTCCCGCGCGACTTCGACCCCGTGATGCGAATCAGCGCGTCGAGCCGCAAAGCAGGTCAGATCGTCTTCCACCCGACCGCGAAGCACGTCATCGCCGGCGCGACGGGCGACCACGTCGTCAAGCTATTCGACCTCGGTGCGCCCGAGGAGCCGCAGCGTGTGCTCGGCGGGCACTCCGACGCGATACAAAGCATCGCATTCGACTTTTCGGGCAATCTCCTTGCGACGACGTGCCGCGACCGCAAGCTGCGTCTCTTCGATGCGCGTACGGCGGGCGATGCGGTTCGCGTCTCAGACGGGCACGGCGGGATTAAGGGCGCGCGCGTTGTCTGGATGGGGAACCAGGATCGCCTCGCGACGACCGGCTTCAGCAAGATGAGCGACCGCCAGGTCGGACTCTGGGAGGCCGGCGAACTGCGGAACATCAAGATGACCACCATCGACCAGTCGAGCGGCGTGCTCATGCCGTTCTACTCAGACAACAACATCCTCTTCGTCGCCGGCAAGGGCGACGGCAATATCCGCTATTACGAGTACGAGCACGACGCGCTGCACTCGCTGTCCGAATACCAGTCCTCCGCGCCGCAGCGTGGGATGTGCTTCCTCCCGCGGCGCGCGCTCAACGTGTCTGAGTGCGAGATCGCGCGCGCGTACAAGGTCGCGGGCAGCGCGATCGAGCCGATCGCATTCGTCGTCCCGCGCAAATCCGACGCGTTCCAATCCGACATCTACCCGCCGGCGCTCTCCTCCGAGCCTGCGCTCTCTGCGGGCGAGTTCTTCTCCGGCAAGTCCGTGGAGCCGAAGCTCGTCTCGCTCGAGTCCGGCGCGATCTCATCCTCGCACATGTCTTCTGTGTCTGCACCTACGCTATCAAAAACGCTGAGCTCATCGAGCGTGTCTTCGCCCGTCGTGGCGAAGCCGAGTGTGACGAAGACGAACAGTGCACCCGCACTAGAGCCCGTCAAGAAGATATATACTGAACCCTCCCCAGAACCAACACCGTCGAAGACGCCCGAGCCCATGACCGTTTCTCCCATCGGTGGCGAATCTGTACGCTCTTCTTTCCGTCTGACCTGACCTGCTTTATTCATCCTTATCCTTCGCAGGAAACGCGCGGAGAGAACGACCGCCTGGCCGCCGAGTTGCGCGACGCGCGCGCACAGATCCGCAATCTCGAGCTGCAAGTAGAAAGCCTGAAGACGAACGCGCAGAAGGCGAAGGCGTTGCTCAACTGAGTGCTATCTAATCCTACTTACTTTAATAGAAATCACCGACTGCTGTGGTGCAGGTTGACTTGGGTAGCTTGTGTACGTTTTCCGTTGCAAGAAGCAGTAGCCTCCCTCACGTGTACATCATTACTTGAAGTCATTGCATTGCTCACCATACCTATGGATCGTAAGTGTTCAAGCACTTGTGATACTGCGAGAAGACTGCTTTGGACTTGTTTGTATTCTGAATTGCTTAAGAAAGAATACTTACCCTTTTCGGTAAATTTAAACCTAAAGGTGTCAGTCACGTGTGACTAGAATATAAACCACCCTATCCGTAGTTGAACTTCAACATCATTTCTTCTCTCGAACTTACCACCGCACCAGACAGACCTTCAGACAACAACCACGGCTCATCACTACATCGTCATAAAACTCCACCTCTTGTGGCAGGTTGCGAGTGTGCAAATCACCTGAAAGCTTGGCGAGTTCGAATTTCGGTGGACAGAATTTTGCTTTGCAAGCAAGGCAAGCAATTCGCTTTCATCCTTTACCGACAGTTTTACTTCTGAAGGTGTATCCGGGTGTGAAGAAACATCCAGAAGATGTCCAAAGCTTTCATGGCTCATCGTGAGTCGGACACTGCGGGCGTGCCGCACGTTATTCTAGACTTCGTTGTCGACGTCCTGATCCGCGACAGGAAGCCGTTGGCGCTTGAAGCATCCCGGTTTCTGGGGAGGAACTTTCGAAATCGCGAATACGGGTGTCTTGAGGCCATGTGCCTTGTTCACCGGACGTGGACAAGTATCGCGCGACGTGGCCTTTGGCGTAGAGCCGTAGTGGACTTCGGAGTCCCAGATAGCATCCCACCCGATTCTCTGCGCCGTCGATTACGAGAACTTGCTATCACTATAAGCTGGCCAGACAATGTGCAACGAAACTTTCTCGCCAGAATTATTCGTCAGGCACCTAATCTTGAGGTGCTTTATGTCGACATCAGCGGACAGACCGATGATTTCATTACTTTTCTTCGAAAACTCGGCTCCCGGTCTCACTTGAAAAGAATTTGGATGAAGGGCGAATTATCATATTACCTAAATGACATCTGCCTGGCAGCGTCTCGCCTCAAGAACCTCAAGAGTTTAGTTTTGGAGTGCTTAGACGAAAACAAAGCTCAGCCTTGTTCGCTCCATGCGTTCGACAGTCCTCCGGAATCCCTGGAGTCCTTAGCAATATCAGGGCGGATAGAATTGGCTTACATTGATTGGCTTTCCAAACCTCGCAAAACATTCACTATACGGGACTTGGCCGTCACGTTGGATCAGTCTAGTTTAAGCTCTTCCAGGGCTCGTATCGAAGGATGTTTGCCGTTCCTCAAGTCACTCCAAGCAACAATCACTGCGCGGGCTGAAGATCATGCAGCAGACACACAAGCTTTTCTTCTCAACGCACTGCTGTCAAGGGCTAAAAACCTCCAGCGCCTCACGCTGACCTTTCGGGATATGGTGTTCATAACGAGTCTCGGTCTTCCCACAGCACTTTCTGAACTGCACATAGATCCTGCTAGTCCTCAAGATGACGAGAATATCGCATCTATAGTCGCTGACTCCCGCTTGCCGTCATTGCAGTGTCACTTGAAGAAATTGGTCATTTCATGCAAAGAGAAAAGGGGTAGAAAAGCGGGCGAACCAGCCGAGCCGTCACTCAAGTTCTTGAGGACGACAGCGGTATGTCGGGACATGAATATTGTCCTGTCCATTTGCCGTTACCGCGAGCACGTCCCCTGGAGCGAGGTCGCGCGTAATGCTGCCTTCGGGGGTTGACACAAAAGTCGCCCACATTGTGCGGTGAGTGAAGAACATATGGATGAAGTTCATTATTACATGAAGTTCACTACAGTGCGTAAAGGCAAGAGACAACAAGCCGAAATGCTCCGGTTTCTATCTCACCTTGCCACAACATTATAGTCCCTCTTTATCTATATACACTGGATAGGCCTTGTACGTGTCTTCAATACTTGTTGCTTAGATTTCTCAATTGTCGTTTCTTTTTTGGCCACTAAAAATTTGGAACAAAAGATATTAATAATGAAGTTGTGTTTAAAATAACCTAATATGGTATATTTTATTCTATAAGCGCCCATTCTAAATAAAGACCATCCCTTCAGATGCCCGCTTCGCATTAGCCAGTTGGATTTGGGGATTTCTCATGGCCATTTCAGCATAGCAGAATAAGATTTTGTCTGGGTAAAGTCATAATCTTGCCGACAGACACATACATTTCTCCAAATATGGCATTTATTATTTTATTTTATTTTATTTTAATTCTCCGAAATTTTGAAACATCTACCTCGAAATCGGGAAATTGTGTGTAATTGAGTATTTTGCTTACTTCTATTACATGTAGCGAAACCAAAAAAGAAATCCGAAATTCGCAAAATTCCGGCCCCCAGCCAGTTGATGGCTTATGGCTTTACGCACTGTAGGCGGACGCGGACTTTTTTTTTCAATTCGCAAACTTCACTGTCTTCTTTTGCAGCAAGAAACCGGAAACGGGAACTTTCATAAAAGAGCAGAGGCATATAATTTTGGCTCACTTTCAAACGAGAACTATTTATATCCTCATCTAAAACAGTGTATGTTTTGGCAAAGAAAATGAGAAATACTATTCGTTTCAGTCTCACGTTGTCACACCTGCTCGACCTTCCGCTCCTCGACTAAATTACAGTGAGTGGCCTTTGACGATGAATGTGTGCTGACGTGAGTGGTGTGCACTCTGCACGTCGCCAGCCTCGCTGAGCGCGCGCTCCGTCTGGATTTCGAGCGCGTGCTGCAGCTCGGCGTCCCTGGCATGCGTCCTCCTCGACGTGGTCAGCTCACTTCACAGCATGTTTCTCGACATTCGGGATTATCAATGCACTCGAAGAGCTGTGGAAATTCGATGGACACAGTCAGCGAAGGCCGTGCGTGACCCCGAGACGACGAAGAGCCAGCTCGCGAAATGTGTTTCCAACGTGTAACCACTTTGAGTAGCAATTATGTTGATTTCTGTTATTTTCTTCCATGTTTTCATACGACTGCTGTCTCATTCATTCTGGTCACTAGCTTCATACCTCAGAATTCCTGAGCATGCCATCGACTGATAGTACAATATATATCATGTCAATACAAAATGTAGAAGTACGGTTCGACAAGCCAAACGAAGTTTTATATATTTTTCTCCGTCCACACCCTCATGCCTACTCGCCCTTCCATTCATCGAGCGCGATACAGTCGCCTTTAACGGCGGACATGAACTGCTCTGGGTAGCGTGCACCCTGCACGTCTGCGGCCTCGCTCAGCGCCCGGATCGCCTTGACGTCTTCGGGCGCGAGCTTCAGCTCCGCGCCGCCTGCGTTTTCCTCGACGCGCTCGACGGAGCGACAACCAGGGATCGGAATGACTGAGATTACAAGTTAAGTTGTCAGCAGCGCAGTCTATTCGGGAGAAAATGGATGCGAACAGCTGTCGTGCTCTGCGAGGATCCACGCAAGGGTGACCTGGCTGGGCGTCGCGTTGTATTTATCGGCGATGGCCTTGAGCTTGTCCGACAGGACCAAGTTCTTCGGGAAGTTTTCCTCCGAGAAGCGCGGCATATAGAGCCGGGAGTCGTCCGCTCCAAAGTCCGCACGCGAGCGGTAGCTGCACAAACAAACGCAGAATGAGAAAACAAAATTCAGTCTTTTGTAAATATCCTTGAATATGAATCATGATAACCGCGCTCACCGTCCAGAGACAAGCCCGCGCCCGAGCGGGCTGTACGCGACGACCGACACGCCTAGCTCTGCCGCCGCCTGCACGAATGTGCTCTTCTCGATGTCCAAGCTATACGGGCTGAATTCCATCTGCGCCGCGACGACGCGCGCACCCACGCCCGGCACCGCGCGTGCGCGCCGGAGCGTGTCCGCGTTGCATTCGCTCAAGCCGAGCCACTTGATCACGCCGGTCTCGAGTGGCGCGCGCAGCGTCTCGAGGACGACCTCAATCGGCACCGCGGGGTCGACGCGGTGCTGGTAGTAGAGGTCGATGTGGTCCTGTGCCCAGGCGGGTGAGCGAACGCTGCAGCGCGTACTTGATGTACGACGGTGTCGAGACAGGCTCGCCACCACCGTACTTGCCCTCCGGGTCGCGCGAGCCGAATTTAGTTGCGAGGAAGATTTCAGACCGCCGCCCGGTGTCGGCGAACCATTTCGCGAGCGTCAGCTCGGCTGAAGATAGATGAATGTGCGCATTCAAGCTCAATCAATCATAGATGGACTCATACTAGTGCCATAGATGTCCGCGCAGTCCCAGAACGTCATTCCTCGATCGGCAGCGTATGTGAGAGTTTTGTAGGCCTCCTCGTCGTCGGTCTTGCCATAGAATGCGCCGATACCTTCATTCGAACGCCAACTGAGCAATTTCAGATTAAACATGTTTTAGGTAGATACATACCCATAGTCCCGAGCCCAATGGCGCTGACAAGAGGTCCATTTGCACCCAGACGACGCGTGGATATCTTCTTGAGTGTGGTGGACATGGTGAGAACGGCTTTGGAACAAAGGAGATACATTTGAGACCTCATGCCAGATAGCTTATATAGAGAATCCGTGGGTATTTTCAGTCGCCACTTCCATGCCGGCCGTAAGTCTTGGGCGACGTCAGCGCCAACGGAAGCGCATTGACTAAAGCCTTTCATCAAGCCGATCTGTAAGACTAGACTTCTTGCTGATGAAGCGCATTGCATTCTAGGACCTACAATCCCGAAGTGGATGGTCATGACTCATGAGTATGAGGAGAGAGGTTTGGTTCGACAGGCACGCATCCGTAAGGCTGTTTCTCGAGCCAAAAACGGCGGAGTGCATGTCCTGAATGTTTCGAATGAGAAAAAAAAGCCGATGAGTAGAACTACTAGAACCTAAACGGACTGGTAATTGACGATGACGATTGACTGAAAGTAGGCAAAGCCGGCGTCGTCGTCACGTCGACACAAAGTCTGCGAAATGTTTAGATGGGGCCGAAGTATCTCTGGAAAATATAGCCAGTTCCATACCTAAAGGTTATTAAAAGAAACCGGTGATGTTGCGCGTTCCCCTGCTAAGGAGGTGACAGACCTTTGAGTACGTTCGCAATCGCAGACTCGACGCAGAGTAAGGGGGAAAAAAGAAAGTCACGTGCCAGAATGCTAGTCGTGCGTGAGGCCGACAGCGGTCGCAGCGATTCTTTCCTACTCTCGAGCTCTATTAATACCAATATTGACAAAACGATTCGCTCAATATGTGTCGGGATCTGTTCACGTGCAGAGCTTAGGACATCAGAAAGGAGCACGTATCTCAAAGGCGTCGCACTTGAGGGTACGAGCGGGCGAACCCTGCTGAGAAACCAGCAAGGAAGATGGATCCAGGTCCCGCTCTTTTGCATCTGTAGAAGAACCTGCTGTGACAGACCAGCGCAAACCGCTGTCCCTTGCTCCTCCGCCCTTCACAACGCAACCCGCCTCAGACCGGACGAGCGCGATTGTCTTTGCTCGAGACAATCTTCGGGAAAGATGGAAGAGCGGACTGGGGCGCCGCGACAGGACTTGGCGGCGGGGACGACGGCATCAAATACGTCCCGATGGCGTCTGACTCGGAAGACACGGCGATGGACGGTTGCGAAGGGCAAATGCAGCCTTCCTAAACGTCGCGACGTGAAGGCCCCACGCCTCAGGTCCAGCTGAAGAAGCTCAAGGACATGTTCGTGCCTCGCGCAGAGGACGGTGGGTCCCTTCATCTTTTTTAAGATGTATTACCATGTAACTCATCCTATTTGACTTAAAGCCGCCTTCTCCATCCTCGGTAACTTCGACCTCGACCTGGAGCTCGACAACGCGTTCGAGGCGCCCTTTGCACCAGCTCCCACACCATACAGACCCACCTTCACTTCTACCCACTCGTCCCCTCATTCAGCGCTCAGTACCCCCACTGTGCTTGCGCCTGCACTTGACACGAATATGCCGCTCTTCTTTCCGCGCTTCTTTTCCCCAGAGTAAGAGAGGAAGATAAAGCTAGCTTGCGTCACGTGCAATGTCGGCAGCGGCGCGACTCGAGGCTTTTGTATTCGTTGATTTTATGTACCATCGTCAGAAAAGGAGTCGCTTCAATGTGCTCTGGGTCCTTTTTCGCTCGCAGAACTCACGGCAATGTCTCAGCGAACCTTTGGCTTAGGCTGCTTCAATTTCGTATCCGCAATAGGCATGCTGGAACTGGATTCTATGTGAGTGGACGAACGTCTGTTGCTTGCTGTCCATAGACATTGACATCCGAAATCGAGGTTGATATTTTCTAATCGCCACTAGGTTGCTGACAAGACTTGAAAGTGGATGCGGCGATGCACGCTATATCCGGATCTTGGGTTCTGGGATCTGTATTTTTTTTTCTTTCCGAATAAAATGAAATAAAACCCTGTATGCTCGGCTATGAACATAAACAGACTTTGTGCTGCCCCTCAACCGATTCTGAGCGAACATTAACCATACGACTCTGGGAGAACTGGAGCCTAGGCGTCGAGCGGAGTGCGCCAGGAGTGCGCTTGGAGACTGAGGGTATGTGTTAAGTATTCTTCAAGGAATGCGATACAACTTCCGAGGGATCAACTTAGACTGCCTTTAGAAAGAAAGTGCTTGCTCAAATTCATATGTTAATTGTGTGATTGCATAGAAATGTAGCATACTCTCTCTTTCGATATCTACTATACATTATTGCGTCGAGAAAAGAAGAAAAAGCTCGTCTACTATATTTGATCCGGAGTCTAGATGACAGCGACGCCGCCGACGCACCCGAGCAGCGTAACGTCGACCGTGCCCTGCGCGTGGTCCTCCAGCCAGCCGTCAAGCGCCTCGAACAGCACCATCGCGCGCCCGCCCTGCGCCTTCTCGCGCGCCTTGCCGGGCCACATCGCCGTCTCCTGCACGCCGACAAAGTTGACCTGCAGCCCGCCGGGCGGCGCCGCGTCCCCCAGGCGCACGACGAGGTCGATCGACCACTCGTCCTCCCCGTAGAACGACGCCTCCTTGACGAAGTGCCGCGTGTGCTCCGCCGGCGGAGAGTCGTCGAGGCTCCACGAGAGAACGTGCGCGTCGAACGCGATCGCTGGATCGTCGCAAAGAACATAATCAACAAAAGAAGAAAGGGAAGGGATGAAAGGATAGAAAACGCACTGGTCCAGATGATCCCGGGATGGCGCACGACGAGCGTGAGCGCGCGTGTTCCCGCGGCAGAGTCGACGATGTCGCGCGCCGCCTCGACATGGAAGCGGCCGTCCGCATACGCGGACACATGCGGCGCGAGAGCGATCTCGTACGGCGAGAGGAACTGTTGGACATATTCAGATTTAGGCGTTGACGTCAAAGAAAGGGCGACACTTACGGCGGAGAATGGGTAGAGCACGTCCCAGTCGCCGTTGTACTCATGCATGTCCACCTTCTCTGCCACCGTCGCGTTGCCGTTGCCGTCCGCGCTCGCGCCGACAAACGCCGCGATGTCCTGCACGAGCGCGTCGAACCCGGGCGCGGGGTCGGACGTGCCGACGCCGAGGGAGACCGCGTTCGTCGTGATCTGTCCGACACATCAGCGTCCGTGTCGGTACAACCAAAGGCAGGAGACGAGAAGGAGGATAAGGCGCTTACGTTCTCGTTATAGATCACGAAAACGCGCTTGGGATGCATCGCGTCGAACGGCGCGCGCAGCGCGAACACGAGCACCGCCGCGCCTGTCGCGAGCGCCGAGACTTTCGCCGCACGCGACAAGAACTGCGGCCCGAAGCGCTGGACAAAGGGCAGCGCGAGCGGGAAGAGGTACGAGCCGGAGACGGCAACGATTGATGCGATGATGTGATCAGCGGGGGAGTCCTGTACGTGCAAACATTAGTTGTTAAAGATGAGAACGCAGCGAAGAGGACAGAAGACGTACGGCACCCATCCGACCTGTCTGCAGAAAACAGAAAGCTTGAGCAAGTCGTTCATGGAGACGGAAGGACGAGACTCACGAGCGGCACGAAAATATCAGACACACTCCAGAAGAGCTCCGTGCCGAAAAGGAGCGGGGCAGCCTGGCCGAGCGCATAGGCACCCAGCCCCATGCGCCCTTGCCCACCACCGCCGAGTGCCGCGTCGAGCGCGAGCCCCGCGAAGAATGAGCAGCCGGAGAGGAAGAAGAGCGCGGCAGAGCCAAAACCCGCGGACTGCACGCCGACGGCTAGCCCCACGTGCGCAAAGAGCTGCGCCGCAAAGAGGGTGCGCTCGTTTATGCGCAGGCGCGGGGCGAGCACGGCGGAGGATGCGAGAGCGCCTGTTTTCGTTGTTTTCGTTAGCGTGGTATTGGGCTGGATAGAAAGGGTGCGACTCGCCTGCGAGGGCCGCTGGTCCGTAGAGCAGGAGGCAACTGTATTCGGTGCGGAACCAGCTAAGCGGCGCATGGAGGGCATGTACCATGAAGAGGGCGACGATATTCGCGCTGGCCAGTGCGGAGAAGAGAGCGGCGCCGACGAGGGCGACGCCTTTCAGGACGCCGAGAATGTTCGCGCTTTGCGCGGCGACGAGAAGGACGCTGGACGCGAGGAGGACGAGGTGCAGCGCGGTGGCGGTCGCGAAGCTGTATTGCACGAAAAAGGCGTTGAGGAACGAGAAGTAGACGGTGGTGGGGCGCGAGTAGCCCGTGGTGAGCTCGGGCAGCGGGGAGTCGGGCGAGGAGAGGAAGCGCAGGAGGGCAAGCGCGTTGTCACCCATGTGCTGCGCGACGCCGGGTTCGATGTAGTTCACGGTGTCCTTACGCGTGTGGTAAAAGTACGAGTGGCCGACGACGGCCATGTCGAGTCCGGTGACGTCGAGGTAGAGCTCGAACTGGCGGAAGTCCGTGTCGGACATGAGCACGCCGGACGAGAAGATGTCGTTCGCGACGACGGTGCCGTACGGACGGGGGACGCGCGCGTACGCGTCGACCATCTGCGCGCTCGTCGCCTGGAAGAGCAGCTCGGGGCCGGTGGATCCCGCCGCCTCGAGGTTGATCGCGGCGCGCACGGAGCCGCGCACG
This sequence comes from Phellopilus nigrolimitatus, assembly GCA_021029095.1. Classification (NCBI taxonomy): domain Eukaryota; kingdom Fungi; phylum Basidiomycota; class Agaricomycetes; order Hymenochaetales; family Hymenochaetaceae; genus Phellopilus; species Phellopilus nigrolimitatus. The sequence goes on from JAJOHG010000025.1 coordinate 301,189, forward strand.
GGGTGCTGCGTCGCGAAGAGGTGCGAGCCGTCCTGGAGCGACTCCTCGGCGTTGTTCCAAAGCAGCACAAGCGCGTGCGCGGGCGACCAGTGCGGGGTGCGCACGAGCGTGCGGGCGGCCTCGAGGAGAATGCCGGCGGCCAGGGCGTCGTCGGCGGCGCCGGGGGAGGGGAGAGTGGAGTCAAGATGCGCGTTGGCGAGTACGGCGTGCTGCTTTCCTTCCTCGGTGCCGTTGGAAATGCGGACGACGATGTTGGTGAGGCGGACGTAGGTCTTGTAGAGGCGCTTGCCGAGGATGTCGAAGCGGTGGGAGCCGCTGCCCTGCTGGTGCCAGACCTCACACTCGAGTTGGCGGCCGGGCTCGGCGCGGACGGCGTCGTCGCAGAGGGCCTTGAGGGCGTGGGCCTGACCGAGCATCCAAGCGTCGGCGCGCGCGTGTTCGCGCGTGCCAACGGTGCGGAAGCCGATTTCTTCAGAGAGGTGGCGAGTGTGTGCGAGCACGGCGTGCTCGGAGAGCTGCGGAGTGTGCGCGGCATCGTACTCATCTACAAGCGGCGCGGGTAACGCTGTGCGACACGGCTGGTCAACATCTGTTATATAACCTTGGACGCGGACGGGCGCTCACCGTAGTGTCGCCAAATGGAGACCGCGGGCAGGCCGAGGAGCAGCGGCGACAACGCGAGCAGCGAGCGGAAGAAGCCCCAGCGTCGTTGACTCGAAGGCATGGCGAACGGCGCTCAATGTCGAGAGGCCAAGTTCCTGTTTACTTCCGTCGGTATTTGAGCGGATACGTCGTGAATGTTGTGGTGCGACGTCGAGCACGACCTCCGCACGCGTAAGCCTCCTTTAGACACCCAATCGTATTTCGCCTGTTTCACCGTACATTCAAAGCTACTTTTCGTTGATTAAAATTTACAGAACAATTGTTGACCATACTGACAGTACTGTATGGAAATATAAAGAGATTCTGTTCTCAGAAAAGAAAAAAAAAATCATGAAAACAAGGATCTTGTCACGGTACAAGTCCTTTACACCACGTGACACCATCACAAACGTGTCAGAGGCAACGTTTAGATTCCCTGAGCCTGACATAAGGGTACAAAGAGAAGCCCATTTGAATGCCTCTCGATGGCCGATGCGTAAAAAAAAAGACGCGTATGCGAGATTATTGTATGTATGTACATTGTCGATGCGCTAGTGGTGGTGTGGCGTCGGGGGTGGGGTGATACAGGGCGGTACATACAGGTGTGCTACAGTTTGTACAAGTGTTTGGGGGATGGCGATGGAGATGATGCTAGGTGCTGGATGGGATGGAGACAGACAGACAGATAAGAAACAACAGACGAGACAAACAAGACAGACAGAAAGATAGAAAGAGATAGAGAGAAACATTAGACGGAAAGAAATGGGAGAGAAATGGGAGAGAAACGGAAATATGCGGTTGTGCGGTTGTGTGGTTGTGGTTCGTGGCGATTGCGAGTGCGATTGCGAGTGCGAGTGCGAGTGCGAGTGCGAATGCTAGTTCTGAGTGCGGATGCGCCCGAGAGTAAGATGACGTAAGTAGTCGCAAAGTGGTTCCGCGACAGCAACGGCGCATGCACAGGGACCCTATGCTGCACGCCCTAGGCCCTCCAGGACGACTGGGACACGCACGCGGGCGCGGGCGCGGCCTCCGAAAGCACCGGAGCCCGCGCCACGCCGCCCTTTTTCCCCGCTGCGGACGCCCCTTTGCCAGCGGCGGCGTCGGCATCCTTCCGCGGGCGCCCGCGCTTGCGTCTCTCGTCTGTGTACGTGTGCGGGTACGGGTGTGGGTGTGGGTGCTGGCGAGCTGCATTGATAATTATTTATTTTCTGTTGTGTGTTCTGGACGACTGGATATGGCAGGAGGAGACGCCGTCGGATGCGCCGCGCGCAATCGCATGCTTGCGCGCACTCGTATGTCTGTGACAAATACAAATAAGCTCACTTGATTCCTCCCACTTGCTTCCCGAGCCCCCTCTCTTTATTGTTCCGCCCTTTTCCCGTAGCGTTAAAGCTGCTCTCTGCCGCCAGAAAACCCATTAGTATATAAACTGTCTTTATTCCTCTGGCCGGCGCAGTATGCAGTATGCTTTCCGACATTATAATGAACTATTTCTACTTTTACTTCTTAGCTTGTTAAATTAGCTTACTGTGTACTAAGTTAGTTTGCAATATGATAAGGCATTTGCATACCATGCAAATGACTGAGCTTACTGTGTACTAGGTTAGTTTGCAATATGATGAGACATCCGCATACCGTGCAAAGGTCTGAGCTTACTGTGTACTAGGTGTACTACTGTAAGGCCATTGTGCGTATCTGTCTCTCCAAGCTACAATATATACAAAAACGGATGATGCAAGTAATTTATGATGATGCACATTGAGCCTAATGATCAACCTCTTATGAGATTCCATGTATGCGTGCCTTATAGTGCTCTAAGCAACTATGAGAGAAAGAGAGAGATAGTGTGTGTGTGTGTTTGTGTGTGACTCAGCATGGTCAGGCAAGCACAAATGCACCTATTTTTCTGCGCAAAATTGGTGTGTGCACAATGCTGGCCACAATGCTTGTGTGTTTTTTCTGAGAAACTAATCATCCAGCCTCTGGCAATGGAAACATGTTCTCTGCTGTCAGGGGCGCATTTTCCCTCTCTCTTTGCATTGTGGCTGTGTGTGCAATTTACACACTCCGATCAACTAGCCTGGTGCAATGTTTACTGTGGATGAAAGATTTTTGCCCCAATGCAAATGTGATTAGGTGCAATGTCGGGGGTGCAGCACTATATAAACCTGCCCAGTCTGCTGCTTTCAGAGCATCAGGACACACACTCACACACAGCACAAACAACAACAACAACAACAACAAAAGGAACACAACAATCTCAAGAATGTGAGTGTCTCTTATTAAAGCCCAAATCTGCTTTGTGAATTTATACCTTTGGCTGCCCAGAGTGCCCAGAATGACATCTCAAGAACAGTTTGACCCAGAATCTCTCTATCTTGGTTTTGGGGAAATGGTCCGGCGTGGCACCAGGAAAGTGTTGATAATAGCAACAGGAACTTCACAGCAAAACTCATACACTGTGTCTTTGGTTACGTTCGTACCCTTTGATGTGAGGGCGTATGGATTGTTTAAAGGGAAGGGCATGATCATTAAGGACGAGTGCGGCAGTGATGTTCAGCTGAACTATGCCTTCAAGCTCAACCATAATGAAAAAGGACTTGACATACTGGCAAAAGGCATCACTCACAAGTCACTTCAGGCACCCCCTTACCAAGGACCTATTAGGTAGGACCGACCCATAAGAGGGTTTCACCTAATAGGTCCTGATTGGTTATGTGAATCCCATGGCTGATGGGCATGCCCAATGGCTGATGGGCGTGCCCAAAAGATTGAGCATGTCCAAATTTGGACATGCTCACATTGCTTGGGCACGCCCAAAATTCCAAAAGTTTTAAATTCATGCTACGAGCATGAATTGAACTACCAACCTCTTGGTTACCAAATAAGTATATTACTTCAAAGCCTTATCAACTGAGTCACAGTGCCTTTTAGCATTGTTATTATACGTACTAATATATGGGCGATCTACCCTACAAATTAGAGTTTAAATAAATTTGACTTAACCAGGAATATCTGCTATCATTGGGACTTGGGTCTCCTATACCCTTTTTGCAGTTCTGGAGTTAAACTAGTGCTCTCCAAGCTTGATTTGGTCTTGCATTATACAAAAATCATGTGTCCAGATTGGTGTAATATGGGTAACACAAGAGGCAAACAGATAATCAAAAAACACCTTTGCAGGTTTTGATGACCCATTTGCTGATCACACTACCAATATTGCACCAAACTAGACATGTGTTGTTATGTATTGTAAAGTATAACAATGTGCGCATTTTAAAGATAAGATCATTGCAACAGGAGATGTCCTGCACTTTTGTACAGTTTTATTCAAATGACTTTTTAACTTCATTGTGCCTTTTTCCTTATACATTTTTTACACTGTTATCCATACAAGAAAGGCTTGTCAAAGGGGGTGTTTTGACAAAAAATACCTTTGTTGTGCCTTTTTTTGTGTGGACAAAGGTAAAAAGAAATAGCGTAGATAGCCTATATATAGAGAAGTATAGGAATGGCTAGAAAAAGCGTGGTGGCTCAGTTGTTAAGAGTGTTGTTGCTTGGTAAGCTAAGGGTTGTAGTTCAATTCGTGCTGGTGGCATAATTTAAATTTTTTTACAATTTTGGGCGTGCCCAGCAAAATGGGCATGCCCAAATTTGGTCATTCCCATATTTTTGGGCACGCCCAAAACCTTGGGCGTGCCCATCAGCCATGGGATTCACATAACCAATCAGGACCTATTAGGTGGGACCCTCTTATGGGTCGGTCCTACCTAATAGGTCTACTGTAGGGGGGTGCCTGAAGTGCACAAGTATGATGTTGAATTTTCCTCTTTCACTGAATGGTTTGCCCACTTCCTCCGCTTGCCGTCTGTTTCCCAATATGCATTGGAAACCAACATAGACAATATGGCCAATAATATGGCAGAGACGATTGCAGGCAAGGTATATAGGCGTGGGATTCAAGATCCTGGCAGAGGGCCACGTATCTGCACACTGTATGATTTTGTGCATGACATGCTCCGTATGGAAATAAGAGAAATGGGTAAAGCATGACCAGACAGTTTTTTGTAGTCCGATAGGCTCGTTTCTATATAATGATTTGCATTTTGTTTTTACACATTGAGTGTTTTTTTGTTTGCTCGAGGGGGGGACACATGTTTGCAGACGTGGAGAATGGCTTTTGTAGCGGCTGCATCTCTTGTCCCCCGTTTATTTGGGTGCCTCCTTAGTTTTGCGAGCCACACAGCACACAAAGGCAGACAAAGGCCCAGCCAGACGGCCTTTGACGCCCCGATGAAGCCACGATCGCCCGATGTGGACAAGCGCGCCACCGATTATTGCTGTGGCGCAAGCAAGCGCGTCTGGGCCGGAGCCAGGCTTCCTTTGTGGCCTTTGGCTCCTTTGTGCGTTTGTGGCTCCTTTGTGGCAGCCGCCCGCCATATAAACCCCGCGGCTACCCCGGGGCGCGGTGCACACCCACTCACTCACCCAGCTGCGCGCGCGTCCACATACCCCGCGTCCGTTCGTCCCCGTATACTCACTTCCCTCACTGTACCCGCCACCGATCTGCAAAGGGACTATCTATCGACCGACGCGATGAGAGCAGGTGATTGTCTCGCTGTCCCGCCCCGCCCCGACGCTGGCTGACACCTCTCCCGTTTCCGTTCCCTTTCCGCCGCGCAGTCCACAAACTCATGTACAGGCCCGCGCCCTGCGCGTCGTCGTCGCCCGCGGGCAGCGCGCGCTCGCTCGCCACCACCTCCTCCCCGTCCGCCACGACCACATCCACCGTCTTCGACGCGACCACAGACGCGTCCACCCCGGCCCTCCCGCTGCGCCTCGCACGCAAGCGCAGCCCGCAGCTCCCCGCAGCGCACACCCTCACCCTCCCCAAGCCTCTCGACGGCGAGGACGACGCGCCCGCTCTCCATCTCCACGTCGTCGCGCTCGACGCGCTCGACATCCCCAGCCCGCCGCCGTCAGACGCCATCGGCTGCGTCGGCGCGCTCATGCTCGCGGGCCTCCCAGCCGCGCCCGCGCCCGCGTCCGTCCTCCTCCCCCTCCCCGCCGCGTCGCCCGAGCTCTCCGGGCCGGACACCCGCGCGCTCGCGCCAACCCTCGACGGCGCGTCCCCGGCGCGCGTCTGTCCTCCCTTCCCCACTCTCCCCATCGCCTGCACACCGTCAGCCACCCCCGCCTCCTCGTCCTCGTCCTCGTCCCCTTCCCTCCCGCTCCCCACCACCCCGCCCACGGAATTCCGCCCCCTCGGCCCGCGTCATCTCGAGCACAGCTACCACGCCGCCTACACCGCCTTCCGCCTCGCGCTCGCGCTCGCCTACTACGCGTTATACGGCATCGCGCCGCCCCTCCGCGCGCCCACGCCCATCGCCCGCCCGCCCTTCGCGCGCGCGCGCGCCGCGCTCCTCGCGGTCCCCGGAGTGAGGAAAGCCGCGCGCGCGGTGGACGCGGCCGATGCGGATTTGGAGGAGGCGCTGAAGAGGGGAGAGTTGTGGGCGAACACGCCCGTGCCGGACGAGTGGCGCTGGGGCAGCACGCGCCTGCAGGGATACGAGTGGGCGTACCTCGCGCCCGCGCCGCCCGAGCCCGCGCCGGCGCAGGTCGAGCCACGCGTGACGCGCTCCGGGAAGCGCAGGGCGGAGGCGGAGGCGGCGGCGGTGCTTCTGCTGCTGCGGTCTGAGCCTGGACCGCAGCCGGAACCTGGAGCTGAGGACGCACGGATGGTCGACGTCGAGACGCTCTCTCCTGTGCCTGCACCCGCACTCGCACCCACACCAGTACCCACTCCCATACCCACACCCGCACCTGCACACGCACCTCCGACGAAAGACGAGAGGCGCAAGCGCGGGCGCCCGCGGAAGGACGCCGCCGTTGGCAAAGCCACGTCCGCGGCGGGGAAAAAGGGCCGTGCCGCGCGCCGGCTCGCGCCCAAGCCGGCGCCGGTGCCGGTGCTTTCGGAGGCCGCGTCCTCCTCCTCCTCGTCGACCTCGTCGACCCCGCCCTCGTCGCTCTTCGACGCTGCGCCCCGATCGCGCTGCTCGTCGCCATCGTCGACCCCGCCTCCCGTCGCCGAGGAAAGAGAAAAAGAAGGAGGCGGCGCGCAAGATGAACAGGGGCGGCCGCAGAAGCGGTGTGCGGACGTGGAGGCGCGTGCTGGCCCGGCGAAGCGGAGGAAGGTCTAGGGCGTGCAGCCCTGGGTCCCTTGCACGGGATCCGCATCCATTCGTCGTCACGCGGATCGCCCACGCGCGCCTTTCTCCTGGGATCGCACGCGCTGCTGCTTTCGCGGATCCACCTACGTCAGCGCGGCAGGGCGCGCTTTTTTCCTCTGCCACGCGACGCGATGCCACACTACGTTTTACGACTACTTACGTCATCTTATTTCATCTGGGTTTTCTCTCTCTCGGGCCGCACGCACGCAATTAATCGAAATCGTACCAACATCCGCATCCGCATCCGCACTCAGTACCAGCATTCGCATTCGCACTCTCAATCGCACGAACCACCTCACGCTGCAACAAAACCGCACAACCGCACATTTCCGTTTCTTTCCCATTTTTCTCCGTCTGATCTAATCTTTCTCTCTATCTCTGTCTTTCTATCTTTCTATCTGTCTTGTTTGTCTCGTCTGTTGTTTTTCTTATCTGTCTGTCTCCATCCCATCCAGCATCTAGCATCTATCTCCACGTCCCACACGCCCTCAAACACTTGTACATTCTGTAGCACACCCTGTACGTATGTACCGCCCTGTACCGCCCTGTATCACCCCGCCTCCGCCCCATCACCAGCGCACCGACAATGTACATATATACAATAATCTCGCACACGCGTCTTTTCTTTTTCCGCATCGGTCGTCGAGAGGAATTCAAGTAAGCTTAATTGCAGTGACGTACGCGATAGTGCCGTATAGCCTAACTCCATATACAGTACCGCCCGTATTCGCGACCTCGACGAGCCTCTCCAGCCTGCAAACACATCAACGAGTTGTTTGTTTTCGAAGCTGAAGGTTACATGTAAAAACAAAGCTAGACGCGTCTACCTCCATAGTCAGTTTCTCCCTATTCCTCGAGAACGGATGCGGGCGCCTCGCCAGGACCGTGATACAGACATGGGTCGTATATTATAATAATACGACCCGCATTTTCCACCCCTCTTCTGCTCGATACGATACGGCCCCACGGTGTGGAGCGTCGCCGCCGCGTGGCACGCGCCTCCTACCGCGCAGAAAACAAAATCCATAAAATTCAACGCAGCGCGCCCGTCGCGGAGCCGCGCCGCGCCGAGACGCCCGCCTCGATCGCATCTGCCCGCCGCCTTCCCCGCCACAGCGACCGCCGGCGCGCTGCCTGGACACGGGGGGCCACGCAGCGCAGAAACAAGCAAGAAAGAATCGACACGTAGCAGCACACCGGCGTGTGTGTGCCCCGGCACGGTCGCGGGGAACACCGACGCGTCCGCCGTGGCCTCTGCGCTGCGGGGTGGTACAGCGTATCCCCGCGCCCGCACGCGCGCCACCGTCTCGAGCGCCGCGCCGCCGCGCGCGGTCCACGAACGCGTTCAATGCGGCGGAGGGCGAGGAGGGCGGCGCTCTCGGTGAACGCGGCGAGCAGCAGCGTGCGTGCGTGCGTGCGGGCCGCAGCACGAGGCGCACCCCACGCACGAGCAACGGCGACGTCGCCGTGCGCTATCGCGACGTATCTATCAGCGACGCCTCGCGAGCACTCTCGAAGAAAAAAGAGAAACCGGAATCGGAACGCCCTTGGGGGGCTCGACGACCGGGGGCGCTGAACGGGGCGGGTCCGCGGACGCCCGCCAGGGCGATCGCGCCCCCGCGCGCGCTCGTCGGTCGGTCTAAAACTGTGTGTGTCGGTGTGTCGGTGCCCGAAAAGCAGACCAGACGGCGCCGGCGCGTGCGCACTGCAAGCGGACGGCGACACTGCTTGTGGCCAGCTCGCCCGCGGGGACGTCACGGCATCGTGGCGAGCTCTCACCCGCCACGCGCACGGGCTTGCATGCAGCTCGAGGTCCGGGGAGCGCGTCCGCACACGGCACGCCGAACTTGGCCGGTGGGAATGGCGCGAGATCCGTCACGTGCGTAAACACAGCCGACCCCGTGATTGGACATGTACAAGGATAGTCCAAACGGCGCCACCTTGGCCCCTGGGAGTAAAGAAAGGATAGAACGCGAGGCGCGCTCGCGCTGCCGCCCGCCGCGGTCGTGCGTTGGAACGACGAGCTCGATCGCCACATCATTCTTGTTAATTTGTTTCTTGAAGTAGCTGTACTGTATGTACTTGTTCTTTTATCTGTTTGCCTCAGAGCTCGGCAGGTCAAATGCAAAATCTATTTACTTTTGTTGTCATCTCACTGTCTTCAATTCACTGAGCTACATAATTTGTGCTGTTTAGTCTCTCCACTCAAAGCATGCAGCTCCTTCGTCCCATCCAATTTCAAAGAGCACTCCAAATGAGGCCAGCCTCCACACTGGTTGCAAATCTGTCCCAATGCTCTTGATTCCCAACAGCTTTGCTTCCAGCCCTGTGCAAGCAAAGACTTTTGCCACAGAAACTGACATATTTGCTCCCCAGTCCTTGCAAACAATGCCTTGTTGTCACAGTAACTGACAGATTTGCTTCCAGCCCTGTGCAAGAAAAGGCTTCTTACCACAGTAACTGACTGTTTTGCTCCCCAGTCCTTGCAAATAAAAGGCTTGTTGCCACAGAAACTGACAGCTTTGTCTCCCACTCCTTGCAAACAAACTGCTTGTTGCCATCTACTGTCTGCTGTGGTTGCTGGTTACAAGCCTGGTGCAAACTGCATGAGGCATATAAAAGCATGAGCCCTGCCATGTACATTTTCCATTCAACCATTCAGCAATGCCTTTTGATGTCTCCAATGTCCCTGTTGATGTCTGGCAGGAAATTGCACAGCTCTTAGATACAAAGGAACTTGTGTCTCTTCAACTTGTGTGTACTTCCACAACATTTACTCTGCTGAACACTAGTAATATCTTTGTTTCAGACATGCAAGTTTCTCTATTTTGATTCTGCCAGATTCTTCTGGCTACTTCACCTCCATGCTCTGGACCAAGCTAAAGCACCCAATCTACCTCGCCACATCTCTGTGAGCGACCTCACTGTCCCCCAACTCCACAGCCTTGTCATACATGCACACCAGCGACATTTCAACTGCACAAGCCCTGCCCCACTGCAGCCTACACGAGAGATCACAGTGCCCATTTGTACCCCTCCAGAAACATGTCTGTTCAGACCGGGTGTGGAACTGCTTCCTGGTTGTGAACTCTTCCTGGTCTGTTGGCCTACAATTTTCCCACCAGAATTCAACCCATGCATAGTGGTAGACAGCTCAGGATTTGAACTGGGACCTGAAGTGGAGTTAGATATGAGTGATCCGAGGTTCCAACCAAGTTCCTTGCAGTGCTTCAATGTTCCAGGAGGCGAGTGTATTTGGACACATAAGTCATCTGGACTTGAAATCTTGCACTTTGACTATGACATGCAGGCAAATGGTGATGTGCATGTGGTCACAGCAATCTCTGGCTATGACTGTGTTGCAGAAAGGTAAGAAATGCAGCATCTAAGAACATGAAATCTGCCATAACACACTGATTCTTTATTAGATGGACAACTTCTCTTGAGATAACCCAACTCTCACCCCACACAAAGCCTGCTAGGCAGCTTTACACAGTCAATGTTAACAATGGAAATGACGATATTGAGTTTGTAAAGCTTTGTGGTGATGTATTTGCAGTCTACACGAAGAAACTTCTCCTACTGATGTTCTGGAAGGAAAACCGCTCAGTCATGATCTGTCAGGTGTGTATAACTATTTGATGAAAGGGAGTTGAAATTGACTGATACATTTCTGTGCAGAGTGAATTCACCAGAATAGACTTGGGAAATGACTATCTCATTTGTACAGAGGATGGTACCTATGATGGGTCTGAACCTGATTTTGATGGGAGATCAGTTGTGGCCATCCTGCTTTCATCTGTACATGACATTCTGCCTCCTGCTCCTGGGACAACAAAAAACCTGACACTCAAAGACATTCCACATGCCAGATGCCTTGTGCCATTTAGTCCTAGTATCCATATCTTGAATAATGACTATAAGACATCTGTTTGTACCTTCCATTGGAAGTCTGAAGCTGAAAGAAAATCAAAAGGAATCAATTTCACAGTGTCTCAGACTGTAGGAGATAGGAGAACTGGACAATTATTATTACAGATGGACTATTTTCTCCTGCATACTCCACTATTAGATGAAGGCTTTCCACACCTCACACACCTCAGGTCTTTGCAGTCAGAGTTAAGCTCTACTGAGTCAAACTCTTATCATGGCTTTTCAACACCACCATCACAGGCTGGCTCAACATTGATATTTAATCTCTATCCTTCCATTGACCCATTCACATGGGCATTTACTACTATCTCTGATGAGAATGAGCCAGTGTTGCATAAATTCATGTCAAATTCTCTCCATGTAGGCATAGAATTCTACAGTGGAGCTCATTATTTCCTCACAGAGGGATCCAAATCTCTCATTATTCAGTATTTTGACTAAAGCACATCTTTCAGCCCAAGTTACTTCCCATAAATACATAACTAATAATCTAATATAAAACCAAGAGAAATATACAAAGAGATTATGTGTTAAGATACAAATTGTCAGGCTACAGACTTGTTGTGTGGTCAGAGTGAAATACCCTTCTCCACTGTATCAAATTGGCACCACTGCACATGCACACTCTGTCGATGCACTTTTTTTTTAGTGTTGTAGAAGGAGTGTGTATGGCACATGTACCTCTGTCTGCATGTAGCTCAAACACAAACTCAGAACACCAACCTCTGCATGCAGTGTTGGAATTTCTGCTAACCCACAAAAACTGTTTTGGGGTTACGGACAAATTGGGTAGGTTAGTAAGCAGGTAGCACTGTTTATAACTTGCTATCTATCGTGTTTGCCAACCACCACCAAAAGGTCAAACAGACCTCTCTGTGCGCGACTGCTGGCAACCTTACCCCTCCTATTTCAACATTCAGGACAGTACAAGTACAATTCCTGTGTATCCATTGTACTGTTCCCTTATGTTACGCCATCAATGTCCTTTGGCCTGCTGCACAGCCAGTCTCTCCACATAGTCAGTTTCCATTGTAGATGCAGAGACGAACTGTGAGCATAGGACCATTTCCGGCTAGTCTCAATCAGCTGTGATGGTACTCTCCCTGGGATCAGCATCCGATGAAAACACATTTTAGTCAAAGGACACAAGGCAGCAGCAGCATAAGCATCATTGCTTTTCTGTGTTCCATAGATGGCAGTGTGCATGTCCTTGCTTTTTTTGGAAAGGAGGGGGTTTAACTGTCAGCGATGTGCCCCGGATAATAATCTCATCTCCCACACTTTTTTTTTTTTTTTTTTTTTTTTCATATCAATTATCGAAAGGAATCAAGTGAGCTTATTTATATTTGTCACTGACGTACAGGTGCGCGCGAGCATGCGATTACGCGCGGCGCATCCGATGCCCAACGATCCGCGCCAGAAGTGCTGCCGAGGCCATCAAAAGGGGCGTCTCCTCCTGCCATATCCAGTCGTCCAGAACACATAACAGAGATAATTATTAATGCAGCTCATAATCCCGGCACACACCCAAAGAGCATCCACATCACTTCTTAGACGCTTCGAGGTCCGCCTTGATCATGTCCGCCGCCTTCTCCGCCACAGCGATCGTCGGCGCGGCCTGGACACGGGGGTCAGCAACGCGGAACAAAACAAAAAAGCCGACAAGCAGGCACACACCGTATGCCCCGATACGATCGTCGGGAACACCGACGCGTCCGCGACGCGCAGCCCGCGCACGCCGTGCACGCGCAGCCGCGCGTCCACCACGCCCCCCGCGCCGCGCGCCGCCATCCGCGCGGTGGACGTCGGGTGGTACAGCGTGTCCGCGCGCGTGCGCACAGCCGCCTCGAGCGCCGCGCCGCCGCCCGCGTGCAGCAAGTGGTCCAGGAACGCGTCCGATGCGTCGGCGGGGGAGGGGGCCATGAGCGCCGCGAGCGGCGCCGTGCGCGCGAGCCGCAGCGCGAGGTGCACCCCGCGCACGAGCACGGCGACGTCGTGTGCCGTCGCGAGGTAGCTTTTCCGGTGCGTTTTTAATGAGCACTAGAAGAGAAAAGAGAGAACGAGAAGTCGGACGCACTTGGGGTCGATGATCGGGGCGTCGAACGGGTCCGCCGAGGCGAGCGTGATCGAGCCCGTGCTCGTCGGTCTAAAATGGTGTCAGTCCCCGTAAAGTAAGTTCAGACGACGCCGGCGCGTGCGCACCGCAGGAGGACGACGCCGATCGTGGCCAGCTCGCCCGCGGGGACGTCGGGGTGCCGCCCCGAGCTTTCCCGCCACGCGCACGGGCTCGCAAGCAGCTCGATGTCTGGCGCGCGTGCGCCAGACGTGGCGTCCGCACACGGCGCGCCAAATTCGGCCGGCGGGAACAGCACGGGGTCCGTCGCGCGCGCGAAAGCGACCGCCTCGACGACGTTCGACGTGAGCGGCCCGCGCCCCGTGAGGAGCCACTGCACGAGGCGCGGCACGCGGCGCACGTGCTCGCGCAGCGCGCGCGGCTCGAGGTACATGAGCGACTCGCCGCGCGCGACGCGGAACGCAGTGTTCACGACGGGGTGGTCCATCAGGTGCTGCCCGATGCCGGGCAGCTCCACGACGAGTGGCATGCGCGCCGCAGCGAGCTGCGCGGCGGGCCCGATCCCGGAGAGCAGCAGGATCTGGAATGTAATAATTTAGTTGAAGATGAGAGGGAGTGTGCGCGGTACTGACGTGTGGTGTGTGGACTGCCCCGGCGCTGTCAAACATTAAATTTCTTCAGTGTATCTTTCGCAAAACAAGACGCGGTACGGCAACACGCACGACAGCACGACCTCCCCCCGCGCCTTCACGCGGTACCGCGGCTGGCCCCTTCCCCGGGAAAACTCGACGCCGACGGCGCGCGGCTCCGCGCCCGCGGTGTCAAAGAGGACCTTCGTGACCGACGCGTACGTTGCAATTGTGAGGTTCGGGCGCTGCAGGACCGCGGGAGTGAGGTACGCGGACTCAGTCGTCGTACGCTCGCCCCTGCTATTTATGTACGTCACTGCCGACACGGGAATGAGAGTCAGCTCGGATGTGTGGTGTGGATCGCGTACTAATCTATAGGACAATGCCTTGTTGATTAGATATTAGAAAAAGATTGGCTATGTGGATTCACGCACTTTGGTCGCGCCTAGGGTGCCCAGGACCGTGTTCACGTCCGGCACGTGCGGGATGCCGATCTGCCCGCAGGCGTCGATGAATTTCGAGCAAAAGTTGGAGAAGTTCCCGAAGTAACCAACTGAAAAAGGCAATTCATAGTGATTTCATAACAAATACGAGAAGCTGAAGGAAAATAAAGTACCTTCGACGGGGCCTGAGGACCCGCGCAAGGACGCGTCGACGGGGAAGAGCTCGTGCGGGATGAACTTCTCGAATTTCAGGAAGTACCTGGCGCGTCGCCGAACGTTAGTGCGCGCTCGCGGAACGATACAGAGAGAAAAAAAAAGCTTGCTTTTGGAATTCAGCGAACGCCCAGTCGGCGGCGCCCTCCTGATCGCTCTTCGCCCACTCGTCGTAGTCGCTCGGCGCGCCCGCGTGGAACCTAGCAAACGCACAGTTCAGAATTACAATGAAGCATCGTACACGGTTGCACTCACATTTGTGCATTTATGCAGGAGCCTTCGGAGAGACCGTTTAGTTTATGGTACCACAATGATTACGCTTGGAAGCTTACATCCTCCGAGCATCTTTGCTGTAAATATCCTCATTAGTTGAAAATGAGTGCGAACAGGTCGGAAAACATGCCTCGTGGCCAAAAGCTCTTCCGCCCGCCAGCATGCGGCTGCGCGGTCGTGTACAGGTCGTAGTCGACTTTCGTATGGAACAGGCGCGTGTATCCCGCGGGTACGAGCACCTCGAGCAAGCCCTTCGCACTGCAACCAAGAAATCCAGAAACGTCGATGGTAAGTCGACGCAGAGGACAAGAGAAAACGCACCTCCCGCCGGCCTCGAGCAGCAAGACCTTGATATTCGCGTCCTCAGACAACCGCGAGGCAAGCACGCAGCCGGCAGTCCCTGTCCCGCAGAACACGTTCAGCTGCGGCAAATTGCGGGCGCCACAAAGCCGAAGATCGACATGCACGCACCGCCTCCCACGATGACGACGTCGAACTCGGGCAGCGGGCCGGCATCGCGCTCCGCCTTCTCTCCGTCCTCGACGCGCCGCCCGACGTCCTCCGGGCGCCGCAGGAGCCGCTTCCGCTGTGCGCGCGCCTTGAGCTGGCTGGCGAGCCGCGCGACGGCGCAGCCGAGCAGGATCACGGAGGCAGATGTAAGCAGGAGCCGGCGCGTGCCGAACCTAGTCAGCCTAGTCAGAGACATCCAGAACTGCAATACTAGTATAGAGCCCAGAGGTGGATGTCGTGAGTGTCGACGATGGGTGTCGGTGAGAAAGGCCTTGGGAAGATGAAGTCCACGCTAGGAAAATCAGGTGAAAGATGGATATGCGGCAGACGGCGGCGAGTCTGCTGATGCGTTCCCAGCTTCTCATTTCTACATGTATATCCGCCTTTCCCACGTGCCCTATTTTCGTCGTTGCGATATTGAATTGGACGTTCTAAGTGCGAAATAGCAAACCGTGTCGGGGGCCGACCCAAGCGCAATAGCGGGGATATCGGCGTTCTACATGTAAGGCCAAAATGACGGACCGCTCGCAATGAAATAGACTCGAGGACGACGGTCGCGAGACGGCGCGCATGTTGACTTCTTCGTTTTATCAACGACGTGAAGATGAGCAGAGGACTGCAGCCAAATCGTCGCTGGTGCCAGCAAACACGCGACTCACACGCGACTTGTTCACACGTGATTCAAGTCCGAACTACACTTTCTTTTCTTCCTGCTCATTTCCTATATAATCTGAGTTCTGCAGTTCCGACCGCATTAGAAACCCTGTCGGCTTTGTAACAGGAGATTCGAATCATCACTGGGCATGAACAGCGAGAATCCGAGCGATAGGAAGCGCGTGTAGTCGATGTAATTGCGCTTCCACTGACGTCGTTCCGAAACACATGGCCGATATAGGTCTCCATGATGACTGAAAGTACACACGCACTCTCTATATAAGCTATCTGGCTTGAGACCTGAACGCAGCTTCCGTAACTCCTAGAGCCATTCTCAATCATGTCTACCACGCTTAACAAGATACCCACACGTCGTCTGGGTGAAAACGGGCCTTTCGTCAGCGCTATCGGGCTTGGAATCATGGGTATGTCTCAGAATGAATTATGATTATTACAGGCTTGTTCAGCAGACGCTCGAATGCAGGCATCAGTGGCGTACACTATGGAAAGACCGACGATGCGGCGGCATACAAGGCGCTCTCGTACGCTGCCGACCGCGGGGTGACATTCTGGGACTGCGCGGACGTGTATGGCACCAGTATGAGAACGTCCTTCTTCATGTTTTTGGATACGCGCACTCAATTGTATATCCCCAGCCGAACTGACACTCGCGAAATGGTTCGCCGACACGGGCCGGCGCTCTGATATCTTCCTCGCGACGAAATTCGGCGCGCACGACCCAGAGGGCAAGCACGGCGACGGCAGACCCATATCGACCCCGTCGTACATCAAGTACGCGCTGCAGCGCTCGCTGACGCGCCTCGGCACGGACCACATCGACCTCTACTACCAGCACCGCGTCGACCCCGCGGTGCCGATTGAGGTCGTCCTCGAGACGCTGCGCGCGCCACTCCAGACCGGCGTGATCAGGTGGCTCGGCTTGAGCGAATGCAGCGCGGAGACGCTGAGGCGCGCGCGTGCGGTGCCGGGCGTGGGCGCGCGCGTCGTCGCAGCGCAGATGGAGTTCAGTCCGTATTTCTTGGACCATGAGAGTAGCGGGTTCGTTCAGGCGGCGAAGGAGCTGGGCGTTTCTATCGTCGCGTACAGTCCGCTCGCACGGGGACTTGTTTCAGGATGGTGAGCGGAGCAGAACTGATATATATATATATTCAAGGTTTTTATGTTTTATTTCAGCTATCGCTCGCGCGCGGATTTCGACGCGGGCGACTTCCGGCTCAAGCTGCCGCGCTTCTCGGAGGAGAACTTCCCGAAGAACTTGGTCCTGTCGGACAAGCTCAAAGCCATCGCTGACAAGTACAACGCGACGCCCAGCCAGGTCACCCTTGCGTGGATCCTCGCAGAGCACGACAGCTGTGCGTGTCCTCTTTTTCCCTAAGCGCACCGCGCTGCTGACGACTTTGCTTTGTTTCCCCAGTCGTTCCGATCCCTGGTTGCCGCTCCGTCGAGCGCGTCGAGGAAAACGCGGGCGGCGCGGAGCTGAAGCTTGCGCCCGAAGACGTCAAGGCGATCCGGATGCTGAGCGAGGCCGCGGATGTGCAGGGTGCACGCTACCCAGACCAGTTCATGTCCGCCGTTAAAGGCGACTGTATCGCGCTCGAGGAATGGAAGGGCGAGCAGGCATGAAAGGGAGGGGGAAACAATTCTTCTGTTCGGTTTGTTACAAAGATCTACCTGTAACTTCTATGCTGAACATGATGTAAGTCTAGGAATGTAAATTGGATAGCACAACTCGTTTGAAGGGGAAACATACTCAAAGAAAAAAGCTGCAGCAATCCGCGCAAAACAGAGAACCCCGTCCACACCCTCTTCACCCACCGTGCGACCTAAGCGATTCCTGTGTCAATCCACGAAGGCGGCCTTATGCGCAACATCGCTCAGATCAATGTTCTCTCGGCAATCGCAGGACAGCGAGATTCCCATTTCCTGACAGATCGTCATCGTCTTTGGAAATTTGAGCAACGTCGCGGCCAGCTCGTTCGCGTTTAGACCGTTCGCCCCTTTGTATGAGACATATGAAATGACCACTCTTTTCAAGTGACTCTGCAGGGATGGCAAGCGAGTACCGTATATGGGGTTGGGCGCGCGCACACTGATCGTGAAGATAAGCCCACTTGAATTCCTCTCGATGACCGATGCGGAAAAAGAAAAGACGCGTGTGCGAGATTATTGTATATATGTACATTGTCGGTGCGCTGGTGATGGGGCGGGGGCGGGGTGATACAGGGCGGTACAGGGCGGTACATACGTACAGGGTGTGCTACAGAATGTACAAGTGTTTGGGGCGAGTGGGACGTGGAGATAGATGCTAGATGCTGGATGGGATGGAGACAAACAGATAAGAAAAACAACAGACGAGACAAACAAGACAGAAAGATAGAAAGAGATAGAGAGAAAGATTAGACGGAAAGAAATAAGAAAGAAATGGGAGAGAAACGGAACTGTGCGGTTGTGTGGTTGCTGCAGCGTGAGGTAGTTCGTGGAGATTGCGAGTGCGATTGCGATTGCGATTTGAGAGTGCGAATGAGGATGCTGGTGCTGAGTGTGGATGCTGCTTGCGGCCCGAGAGAGGTAAAACCCAGATGAAATGAGATGACGTAAGTAATCGTAAAGTTGTAGTGTGGCCGCGCCCTGCCGCGCTGACGTAGGTGGATCCGCGTGCGATCCCAGGAGAAAGGCGCGCGTGGGCGATCCGCGCGGCGACGAATGGAGGTGTGGATCCCGTGCCAGGGACCCTCTGCTGCACGCCCTAGACCCTCCTCCGCTTCGCCGGGCCCGCCCGCGCCTCCACGTCCGCACACCGCTTCTGCGGCCGCCCCCGTTCATCTTTCATTGCGCCTCCCTCCTCTTCTCCTTCTTCGGCGGCGGGCGGCGGGGTCGGCGACGGAGACGAGCAGCGCGAGCGGGGCGTAGCGTCGAAAAGCGAGGCGGGCGAGGTCGACGAGGTCGACGAGGAGGAGGAGGACGCGGCCTCCGAAAGCACCGGCGCCGACGCCGGCATCGGCTTGGGCGCGAGCCGCCGCGCGGCACGGCCCTTTTTCCCCGCTGCGGACGTGGCTCTGCCAACGGCGGCGGCGGCGGCAGCAGCGTCCTTCCGTGGGCGCCCGCGCTTGCGCCTCTCGTCTTTCGACGGAGGTACGTGTGCGTGTGCGGGGGTGGGAGTGGGAGTGGGAGTGGGGGTGGGTGCTGGTACGGGTGTGGGTGCTAGCACGGGTGTGGGTGGAAGCAGAGGCACCAGGGAGGGTGTCTCGACGTCGACCATCCGCGCGTCCTCATCTGGATCTTCGTTCCCAGCTCCAGGTTCCGGCTGCGGCCCAGGCTCAGACCGCAGCTGCAGCAGCAACGCCGCCGCCTCCGCCTCCGCCCTGCGCTTCCCGGAGCGCGTCACGCGCGGCTCGACCTGCGTCGGCGCGGGCTCGGGCGGCGCGGGCGCGAGGTAGGCCCACTCGCACCCGCGCAGGCGCGCGCTGCCCCAGCGCCACTCGTCCGGCACGGGCGTGTTCGCCCACGTCTCTCCTCTCCCGAGCGCCTCCTCCAGCGCCGCGTCGGCCGCGTCCACCGCGCGCGCGGCTTTCCTCACTCCGGGGACCGCGAGGAGCGCGGCGCGCGCGCGCGCGAAGGGCGGGCGCGCGATGGGCGTGGGAGAGCGGAGCGGCGGCGCGATGCCGTACAGCGCGTAGTAGGCCTGCGCGAGCGCGAGGCGGAAGGCGGTGTAGGCGGCGTGATAGCTGTGCTCGAGATGACGCGGGCCGAGGGGGCGGAATGTGGTGGGCGGGGTGGTGGGGAGCGGGAGGGAAGGGGACGAGGACGAGGACGAGGAGGCGGGGGTGGCTGACGGTGTGCAGGCGATGGGAAGAGTGGGGAGGAGAGGAGAGACGCGCGCCGGGGACGCGCTGCCGAGGTTTGGAGGTGTGGCTGGCGGCGCGCGGGCGTCAGGCCCGGAGAGCTCGGGCGACGCGTGCGCGGCGGGGAGGGGGAGGAGGACGGACGCGTGCGCGGGCGCGGCTGGGAGGCCCGCGAGCATGAGCGCGCCGACGCAGCCGATGGCGTCTGGCAGCGGCGGGCTGGGGATGTCGAGCGCGTCGAGTGCGACGACGTGGAGGTGGAGAGCGGGCGCGTCCTCGTCGACAGGCTTGGGGAGGGTGTGCGCTGCGGGGAGCTGCGGGCTGCGCTTGCGCGCGAGGCGCGCCGGGAGGGCCGGGGTGTCTGCGTCTGCGTCTGTGGCCGCGTCGAAGACGGTGGATGTGGTCGTGGCGGAGGAGGTGGAGGTGGTGGCGAGCGAGCACGCGCTGCCCGCGGGCGACGGCGCGCAGGGCGCGGGCCTGTACATGAGTTTGTGGACTGCGCGGCGGACAAAGGAAGGGGAACGGAAACGGAAAGGAAATGGTCAGCCAGCGTCGGGGCGGGGCGGGACAGCGAGACACTCACCTGCTCTCATCGCGTCGGTCGATAGATAGTCCCTTTGCAGATCGGTGGCGGGTACAGTGAGGGAAGTGAGTATACGGGGACGAACGGACGCAGGGTATGTGGACGCGCGCGCAGCTGGGTGAGTGGGTGGGTGTGCACCGCGCCCCGGGGTGGCCGCGGGGTTTATATGGCGGCGGCTGCCACAAAGGAGCCACAGACGCACAAAGGAGCCAAAGGCCACAAAGGAAGCCTGCTCCGGCCCAAGGACCAGGGGACGCGCTTGCGCCACAGCAATAATCGGTGGCGCGCTTGTCCGTATCGGGCGATCGTGCCTACATCGGGGCGTCAAAGGCCGTCTGCCTTTGCGTGCTGTGGCTCGCAAAACTAACGGACAGGCTTTGGGTTTAAAACTATGAGGTTATTCTGGCTTCCTCCCTACAGATTAGTATCAGTGCCCAAAGAAATGTAGCCGCTACAAAAGTCGTATTTCATGTCTGCAAATACTTGACCTCCCTCAAAGCAAAAAAGAGTGCAAAACTGTCTAGTGGTTGCCACTTTAACATTCTTTACACCCTATCACTGCAGGCATTGACTCAGAATTCCACCCGTAGGGTGGTTCTAAGCCAATGCCCACAGTGTTGTATCTTTTGCATGCTGGACAGCAATCACACTTTTCCTAAGCCTAGTTGAAAGAACAGCACTCATATTCTTGCTAGCTATATACTCAAGCAGTGTAATACTCCAAGAAAATGGTACAAAGAAATGGAACTGGCTGTTAAGTGGGGAGAATAGGGGAGTGGCCTGGGTGGAGAGGGGGGAAAGAATGAGCAAGGGCTGGTGTATCAGTGTTGAGCCAGTGAGAGAGAAAATATCTGAGTCCAGGTCAAAAATGCAGACTTGTCATGCTTTATGTGCCTCTACTTCCCTCTTGAAGCTGTCATATACAAAATCCTTCAGTGTGGAGACACGTGGCACAGTAGCGTATTGTCTCTTCCCATGCTCATCTACCTTGCGTGCAATCCAATCTGCTTTCTCAGCTGGCAGACTGTTAATGCTGAGTGCAACACTGGCAACAGATGGCTGGCAGAGGAAGCTGGCAAACCATGGAATGAACTCGAAATTTGGGGTGTTGTAGGTGTAGGGGTGAAATATGCCTTCTGCCAGTGGGCCAACTGCTTCTGTGCGTCCATTCTGGTTGATCTTGAAGACATAGTTCAGATGAAGAGCTGGGTCAATGTTCCGGCTGTTAATGCTCATGCCCTGTCTCTTGGACCATTTATTGAACTTCATGCCATCGGGTTCGGGGATAAGAAAACTGACAATGTGATCTGAAGTTCTTGTTGAAATTATCCACACATTACTGGTGTCATTGGGTATTTTTCCAAAACCAAGATAGAGAGATTTTGGGTCAAACTGTACTTCATGCATCATTCTGAGCATCACAGCCAAATGTATAAGTTCACAAACACACTTGAGATCCAATAAGAGACACTCACATTTCTGAGATTGTTGTGGGTTTTTGTTGTAGTTGTTGTTTTTGTGCTGTATGCGAGTGTGTGTTCTGATGCTCTGAAAACAGCAGACTGGGCAGGTTTATATAGTGCTGCACCACAACATTGCACTGAACCGCATTTGCACTGTTGCAGGCCCTGTTTCTCCTTGGGGAGGCACGTATTAGGGACTAGCATGGTAAGGCTTCATCCGCCATCCGCATCCACGGATAGGCTTTCCCACGGATGAACACCATCCGCGGATGCGTTCCCACGGATCGACGGATACCACGGATAATCCGCGCAAAGTATAGGGAGGCACAAGTTAAAGCCTTGCACAATTGCTTGCACTCCTCAGCGTGGTTTAAACAGTTATTTCACATTAGTACAAATACCTACTCCCTGTAAAATCAGATCTTAGTCTTTCTGGGGGGGAAGGAAGGCCTGGTTTCGACTTGTTTTTGCATTTTTGTTTATTTCAAGTTGTGAGTCATGGAAGAACGAGCAAACTTGTTTCCATTTTTTTTTAAATAAATTTTGTAATGCATAATATAATCCATATGAAGTTATCTTTGTCTCTGAAGCCATCCAACCAGTGTACGTCCAGCAGCTGAGAAAGCACTGCACGCATAACGTACCGTATGCACTTGAGCTCGCTAAACTTGCGAAGGTAGCATTGCCGAAGACGACGTGATCTAGCGTTACCATTGGACGCACCATGTTTGTCAGTGTTTCTCACGGATACTACGGATACCACGTAAATCTGCGGATACCCATCTGCGGATGGAGTTATCCGCGGTACGGATACGGATACACGCGGATGGATACCATGCTAGTCCTTAGCACGTATGCACCACAGGTAACAACCATTGCACCAGGTGAGTTGATGGGAATCATGGGAGTGCGTATCCTTGGCATCAGCTGCCATGCCACTGACAATTGCACACAACCACAATGCAAAGAGAGGGAAAATGCACCTCTGGCAGCAGAGATGTGCATAAGAGATGTGCATATATGTTGCCATTGCCAGGCTGGGTGGTGTTTCTCAGCAAAGCACGAGCATTGTGGTCAGCATTGTGCACACCTGTTTTGTGCAGAAGAAATGCATATTTGTGCTTACCCAACCACACCCAGACACTGGGTCACACACACACTCTCTCTCTCATGGTCACCTAGAGCACTATAGGCACACATACATGGACTCTCATAAGAGGTTGATCATTAGGCTCAATGTGCATCATCACCACAAATTACCTCCATCATTTGTTCTTGTACACAAACATATATAGGGTTGCCCTAGGATTTGAGTTTTGCCTTCTCAATAGGGCGTAGCATGGGTCGACCCGTGGGTATTAGCATTTTGCTAATAACATGGCGAGTTCAGCTTCGATTTGAATGATCTCACATGTGTCATGTGCGCACCGTTAAATTCTACAGCATACAAAAATATATGTTTCAATTGGTACATCATTGACAGCACTAGAGGCAAACGGGTCATTTAAGACCCGTGTTTGTCTCGCGTTGCGTGACCAACCGTCTCCAGGCAGCGCGCCGACGGTCGCTGTGGCGGGGAAGGCGGCGGGCAGATGCGATCGAGGCGGGCGTCTCGGCGTGGCGCGGGTCGGCGGCGGGTGTGCTGCGTTGAATTTTCTGGATTTTGTATTCTGCGCACGAGTTGGTATGGCAGGAGGCGCGTGCCCCGCGGCGGGCGGCGCTAGGGCTCCGCGCCGTAGGGGCGTATCGTATCGAGCAGAAGAGGAGGAAAAATATACACCCCGAGTCCGTATTCCGGTCCCGGAGAGGCGCCCTCATCCGTTCTCGAGAATAGGGAGTAACTAACTGTGGAGGTGGACGCGTTTAGGTTTGTTTATTACATGTAACTTTCAGCTTCGAAAACAAACAACTCGTTGATGTGTTTGCAGGCTGGAGAGGCCTCGTCGAGGTTGCGAATACGGGCGGATCCGGCGACTATGGATGCGATATTCTCGTCATCTCGTCGCCTGGTAATACGTATGTGGAGTTCAGAGAGTGCCATGGGAAGAATAAAAGACTCGCCAAGGACACTTTGCCCTGAAAGGTCAGCGTGAGACGCTGGAGATCTTTGGCCATTGACAGCAACGAGTTGAGCTTACCTTTTCGCGCGTCTACTGCATCATCCTCAGTTCATGAAGTCATTGTTGCTTGGAGCGACTTGAGGAACGGCAGACATTCTTCGATATTCCAAGTAACGATGAACATGTGGGAATGCTTCTGGCAGCTCAGCCAGTTCGTCCGCGTCCATACACCTGTCTACCCGTATGAGATTGCCAGCTTCAAGAGACTGCAATGACAGCGAAGAGGAGTCAGCGAGTATAGATAAAGACTCATTATGTAAATACATGTGGACATTGACGGCAACGAGTCGAAGATGTTGTCTTAGTTTTAGAGTAAGACTGAAGGTCTGGATTCAGTCCCGCTTACCACTGCCTCGCCGTCTCGCACTCTTCACCGCCTCGCGATGGCGCCGCTTCCAGTCACGCGTCAGGTCGAGCTTACGCGCCGCCCAGCGCGCCCGCACCGCCTCCGCGTCCTGCGTGCGGTGGAACCCGCCGCCTCCGGCCCCGTCTTGGTTTTGGTTCTGGTTGTTAGACGAGTGGGCCGGCCTAAGATCGAAATCGGCAGACGCCAGACGCGAGCGTAGCAGCTCGAAGACGTCTTGCGGCGCCTTTGGGGCGCCTCGCGTACTTGGCCCTGGGGAAAAGGAGCGCGGGAAGAAGAGCGGCGCATTCGTGTCCAGCGCAGATGCAAGCATAGGATGGGAGCTCTGGGCACTCAGTGAGGGAACGTGGGGGGCAGAAGGGAAGGCGGATGGTGTGGGTGCTGGTGCAACGGGCGCCTCGAACGCGTCGTCGAGCTCCAGGTCGAGATCGAGGTTGCCGAAGATGGAGAAGGCGGCTTGAAGTCAAATAGGATGAGTTACATGGTAATACATCATAAAAAAGATATAGAGACGTACCGTCCTCTGCGCGCGGCGCGAACATGTCCTTAAGCTTCTTCAGATGTACCTGAGGCGCGGGGCCTTCGCGCTCTGGCATTTCGGAGGGCGGCATCTGCCCTTCTCCACTATCCATCGTCGTGTCTTCCGAGTCAGATATGTCCTCCACGTTTTCCTCGCCTTTCGTCAAGAACTCTTCTCTCGGGATGTATTCGATGCCGTCGTCCCCACCGCCAAGCCCTACGGCCTCCGCATGCGCGGGAAGATCGACGTCGCTGAGGCTCTCCGCGCCGCCCCAGTCCGCCCCCTCGTCTTTCCCGAAGAGTGTCTCGAGTAATGATAAGTCGCGCGAGGCCTCGGCTGCAAGGTCTGAGGCGGCTTGCGCTGTGGAGGGCTGAGGAGATGCAGGGGGCAGCGATTTGCGCTGGTCTGTCGCAGCAGGTTCTTCTACCTGGACAGACGCAGAAAAAGCGGCAATCGGATCCATCTTCCTTGCTGGCTTCTCAGGGAGTGTTCGCCCGCTGGTGCTTTCAAGCGTGACGCCCTTGAGATACTCGCTTCCCCATGCCTCGGGATCAATCATCCGCCGACGCGCACGCACCAGCACAGCGGCGTCGCGTTTCTTCTTCTTCTTCCGTAGCGCGGCGGCCTCCGCGAGCTTCCGTGCACCAGAGAGAGGCGCGGGCTGAGGCGGGAGCGGACGGAGGGGCCGCATGCGCATGGGGCGTACGAGTCGGCCAAGCGGGGTTGTGCGCCAGCCAGAGCGTGAGGCAGCGTTCGCGGGCGAGACGGGAGACATGTCTGCGGCATGCACGCCGATGCAGCCGCGCGCGAGGCGTCGCCGTTTCTTTGGGCGGTCCGTGTCGGAGGGAGGACCGTTTTCTTTGCGGATGCTGCAGAAAAACAGTTGAAAATGAAATTTGAGCGAAAATGATACGACGTCGTACCGGTTGATAAAGTCTGGCTTGGCCTCTCCGATGCGCAATCTGGCACCTTTCCATGTCGTCCCGCTCAGCACATTTAGACCTAGAGCAAAAGTCAGCGTGATTTTCACCGGGATTGGCTGTACGTTGTACACTCACATTTCGCGAGCTGGGCCTTCGTCGTCTCAAGTGTCACATATACATACGGCCGTACCTGGCCGAGTCCGTCAACTTTTCCGTATCCGTCGAGCGCATTCACGGTTCCAAAGGTCGAGAGGCGTGCTGAGAGGTCTGCAGGTGTGATTTGAGGGGTGAGGCCGGAGATGTGCAGCCGTTTTGTCAGAGGCTCCATTTGCGACTTCATAGCACAGATGAGAATCTGGAAGTATCGCGATGGCCACAGACGTGAAAAGACAACCGCGAGCACACGATACCGTGAAAAGGACGTCGCTGAGCACGAAAGCGAAGAGATTCCATGGCCAGTGGCAGTGCGTACGGCAACATTTCGAAAGAGGCGGATCAATCAGATCAAGCTTACGTAATCAGCAAAACTCATACTCGTCCGAGTTGAACTTCACACCTATCAACTGCAACAACGATAGCGGGTAGAAATGAGACAAACCAGCCCTGCTCAACTCACAAAGACTGAAACTGGGTGCCCCGGATCTGGAAATGGAGAGCCTCTTGTTGCTGCCACGACGCAGAACTCGGCGGTGGCGCCTTCGACTCAAATTTACCTCTCTCTAAGCTTACAGACTGGTATCATCTCCTTCTTACGCTTTGATTAAAGCTGTACAGCACCCATTCCAGACAACGGCTTGTCTATTTATGGTGCGCTTGTTTTATCTGCCGCAGACAATGGCCTACTCTCGGCCCTGCTGTGGAGAGCTTGGCGTATTCGATGACTGGAGGGCTATGCCTATTTTATTAACAGTTTTCATCCTGCAGAGAGTATAAAGAAGCTTCTTTATGTTCAGCCTCGAATCAATATCCGCTATGTGTTCTTAGACATATACGTCGAGTGGCTTTCACGTTGACCAGTAGCCGCTAGGTCCGCATGGCGCGAAGATACTCAATGAAGACGGAAAAAATGGCTTAAGGCGATCCTTTCTCTCAGGAGGCATACCAATGTACTCTGTAAGGATTATTTCCGGGGCTCATTGAAAAGCTGACTGGTGCTGGGAAGGTGACTTCGAGTGAGCGAATCGTTCTCTCGGTGTCTTCGATTTTATCTCTGATGATACATCCTTCAACTAAGGTTGGTACTTCCTGGAAGGGCGTATTACTCTGTCGTCACAAGTCATGTCCGAACTCTTTCCGCGCACCCAGAGTAACGCTTTTGTTACTTTTCATTGGCAATGCTCTACTATGCGCGGGATCTTGGCTCTTTGTAACCAGATGTGCGGCAATTTTCCATCTAAGGACGGATCTCCTCACGCAAATGCGATCCCAATCAGGCTCTCATCCGCAACATCGTATTTGATATGCAAAGCTTTGCATCAATGAGAGCATTGTCTTGCTATGGACGTACACTCATACAATCGTTTCTCACACATCTGTGCCCTTTGCGCGTTTTAGTTTGCACCTGCGGCTCTGATATGTGACAAAGCGCATCTTCTGTGCATTAGTCTGTCCTGATCAGGCGGGCAGTTAGGCTTTTATCTCATTTAAAAGTCTTACTCGCTCTTCCTCTCAAGTATCAACAACGCACCAAAGCCGCCGCATCTTCCCTCCCAATCCACAGCTCCTTAACTACGCCCCACGCGGATCGCTATACTATGGCAAAACAACCAATCAGAAAAGAAGACCTCGAGAAAGCACTCGAGGCCCTGGGGCTCGAGAAGGATATAAGGCAGATAACGAGCAAGGCAGAAGTGCAGAAAGCCGCCACAAACGTATGTTCTCAATGAAATAAAAGGCTGATACTCACTGTATATGAGCTTACTTCTATTTCTCGTTGGCAGGCCATGGACAAGCGTGTGGTGGTCAGAAATTCCGGCCCTGCTTACTTCAAAAAAAAAAACGATACGGCGGTACTAAAGGCGCGTGATATCATCCTTCGGTACTTAGAAAAGTGAGCTCGATACTAAATTAATGCGGCAGCTGAGCTTCTTCTGATTTTGCGCTCTCGTCACATGCAGCAAATCACGGGATGGGCCAGAGTCGCTCACTATAGACTCCGCGCCGCCGTGCGCAGAGCAAGCGGACAGATCGACTCCGTACTCCGGGAAAGGTCTGGGAAAAAAGGAGGTGATAAAGCGCCCGTCAACGATGTGAGACGCGTCGAGGGCAGCGTCTAAGCTCGAACCCCAGGTAAGACCACGTAAGACGCAAAGTCCGAAAGACACGGGGACAAAACCCCTCCCCTTCCTAATGATAAGAAAGAGAAAAATCCATCTGGGTGCAGTCAACTAGATTATACCATTTCCCGACTTTGGATGCGAGTAGTTTCCTATAGCTAATATAAGATGTATATACTCGGAATCAGGAGTCCGAACGGCTTCGACGAATATATATGTCTGCTACGCGTAGAGTGGGGTGGAGCAGTTGGTGTCGGTATCAGCAATGTTACCAAGCCCCGACTGTATATTCGAAGTTGCCAGTTCTTGGACACATAAGGTCCGGATATAGCCTGAGAGCACAATCGTACCAATCTGGGATGCAGACTTTCTGAAGTTCAATAATCTAGTTACGTCAAGAGCGACTTAGGAGCAAAGTACTTCTATCTAAACTGATGCTCGCCGACGCTCGCCATCTTCTATGTGCTAGAGGCATCTTTTTCGTCCCCTTCATTCTCCTTCAGATCGGATAAGGCTATTCCGAGAAGAATGGTAATCTTCTGGCGTACTAGGCGGGTGACCAACGCATCTTCGGTAACTGATCGTGTGTCCGTGACAATTGGCTGGTAAAGCGAGCGGAGCACGGAGTTCAAGTGGTTATTGAATTCGCGGGGACAGGTCTCCGACTGTCCGCGCATCTGTTGTGCTTGATAGTCAAAACGCGTCCGCATATCGCACGTCTCATCAATCTTCTCAAGTTCGATGTTACAGACTGGAGTGAAGAGAAATGGAAGCCGCAGAAACTCACAGAAGCAGACTCCTCTCATGCTTCGATTGTTGAGCGGCCTTGTCTGAAGCTCGGGGAGCTCGGCCCCATCCTTATCATTCGGACTTTTCCCTGGCATGGTTCATAGTCGTTCGGAAGCACCCGAAAAAGCAGCTTCTTCTGAGGAGTGAGCCCAGTATGCTTCCTTACTAGCGAACGTACGCGATAGACGGCCTCACGTCCTTGATAATTGGTGGAGCCCGACAATCGTATTCGAAAGTAATACGGGATCTAGATATCGAGGCAAACGGCGAAGATGGCGTTTGTCGGACGTTATATCTATCAGCAACCTGAACTCTTTGGTGTCCCGCCGGTGCATTCGGACACAAGTCCATATAAAGATACTTTACACGAAGCGTCTTGATATGCTTCACCTCAATTTCACCTTCCAACTATCTGAAAGTCTTGTTTCAGTCAAATATGACTTTACAAGACATCTCTTTTGAGGGAAACCAGTCGACAGCATATTGCAGTCAAGTCATACTAAGAGATATGACGAGAAAAAAAGGCATAAGAGCGCAGAATATTTATAGACCATCCACACTTACATATTAATGATCAAAATAGTTTTGCCAATTATCCATCAGAGCATCACTCCTGCAGGGTGACGCACTCTCAACGTTTGCTGACTGATTCGTCGTCGCTCACGCCCATTGTCATCGTAGTTAAATCCTCAGTTGACGTCCTTGAGAAGGATTTACCTTGGTCGTCCTGCATGGACTTACTCTGCGAAATCTGAACAACGAGCGGGCGCATAGGCACCTCCTGGTTCTCACAACGGTGCGCAGTGACTCCTCGAGAGTGTGTGGTGCTGCGTACGGTTTCTTCAGTGGAGAGACCCAACCCTATTCGCACAATAATAAGTGAGAACGTAATTCCCTGTATGAGGACCTTTTAAAAAACACAATTGACACATAAAACAAGGCATGCGTATTCGACGTACGATGATTTGAGTTGTCATATCAAGAGCAATGTAGCATGCCCAGGATCCGCTGGCATATGTTGTCATCAGTGAGATAAGTGAGGCTGAGTAAAGCGCGCCAGACTCGATAACGATAGCTATGACCGGTGACAGACTGTTCCTAAACACAAGCCCCGCAAGTTGGCGTTCTGTCCACCATATTTTAAACGCGATGAGCGCTGCCGAATTGAAGGAAACCGCAGTTGTAAGAAAAAAGTCTCACAAATGTAAATAGTTGAGAAACGAACCGGTGCAGGTGAAGTTTGTAAACAGCGTGAGCGAAAAGAATGCCAGAATCCAATGTTTTAGGAGTAATTTAAAAACTGTGTCTGACGGCGAAGTGGCGAGTGCTGTATAAACCTCCGGGACTACGCCGCAAACTGCATTACATTACGGCTTAGTACAATAAGGCGAAGCCAAGTATGTTTCGAGCTTACATACCGATACTGCCCATCAGGAGTACTATTGCGGGATAAACGAGTCGTTTATCTCCAGACCACACGATGTTTAAGCGATAAATCTATAATGTCCCGTTTCCTATGAGACAAGAGCGGTAACTTCAAGCACAGAGATACATACAACAAAACCGTCACCAACGAGTGTCTGCATAGTATATAGGCCGACTTTGAAAAAGTAGGGAACACCAGTTGTCGCAGCGAAGTATGCGTCCGGGCCTCCTCTTTCGTCCCGCTTATCGATGAATCCCAGAAAAACTCTTCGAGTGCTAAAGATAATATGCTATAAAAGCGCGCGATTTGATTCATTCTGAAGATATTGTAAAATAAATGATCACGTACCGCAAATGCCACGACATACATTACTATTGAAACGGCGATAATTTTCTTGTTCAAGCGGCGCTGGAGTTTCCTCTGTCTGAAAACCAAGATATATAACGTGATGGCGAAAAGCATGGAGAAAAGTCCTTCGAATATGCGAAGAAAGTCAGACAGGCAGCCTACGCTCCATCAAAGTGAAAGGAAAAGGCACACCAAGAAGCACAGATTCAACCATAAGTGCGAGCAAGGATGCTTCATCAGGTCCTAGAGCCATGCTTACCAGGTGGATTATTTGAAATATGGGTTTCCTGCGAGTCCGACAAAGATGTTGTGCCTTTTATACCCTCGTCCTGAACATGGATGAAGTGCGAAGAACACAGTAAGTTGAGATCGTTTCCGTAACACTGGGCTTCCCTATAAATCTTGATGATCGGGAATGGCATTAAGTTTCCTTCTGTGCCGACGCACGTTTGATGTTTGATCCTCATTTGACTCGTCTGCCTTCGATCCATTTGGGCTCTGCAACATACATCCAAAAATCTGTTTTCTCAGCCACCTTACTTCTCCTTCACTGGTGCAACTAGATTTTAATCAAAGAGAAATACTGCACTGCATAGACTCGTCAACACCACCAATGAGACGCATGCCAGGAGATCATACATCTGCGAACACGTCCTTGTGATTCGGAACAGCCATGCTGCATATATCGCCAAGATTTGAAAGAATCCATTATTTTGTTGTCTTCGTTGTTACGAGAAGACGTCGCCCAGGACTCGCACTGATACACTGTGCCTCTCATTCGGGTCTGAATCCAAAATTCCATGAGCGAGGACGAGCCGTGCATACAAGAGGAGGTTGGTGGACGACTATGTAAGTGTCGCAGCGGTAGCAGACGAAGTCAGATAATCCTGAGCACTTGATGAGATCGCTGAGGACATTGGACAACCGTCGCATGTACGGATCACCGAGAACGTTCAGGGGGCAGCAGCGCGCAAGCTCGACGCGCAAGCGGTGCCATCGAGGAGGTGGTAACGCGAGCGCGGCAGATTTCTTGTGTTTATCTCATATAGTGTCGACGTTTCCTACATTTTCGGACTGAAGGAGAGAAATTTCAGATCACGGGATGGCACGTGACATGAGAGACACGGTGACACGGGTGCCCGCGCTACTCCGGTCTTCAACGAGGACGAGGACGACGGCGACAACAATGCTGGCTGCGCGTCGTCTAACTCGGTTCAGGAAATGTAACGCCCTGCAGCTACGGGGTTTCCAAACAAGTGCGCGCGCCGCTCAGGTTCAGAGAACAGGCCTCTACGACTTTCATGTCGAAAACGGCGCGAAGATGGTGCCCTTTGCTGGGTACTCGATGCCGTTGATGTACGGCAGCGTTGGCGCAGGTGCGCTTTCTGCATTTCCTGCTGGGTATTTATTCATGCGTGTGTGCTGCAGTCGCGAGCCATCACCATGTCCGTAACTCAGTCGGGCTCTTCGACGTCGGTCATATGGTCCAGTCGAAGTAAGATTACCATCCATCTTTTATTGCTGACCGGCTCTGACGCGCTGCAGCTTCCTTGGCGCGACCGCGACGGAATTCCTGGAATGGATCACGCCTTCCGACCTCGCCGCCCTCCCTCCGTACTCCTCCACCCTCTCCGTCCTCCTCAACGACAAGGGCGGCATTATCGACGACACCGTCATCACCAAGCACGCTCCCGACGCGTTCTACGTTGTCACTAATGCTGGCCGCCGCACGCCTGACCTCGCTTGGTTCCGTGCGCGCCTCGCTGAGTGGAACGCCAGCGCGCGTGCGGACAAGGGGCCCGTCACGCTCGAGGTGCTTGACGGTTGGGGTCTCGTTGCGCTCCAGGGCCCTGAAGCCGCGCCGCTCCTTCAAGGTCTCACAGCATTCGACCTCAGCCAGCTCACCTTCGGTCGCTCTGCTTTCGTCCCGCTTGAGGGCTTCAACGTCCACGTTGCGCGCGGTGGATACACTGGCGAGGACGGTTTCGAGATCTCCATCCCGCCATCACAGACGCTCGAGCTCACTAGGCTTCTCGTCCGCCCACCCGTCCAGCTCACCGGCCTGGGCGCACGCGACAGCCTGCGCCTCGAGGCGGGAATGTGCCTCTACGGGCACGATCTCGACGAAAACACAAGCCCTGTTGAAGCAGGCCTTACATGGGTCGTCGGTGCGCATTTTTCCTCTGAGATTTGCTTACTCTTAGACTGAATGAAAGATGAACAGGCAAGGAGCGTCGAAAGACAGGCGGCTTCATCGGCGCCGAGGGTGTACTCGCGCACATCGCCCAGGGCCCACCGCGCCGTCGGGTTGGATTAACCGTTGAAGGCGCCCCCGCCCGCGGTACGTTCTCCACACTTCTTTTTTCCCTCCCTTTTCGGCTTCTGACTAAACCTTCTGACTTAAATTACTATTTATCAGAGGGAGCGAAGATCCTCACACCTGACGGCAGCGCGGAGCTCGGAGCAGTGACTTCCGGCATCCCGTCGCCGACGCTTGCGAAGCATATCGCGATGGGGTATGTGCGCACGGGACACCACAAGCGTGGTACTCCGCTTGCGGTCGAGGTGCGCGGCAAGCTGCGCCCAGCTGTCGTCACCCCGATGCCCTTCGTGCCGACGCGCTATTGGCGGGGCGAGGGAGGGCAGGGACCGTAGGGAGGGATTTCTTGTATATGGTCAATGCGGACGTCTTGTATATCTAAGATATGATATTTTGCACCTTGGCACTCAGCTCATATAAGTTACATGAGAGCCTAACGCCTAACGCGATGCAAGCCACTATGATATAGCTTTCCATACGATGATAACCCTTTCTGACTCTTAGAAGTTGAGTGCATTTGAGGTGGTTTACCTAAGCAGGGACTGCGATGAGACTTGGCCACCAAATCTTGCTTCCTTGGTTCTTGTGGACCTTTACAAGCTTCCATCCCGCAGCCTCCATGACACTTGTATGTCCGTCGATGGTGCGCTCTTGGGAATTGAGAGAGTTCATGATCTTAACCAAGCTTTATACATATGAAATTGAATGAAATATAGCAACTTTGCTTACGACCATGTCCACACTGTATGAAAGAAGATTGACTCCACCCATATTCGGAAGAAGTGGCGCAGGTGGCTTCAGCGTTTCATCCGACAGATACTTCTTCGGAACGTCGCAGGCATAGCCGACGATACTGTCCACAATGATTAATTTGGTCGATGGACCGGCAACGTCCCGGAGACGACGTAGGAGCTTGATAACGTATTTGTTAGACCAGTCGTGAACAATCATCCTCAGGAGGAAAATGTCTGGCGTTCCAGGAAGGGTAGGTTGTGCCTCGAAGAAGTCAGTTTCTACGAGATGGAAAGTCTTTGACGTCAGACTTATAAAGAATGTGCCGATGTAGCTACTCACCGACAAAATATACCTTTCCAGTCGAAATGTGGAATGGCAATTTGGTTTGCCAATACTAGGAGCAGGGAATAACTCAAAACAATTATTGAGAATCAAGAGCGAGTTTGAGTTTACCTCTTTTGCTTTCTCGAGGACACCGGCAGTGTCCTCAATAGCGACATGTAACTCCGGGAACACTTTTGCGATCTCGAGAGCTACATGACCCGTCCCCCCTCCGACATCGACAATGAGGCCGCCTTTGGGTATCGTAGACCAGTCAAATTCTGTGTCGATTGACTCTGATTTAGCTCGAGTGGAATGGACAGAATCAGGATTTCTAACCTGATAAGATTGCCTCAGGGGGATGAAGCTTATTCGCGCCAGACATCGCTACCGCAAACCTTTCGCCGCGGTAACGACCCTCCGGAGTCCCATAATAATCCCATTGCGATAGGGTTGTCCCGGCGCCTTTTTGAAAACCAGCGTGAATAACCTCGCCAGAAAACGCAGTCTCTGGATCTGTTAGAACATCTTGCATGTACACGGAAGCCTTCATGCGTTCGTCGGCTCTACGAATGACGGTACGACTAAATTATCCCAAGAGATAATTCAGACACACGTACCCGTATCCGACGATTGCTGCGAAACCTGGGGAGTGCTTATGTTTGATCTCAGAGCTTTTTATGTTTCTGTCAGAACGTCCTTTTGCACAGATAAGACGAGATGCTCACAAGTTATTTGTGATTTCTTTTCCTGTATCAAGAAGAGAGGAAAGCAAGTTGTGGGAAAATACGTCAGGAGTGACTTCCTGGAACCAGTGATTCGTAGCCAGGTAGCGAAGTATTCGAGCTGACAATCATCATAACTTAGTTTATTAAGATTTTTAAGTAATGCGCGTCACTCACCAAGTTTCTTGGGGTCTAAACCGTTCTTTGAAGCAATTTCTTTGACATGCATACCCTGGCTTTTTTTCTCAGCAAGGATACAACAAAGCATAAAGCGCAGAGGTCTCAGACCTTTGATCCTGCAGGCCTGATGATTTCAGCGACATTGGTCGCTTCAACTATACCGAGCGTACTCGACAAAGTAAACTGCGATTATAGCCACTTAAATCTCAGCCTCAAGAACAGAAATAACAAAGCAGATAAAGTACACACCCGAGATGCAGATTCCGTCAAGGTAGTCGCAGGAGGCTGAACCGTAGCGATCAGTTGAAAGGCGGCGGCGGCGACGATGAGGCCAATGGAGTCTGCGACTTCAGGATGGTTTCGGATCCCGCTGAGCTGAATTCAGAGAGCTCGATGGGGTGGTGAAGAGAGGGGAAATCTTTTCCCGTCGTTACACAAACACCGACAATCTTGTCGATGGATGACGAGATGATGTCGCGAAGAGCTTTCAGATCGCTGGCCATTTCTCTTCCTCAGATTGGGCGTAACGTTGTTGGGGAGATTGTAGCGTTGTTATACGGTACTACAGCTAATGCAACCAAAAGAGCATCCGGTATCTGATGCGAAATAGAAGCTTTAGTGGGGTACAAATATTGCAGCAGTGATGGCCTTTCTGCGCGGAGGGCGCAGACACCAAATCACAGTCCTGCATAAATTGACAGTGATATTCTTCAAACAGTCAGGAGATCTGATTACTGCCTGCTTCCATGGCTGTTGTTGGTGAGAAGCAGATCGCGTTAGAGATTGAAAAGCTACAACAGAAACAAGTAAGCCATTGTTGATTTAATTACGTATACTTACATGAGGCCTTTGTTGTTCTTGAAGCTAATTAGGGCCATCCAGCCGACTAAGAAGCATCAGTCCAGAACAAACAATCATGTATCCCGTTCGATAAACCAGTACTCTATGAGCTTGTACGTTGAAGGGAAAAGGCACAAGCCGAGTTTCTGAACCTGTTTCGGGGTTACGGACATATCGGATAGATTAGTAAGCAACTAGCATATAGCACCTGTCGCGTTTGCCACGCACCGCCAACGGGTCAAACGGACTCTCTGCGCGACCTCTGGCGACCTCGTCCCTCACATTTCAACAGATTCAGCAGATTCAGGAGACGATCACGTCGAAATAGACGTATATTTGCGCGTGTATGCCCATGTAACGCTGTCTAGTCGACATGGAGCTCCTATCCTTGAATCCCCAGAGTTACTAGCCGATAGACTTCAAACCTTCTGATACGAATGCAAAACCTTTCTCTAGAGCCCAGACATGTTTTGCGGCGCTCATCTGAGCTTCGGTGTTGATTCCCATTGACAAGCCTGCCTGATGGGACTTATAAGTAATGATAATGCTATTTCATGTGAGAACTGCGTTGATCTAAGATGTCTGAAAGGATTTTGTGTTACTTGATATTATGAGACCGGAGACAAGAACACGGAGCGGGTACTTCGGTCTTCTCTGATGCTAATCGCACCACTAGCACAAAAAGAGCAAATTTCCTTGGCACGGAAAGAGCAGGTTGTATGCGCCCCCTTCGCCTGTGCAAATTTCTGAGGTGGTAAACCATCTGTGCTCATAGGCAATGACTTCATCCGTGGACGACGTAGCTAACAAGTCTTTTGAATACATTATTATTGGTAGGTACCCTAAACTCCGAGCTTTTGTCGAGCCCTTTGCTTGACCCGCATTTTTTTCTTTAACAGGTGGCGGAGTGAGCTTAATGACTTATTTTCTCTGTTATGAAAATTATGGCTTACGCGCAACTAATTAGACTGCCGGCCTGACCGTCGCAGCGCGGCTTTCTGAAGACCCAAGTATTTCTGTCGCCGTCATTGAAGCGGGTTCCGCCAAGTTCAAGGACCCTCTTATCGGTGAATGAATCTCAATGTTGTGCTCGCCTTAAAAAGCTCATGTGGTGTTTATCTAAGCGATACCGGCGCAGCAGGGCAAGTTTGTTGGGAAGCCCGACTATGACTGGTTCCTCCAGACTACGCCACAGACACATGCAAATAACAAGCAACGCTTTTTGCCAAGGGGCAAGACGCTCGGAGGAAGCTCAGCTGTCAACTTCTTTGTATGTCTCTTTTACGCGGAGTGTTTGGGAAATAATATATACTTAATCGAGCTGATTTTTAGGCTTGGAATAAGCCCTCTGCGCAAGACATAGATGCATGGGGGAAGCTGGGAAATCCTGGTTGGAACTGGGATAAATTCGCTTATTACTGCAAGAAGGCGGAGACGTGAGTCAGTGTTCAGACATTACTGTTTGATAGCTAAAGCTATGGAATACAGCTTCAACCTCCCTGCGAGCGCTGCTGGCCAGAAGTTTAAGAAGCTGTACCATCTTGACTCTCTTGGAACGTCTGGACCTGTACAGTTGACGGTGCCAGAGTCCATTATGGCAGCAGAAGCTGATATCCTTGAGGTTTTTACCCTTCTTCGGGGATCGGTTGAACAGGCTGACTAACAGACGTATTTCTCATTAGTCACTCGTTAATGCAGGAGTTCCAGTTGCAAAAGATCCTGTAAGCTCTGCTGCCCTACCATAATTGTTTCTAAAACTGACTTCACTACTCTGAAGTTCAACGGCGATGTATGGACTTCGGATTTCATAATTAATGGTCCTTACCAATTCCATCCTTTTAGCCCGTTGGAACATACTTGGCACCAACTTCTATTGACCCAAAGACTTTTACGCGGTCTGACGCTTTTACCGTGAGTGAGGCAATCATCAACTTAAGCGCTGCCTGAAGGCTTCCATTTAAGGCATACTACTTGCCTAACAAAGGTAGGCCGAACCTCAAAGTCCTTTGTGATGCGCTAG
Organism: Phellopilus nigrolimitatus; assembly: GCA_021029095.1. Classification (NCBI taxonomy): domain Eukaryota; kingdom Fungi; phylum Basidiomycota; class Agaricomycetes; order Hymenochaetales; family Hymenochaetaceae; genus Phellopilus; species Phellopilus nigrolimitatus. Next base: position 338,606 of record JAJOHG010000025.1, read on the forward strand.
TCCATCGTATCATCGAAGAACCTGGTGAACCTGGTGAAAAATTTAAGGCATCAGGTGTCGCATTTGAATACGATGGGCGCGTCCTCTCTGTAAACGCCAAAAAGGACGTCATCGTGAGCGCCGGGTAAGCTCGAACAATCCACCTGAAAGTGTGTACTTATTAATGATTGTATCGACTTCAGTGCTCTGAAATCACCGCAGATTCTCGAGCTTTCGGGAATTGGGGATAGAGAGATACTGCAGCATCTTGGGATTAAGACTGTCGTCGACCTCCCAGGGGTCGGAGCGAACATGCAGGAACATATCGGCAGCTTTACAACTTTCAGTAACAACCTTCGGCACTTCAAAGTGATACGTGACTGATTATTTAATCGTGCAGAGCTGGACCCCAAACATGGCTCCGAGACACTCGATGTTCTTGATGACGAAAAGATAGCGGCCGAGCAGCTTGCACTCCAGTGCGTAACGAACATTTGTAGCTTTATTTAATGACATCGACATGTTGTCCATATAGCTCTGAGGGCAAGGGAATCCATTGTCGCGGAATTACTCATTTTGCTATGCTTCCTCTTTCAGCTGTTACTTTTACTCCAGAAGAATCCCAGAAGCTCATCGCGCGACAGCGTGCCCGTATTCAGGAGAAATTTGAAGCGGGAAATCTGCTTCCAGGCCTCAAAGAGCAGTACGAGCTTCAACTCGCGGAGTACGAGAGTGGGAAAAGCGGCAACTGCGAGATCGCGGTCTTTCCCAAGTGCTACATTCCAGGAAGTAAGGCTCATTTAATAATATTTTATGGCTTCGATTGATGAGCATTTTCATGCAGTGGCTGAGAAGGGCAAATTGTATTTCACTGTAGTCTGTGCGAACAATCACACATTCAGTCGCGGAACGATCGTACGTACCTAATCCGCTATGTTCAGGCATTTTATGTCCAAAGTTAAACATTTTAATCTTAGCATGTCAAGTCGTTGGACCCGCATGTCCAGCCAGAAATCGACCCCCACTATCTCGAGGATGAATTTGGTGAGCTTGCACTCACTACATACCCAATCAACTGTACAAGCTCACTGCCACTCAGATCTTGACGTTATCACGGAGAGCTTGAAGTTCGCTCGACGGCTTGATTCAGTAGAGCCCTTCAAAAGCTTGATTGGTATATTTCTGTCTACTCGTTGTCTATTCTGTTCATAATCAACCCTTGCGGATGAAACAGTCAAAGAAGTCGTTCCTGGCCCGAGCGTCAAGACAGAGGAAGCGCTCCGAGAACATGTGAAGGCTACAGTAACTACGATATTCCGTGCGTCCCTTTCCACGGACTATGATAGAATCTCACTTTATTTATAGATACCACGAGCACGCTGAGCATGGTTCCGCGCGAGCACAATGGGGTTGTCGACTCGAAACTGCGGGTATATGGCACGAAGAACGTCCGTGTAGTGGACCTGAGCATTGTCCCACTTAATGTCGCCGCTCACATCCAATGTAAGTTCTTAAAATCATGGCTTCGTGTCGTCAATAAGCTTATTTTTTTTTCTAAAGCAACTGTGTACGCAGTCGCTGAGCAAGCTGCAGATATTTTCAAGGTCGAGCACTCGAAGTAAGGTTGCGTGTTCGACGATTTAATTGTATTCCTTCAAAGTTCGACTCCACTTGCTATGCGTACTCATTGAGCACTTTCAGGAATAATAACCAGGGAGACAGGTGGCTAAAAAGGATGATGCAAATCGTTAGAAAAAATTGCTTGTGTTCTCAATATCTTGTACAGTAACCGTGTACGTGTGTAGTATGCTAACCGCAGTGATCAGAGGTTAGTGAATATCTTGAATAACTTGTTTGAGTTTGGGAAATATTGCCAGACGGCATGCTTGACCTCAGTATAGAAAGACACGGACCGGCCTGACGTACTGCCGCACCGACTTGACTGATCTGGTTCGCCACTGGCCTGCTTGTGTCTGCTAGCAGACTGCTGTGTCTCCATTGCTTTCCCGTCTCCAGTGACCCAGTGACGTTCTCAGAAATGCGAATGTGTTCTCGATGCCATCTTTCTTTCTTTACCCATGCCTACCACGGTACGCTCAATCTCGTCTGTGTGGTGAAGTCACGACCACATCCTGTAACGAAGCGCTACACATTGCCGGTCTCACACTTTAAAGTACATCTGCAGGTCAGTCAACTACGGTAGTACGTCTACGCGACGAACGAGGACTCAGCTTGTGCGGTCCCACTACTCAAAACAAACTCCGGTAACCTGCGGGTCTTCCAATAACCAACGCAACAATCCACATCTTTCGGGCCCATTTCTGCATCTGATAACAGCTTAGATGCCTTGCATGAATGCATAAACGCGATCACCGCAACTATCAAACGCTCTGTATTCAAACACTCTATGTTTCTGCAAAAACCAGTGCAGGAGAGGGGTCCATTTAAACAAAATGCATCCTTGGGCTGATTGGTGTATCCTGATTCGACGGTAGAGACGGTAGAGTTAGAATGCACAAAAGCGGCAAGTCAGTAATGACCGAAAGTTTATTCAAGCGGACGGGCGTAGGAAATGGATGCCGCCAAATATAATGTCACAATGGTGGAACACAGGTGTTTGATGAATAAGCTGCACAACGCGAGCGAGGGATAATTATACCAAGGGAGTGGGTTTAGACGTGCTCTTTCTGACTTCCATGATATGTTTCACCTTCGAGCACAGCTGCATATTCACAGATAAGCGGAACCAAAGCACTGAACACGAATCTACTACCACATCGTTTACTACTGCATAGTGGGTCAGCATAGCAGAAAGATGTGTAGCGCAGCCCTTGTTACATAACTAGTCAAGTGGACCAAAATAAGTAATTAAGATCGGCATATATTGTTACTCTAGTTTATTTGCTTGTGTTTGTCGAATTGTAACGTAGGTTAATAAAACTGAAGGGTATAGTAAAAGCTACATTTATAGAAATTTTGGGTTGTGCCCTGCATGGCAAAATAGATTCCGTAGCGAGATGTCAAGAAATGCGTCCATAAAAGGTGTTGCAGCTTCTCAGACGAAAGTGTAATGTTTCTAGTAAAATTCAAACTCCGTCCGACAATTACTAATTATTATTTGCGGGCTCGAAGTTTGCGGACACCATTCCATTGTCGTTCTCCTTTAAGAACTGCAAATCGGATTCCCCACTCGCGAACCAACGCTAGACTCACTCGAAATGACACTCAATTCTGATTTCCTTTCTGGATTCCTTTTCTAAGGTGAAGTCCGTTGCTGCCAGGACGTCCAAGAAGACTGCATAGCGGCATACGCGTCTACAGGACTTCGCCTGCGCATTCCTCAAGCAAGCCCTCCTCGAAACCGATATCTCCAACAAGGCGGTATCTTTAGCGGATTGCAACGGAGTATAAAGTGGAGGCCTAAGGTGTGTTTCGTTGTCTTTCTCTATTCTATTCTACGTCATTATGCTAATCCCTTCATCCAGGTCTGCAACCTTTGTACTCTCAAACTGTTAGTCAGTGAGGGGGCGATATCGTTTGCGAACACAGTAGCCCTTCTCAACTCTTTGTCAAGGGCGATTGCAGCAGCGGCAGGAGGGGGTCAACTGCTGTCTTGGTTCGTATCGGGTGACGGGAATGCGGTAGATGACGGGTGCAAGGCTAAGGGACGGTCGCTTCTGGACTGGATGTAGGTTTGGCCCAAATAAGCCAGCTCTGATTTTTATTTTTTTAAGCTAAAGCTTTTCTCCTCGCAGAACTTGCAGCAATTGCGATTGTTTGCAATAAATCAGGGCTGGCATGGCAGTGTGCAGTGCTGACTGCGCGTGTCACGCAATTGCCAGTGATCATTAGAGTCGTAATGGAAGCCGAGCGTGAAGTAAAGATTTCTGGAAGTAGTAGTACATAGATGCGGAGGATCCGGTAAGCAAATGGTGTAAAACCTTGTTTCCCATTGTAATCGGCCAATGAGTTACCAGTGGCACTTAAATTATACTTACAGCATCAGTGGTGGGGCCCCGTCGAATCTAGATCATCAGCGGAGAGACGTTGACCAATAGCACTGTAAGCATAATCATGTACTGATGGTATTGATGTTGGTCGCTTTCTTTTCTGCGTACCGAAGAATTTCAACGGAAGGGATAATCAATGAGCCAAAAGCTGTGCTTGCCCTCCAGAGCTACAAACTGCCTATCATAAAAATGGAGGAGATAGGAAGAGGAAGTGTATCACGCACTTGACGGGATGCCAATTGGCCGCAGTACACCCCTTTACTCGCTTTAGTTGTCAACTTAGCTCCAACGGAGAGCGTGCTTTTTAGAGTGCATCCAGGATGCCGAAGACCACAGCAAAAGATATGATGTAAGCTTCGTCATGTCTCCAGCGACTAACTAGAAAACCGAATTCCGCGATCGACGAGGGTTGAGTATCTTGCAATAGCTGGATATGGATCGTTCATATCTTCTGTCTCAGCTCGCTTAGCATGAAGAGGACAATATTGAAACCCACAGAGCACAACATTTTCGTGGGAGGTGACCATGCCGCTAACGCTCGAATATGAGAGGGAGGAGAATTACTTGTAGTCTCGCCAATTGGTGGTCAGAAATTCAGGCCCTGCTTACTTCAACGACTCAGCGGTGCTCATTGGGCGCAATATCATCCTTGGGTACTTAGAAAAGCGAGCTCGATACTAAATTAATGCGGCAGTTGAGCTTCTTCTGACTTTGCGCTCTCGTCACATGCAGCAAATCACGGGGTGGGCCAGAGGCGCTCAGGAGTCCGAACGGCTTCGACGAATATATATGTCTGCTACGCGTAGAGTAGTCTGAGAGGGGGAGCAGTTGGTGTCGGTATCAGCAATGTTAACAAGCCCCGGCTATATATTTGAAGTTGCCAGCTCTTGGACACGTAAGATCCGGATATAGCCTGAGAGAACAATCGTACCAACCTGGGATGCAGACTTTTTGAAGTTTAATAATCTAATATCTGTCAAGAGCAACTTAGGAGAAAACAGCTTCTATCTGTCATGATGCTCGCCGACGCTCACTATCTTCTGCGTGCTAGAGGCATTTTTTCCGTCCCCTTCATTCTCCTTCAGATCGGATAGGGCTATTCCGAGAAGAATGGTAATCTTCTGGCGTGCTAGGTGGGTGAGCAGCGCATCTCCGGTAAATGATCGTGTGTCCGTGACAATTGGCCGGTAAACCGAGCGGAGCACGGAGTTCAAACAACTTCACCAGTCATGATCAAGGACCCCTGTTGATTCACATCTCTTTTTGCGATCTACTAAACTGCATGGCTTCTCTCATGTATTGGTCTGGCAGTCGATCAAGCAGGACCGGAGAAATCCATGCATGCGCTGAAGGTTTGTCCGAGATGACCGATCACATCTTCACCCCTCTTTTTACGGTTTCCTAAACTGCATGGCTTCCCTAACGTATTGGTCTGGAAGACGATCAGGCAGGATTGGAGAAATCCATTGGTCCATTGGTATACGCTGATAATTTGTCCGAGATGACCGAGCACACGCGCTTGATGTCAAATTTATGCGTGGTTGGTTCCTAAGCATCGCTGATCTTAATGATGATATGATATTCTAATTCTATTTCAGGTAGCTCTCCCTCGCCTTTTTCTCCGACATAAAGGTCCACGTTAGTTTGTGCACGAAACTTGGAACACATAGTTTCGATGTCTGCAATCTTGAATTCCGAGGAGGCTACTTCAGCGGCTTTGCATCTGTACGTTTTCCCTATGTTTTCCCTATGTTGTGTGTTTTTTAAAAGTTTATTATTTGATAGACTGGCTACAAAGTACTATGCCATCGCCGCGGAGGGCAAGTGTTCCTTAATCGAAACTGCTAAATCTGATGATTTTCTTTTTCTCTAAAGCAATGGTAGCCTACGATATTATCTTGACTTTCCCGCTGGAAGTCGAGAAAATCTGGAAACAGAAGTTCAGCGGTCTAACTATCCTTTGGTTTCTGGTAAATGCTGGCCTCTAATTATTTGGAGAATACATAGATCTCAAACAAATTCCGTACAGAACCGATGGGTGTACTTTTTTGCTAGTATTGTCACTATGATTGGTGAGGGCGCGTTGGACTAGTCAGTTTACATACTTACATGCATTTTCTTTAAAAAGGATATCTCGACCCTAGATGGAGTTTACAAGTTAGTGCCAATATTATCTCTAGGCCGCTACTACTAATACGAACCTCTTTGTGTTGAGGCGTAAGCCGTAGTATCATGGATGTCTATCGGAGCTAAGAACCGAGACTTACAGCTGCAATAACTACTATCAGTTTCCTGGACTTGTAGCTACTTGCCAGCGCCTTATAGTTGGAAGTACGTGCCTATTAATTATCTAGATTCCTGATTTTCAAAGGGACTTTTGCAATAGCTGTCTTTGCGCTTCGAATTTACTGCATTTATAACCGCAACAAAGTTGTCAGCTCTATTGTCGTGGTATGTATAGTTGTGGAGCTATCGGTGAAGTTGGTAAGCTCCCATGTTCTTGTAAGATGCCTGCCTCCGTCAGGACTAATGTTCGATATTATTCTTCTGTAGCATTCCATTCTTTCTTTTGGTCAACCAGTTCTTTTGCCTGCGGGCCTGACCGGCTGTGTTCTATCTGTTGCCGCAGACAAGTCAGTATAATACACTTTTTTATTATTTTCATAGCTGAACGTCACAACCAGCGCAACAAAATTCATCGGATTTTGGATCACAGAACTCATCACCGGTACATTGGAACCATCCGTTGTCTCTATGCTGACTTGTCACTTATAAGAATGTTAGATGCTGTCGTACTCATTCTCACCGTCTACCGATCATATACGGTTTACTGGAGGAACAGAAACTTCGCGCATGGTCAGCTGTGGAGGGTGATTTTCAAGGACGGTTGGTCATGCACATATTCCCTATTCAATTAAAATGCTATGATTCCTTACCTCGATTTTTCAGGAGTTATATATTTCTTTGTCATGTTTTCCACGAATCTTGTCAGTGTCGTTATGTATTTGGTGCGTATTTAAATTATTTATATACTCTAGAGATGTTGCTGACATTAATTATTAGACTTTGCCAGTATGTTTACATCAGAATACATGTAAAACAAGTCGCACTGATGACTTGTCTAGTCTGACCTCAAGTCTATAAACGCTAGCTTTGGATCCCTGTGAGTCACCCTATATATATATATATATATATTACAAAAGAGCTTATAATCTTGAAATAGTATTACATGCCTGCTCGTCGCACGACTTATCCTCAATCTCAAAGTTGCTGGGTCCCGTGGTCAAGTCACGGATACAGAATGCACCACGTACCTCGAGCACCAAACACATATCGAAGGCTTGATTCTAGGTAATATCGTGAATAATGTAGAGGGGTCCTCGACACTGGGAAGTGACATGCACAAAGATGAAGTTGAGCTGCTTGAGCTCAGGAAGTTGAGGCAGGCGAACGCATGAAGTCCACGGTTGACGCAGTTCATTGGTATTTTTCAGAGATAAAGAATGCAAGAATGCGGTCATACGATGCACATGTCGTAAATTCTTATTGAAGTACTGGATCCAGTTAATATATGTGCTTGCCTAGTATATTCGCATACTTAGAAATCTTGCTCCAGTCAAGAGCATGTAATGATCCTGGATGCAGTCGCGGTTACCAGACAAAAGCCAGTGGATCCTTCCCACTGGATCATAAAGTTTGGACACCCGATATATGGTATATATTGGATATACACAAAACTTGCTTTTCTTCAAACTTAAAATTTCTTATTTGGCCTAAGCTGCCAGGAATGTCCGATCATTAATTCTGATGATCAACTGTCTCTATGCCGAAGCACAGCCCTAATCGCTACAGTGCATCTGGATCATAAAGTCTCCGATTCTTCTACTACTTTCATTTATTCTGCACACATGCATCTCCGTCTAAGCGTGGTCTTCATCAGATAGTGGTCTTCATCAGATAGTTGTCGCTACATTTCCAATCAACGCGATGGATGAAGGGATTCAATTTGTTTTTACCCTTCAGTCTGTCGTGCACGTCCCCGCTGTCAAAAATCGCGATTACTGCTCAATGGATCCAAATTCTCCCTTCAATAGTTTATTAAGCTTCTCTGCTATAAATCTCCCACGGCTATCTTTGACAGTATTTAACCAAACACTCTTTTACTTGACCTGATTTTGGATTCTATGCAAAATACCGTCATAAGAAATGGATAACCAAGTCTACAACTCCGTCTTAAATGAACGCAGGGACTCTCCGCTCAACGCACTTGTTATGCTCATTGCATCATCGGTCGCTGACATCGATGCTGAGTTCGAGGCCGCAGGCCTCCCAGCTCCGTCTCTCGACGCGTCGTCATTTGGTGATCATGACAGTCATAGCATCGTTTCAAGCACAAAAGTAAACACGGCAGTAAGAATTGTAGAAGCGGCCTGTGCACAACTCTGTGCAAGTGTTGCGCGTCCTGAGCACGTCCTGTTGAATGTATGTATATGAATTTTTTTGTTTTTATATTTTATCTTCTCATTGTACCAATTAGAAAGGGATGGCGGTATGGCCCGAGATCACTACTGTACTCGACAGGCTAACCACGTAGACCCTTAGTACGAAATGTCGGCGAGCTTGCAAGTTGTTGCGTCTGCAAACATAGCTGGTCTCCTCCTTGATAGGCCAGGAGGCGTACATACCACGGAATTATCAGCGTCATCAGGTATAAATGCCGATAAACTTGGTCGTATTCTCAGATTTCTGGCCATTAATCACATATTCCAAGAAGGTATTTACTGAATGACAGTCTCTAATTACCTATCTAACGTGATTCCTGCCCTCCCCCGTCACCCGGGTATTTTCAAGTGAATCCCAATGTTTACGCAAATAACAAACTGAGCGCGAAACTGGCTTTGTCTGAAAGCACGAAAGAGGCTGTTGAGCTGGTGTAAGACTTTTATTTGCCCATTTCTCACCTGTTGATCCATCCATGAAGCACTCGGGAGCCGTTTAAAGCAGCTGCGTACCTTAGCGATTATCTTAAGATAACGGACGTGTCTGCCCCGATATCTCCATTTCAAATCGTCTTCGGTGTTCCGCTCATGGACTATCACAGCACGGCAAGTCCGCCTATATATTTATTATTTGGACTCATAGCTGAAAGGCAACAAATAGCATGACGGTAAAAAGATGGTGGCCGTCAGTATAGCTCTGTGTCTTATGTCTTGTGTATTCCTTGCACACCCTACTAACATTTATTTTGCTATGATGTTAAAAATCCCTGTGATTCCAGAAAACGGCATCAGGAGTCATGGGTTGGGGAGAAGTGACAGGGAAGGCAGATATTATTAGAGGTGCGGTTCATTCATCCTGATTTACCCTGTTCTAATCCTTATCCAGTGTTCCCATGGACCAAGTATATTTCAGTAAACACCCCATTTACAATCTGTGATATAGGGGCCGGAAAGGGAGACATCATGCTCATGCTAGCTCGTGCGTACGAGTCGTACTTGTTTCGCGCTGTAATCCAAGACCGACCTGCATTTATTGAATTAAGCAAACAGGTAATGAATTCGTGCATTAGAGTATAAGTTTCACAAATAAAGCTGATGACGCATACTCAGCTTTGGAGCAGCGAGTATCCGGAAGCGATTCAAGAAGGAAGAATCGATTTTGTCCCCATAGACTTTTTCAAAGATACTCCTGTCGAAGGCTGTGACATCTATTACGTACGCCTTTATTTCGAGTGAAGTGATTTCATCTAATAATTTTTTAACAAAGATTCGATACTGCATGTGCGTGGTTCATAACAGCTCAAAGACTCATTTGTTCTTACTCTATTACTTTCTAGACACAATTGGCCAGACAATGAATGCGTGGTAATTCTGAAAAATGTTGCAAAGGCCATGTACTCCCGAGCCGAGAGCATACTTCTCATCCGTAAGTTCTAATCCCTTTCCTTCACACATCGGGTATTTGTTCACGTCGAATTTCTCGCCTTTCAGAAGACATTGTCCTCCGGCATGCAATCACTCACAATATGAATGCAACAAATAGTGTTGACACTGACGTCAATCTTGCGCCTGCTCCGCTGCTCCCTAACTTCGGTGCAGCACGTTATCGGGAATACGCAGCTGACATAAACATGCTCAACCTCCTCGGGGCAAAAGAACGCACTTTGGAGGAGTTTATTGCACTCGGGTAGGTCGTAATTTGGTTACAAACAATGACATTTATGCACACATCGATTCATTCAGTTCTCAAGCGGGATTTGCTTTTCATCACGTTTGGGATGCTGGAGAAACATCCCTTGTTGAGTTCAGATTGATAAGGGCATCAAATTATTACAATCAAGATAGATCTCACTAAATATTGCATTTTGTCTGTACGTAGTAGTGTTCGAACCTTCTCAGAAACGTGGCTTCGACAATGTGAATAAACCCGCCGAGTAATTTTCCGTGTCGAGATGTATCCGATATCTTTTAGCGAGTTCCAACAGAGTGTAAAGTGGAGGCATAAGGTGCGCTTCGTTGTCTCTCTCTCTATTCTATTCTATGCCATTATGCTAATCCCTTCATCCAGGTTTGCTTTTGTACTCTCAAGCTGTTCCTTAGTGAGGGGGAGATATCGCTTGCGAACCCAGTAGTCTGTGACCCATTGCTGTCGTACGGGAAATGCGGTAGATGACGGGCGCAAGGCTCTGGGACGGTCGCAGCATGGGATAATGTGCGCGATGTTGACGTCGCTTCTGGATGTAGGTTTGGCCCAAATGAGCCAGCTCTGTTTTCCTTCCTTTAAGCTAAGGCTTTGCCCACCGCAGACTTCGCAGCAATTGTGATTGTTTGATTCTTCCTTCAAAATTTCCGAGGGTGAGGAAGGTGCAGTGGTGGCGAGGTCGACAGGTAGAAACGCGGTGTTCCGTGAGAATATGCAGGAGCATAGATTGTACGCATGATGAGTATGTGTTTTAGTCACGATTTCAGTCTGCGTTGTCCTCTGTTTCATTCGATGATCATTTTTTGAGCATGCACACAAGGGCTTCTAGCGATGCAACTCATGTACCCTTCTTAATGTACTTATATTTGTAAACGCTAGAGGTAGCCATAAGCGAATTGGTTAGTTAGACCGCCCTGGGCGAAGAGAAACTGTACGCAACTTGTTGCGTCAGGCTCTCCACTTAGTTCCAGACCACTCCGAAGACGCCGCTAACTACTGACAGATTCGAGCAAGACATTTTTCACTAATGGTATTTTAAAAACACATCAAAATAGTCAAGTATCGAAGAAAGAAGTCGTCAAAATAGGAATTTGTACCAACGAGAAGGGTTCTCTCGAAGACATAGCTCCCATTGGGGGGCTCGATCCACTGTGTCCCCATCACCATATTGACCATGCCTTTCCTGAAGTCCTTATACTCCTCGTAATCCATTCTTTCGATATCAGATAAATCAACAGCAGTTCAAAAGACAGGGCGAGGAACGAGAACTTACTTCTCCAATCCCCCTCTCCACCTTCTTTCTCAAGCGTACAGCACTTTACGCTGCGGCGTCTAGGGCGAAGAGGGTCCTGTTACCTGCGGGATATCCGCCATCACTGCCCACCATCATTCAGTTTGTACGACGTGAAGTGCGCTACCGCTTATTTTCTTTCGCGGTAACTTGCTCTCGAAGTTCTTGTGTGCCAGGCAAGGACCAAACGTCACCACGTCGAGCAGCAGTGCCAGTTCATTGCCGTGCGTCCTATCGTCCTAAGCAGAAGAGGGAACGCGCTTTTACGTATGCTTTCCTTCAGAAAGTCTAAGGCACAAATTCAAAATTAAAGAAACACGATTAAGAAATGGAACCATGTACCCAGTTCCAGCATGTCTGCTTTGCATATCATCCTCCACGTAGAAGATGTCGCTTGAAAGAGTTGTCTCCATACATGAAAGCTTAGAGGGCCTTCTTCAAAAGAACGAGAAAAGATGAGAAACGTACATTGTCCCTGTCCGCAAGCGTCTCCTGTGCGATACCAAGTCCACCCAGGAACTGTTGCTCTGTCCTCGCGCGTCCGAATTCTTGCTGCCCAGGACCAACTCAATCACTCCGCTCGCTGCCTGAGCTACTCGAAACGCACCATCCTATCCGTATTGCTCCTTGCCAGAGAGCGCCTGGCCTAACTTCTTACGCGTACAAGATCTAGAGGGCACAGAATCCAGCAATTGCAACATGGTCTATACCAGTTCACGCGAAGCAAGGCAAAACGGAAAAGCAGACATTGGAAGGCGTTGCATCAGGAAAATCCGCCTTGCATCGGTGGCGTCGCGTACCGTCGCATATCGGAGTCCTAAATGCGATGCTGCTCAGTTTGATCTTTTGCCACTATCTTCGAGCAATACCACTCCGTTCATACAGTTTTCAATAATGGCCTGTATGATATGTACAACTGCTACCGATGCTCGTCCGATGCATGGGTTCTCCGACCATAGCGATGATTGGCGCTGGTCCTGCGGAGGGGAGCCGCTGCACCTTCTGATAGTCGGTAATGCGGCCTATAGTAGCTGCGAGAACCTTTATTTCACGTACGGCTTCTCGGACTGTGCTGTTCCTAAGGTGAGTGTATCACATCTGCTTTTCATACTCTTCGCATGATTGCACGGGAAGCAATAACTTATGAGGTCTTGAAAGATATCAGCCAGAGACCAGTGTTCCACGCCTGCGCAGATTTCGTACATGAAGGATTGCGTGCCATTATTACTGAAGAAGGAGCCATATTTGAGATTTATTCGCCTGTTGAGTAATTTTATTCACATCGTTCATATAATATTTTGTCTGAACTACAAAAGTATAGAATGTTATATTATTTGCGCGACCGCTATATTTTTGTAGCACAGCTTCCTTCCCTCCGAACATGCGGTGTATAAGTTGCAGAAGGTGAACATATCACGATCGTTTTGCTTCTTTTTCTTTTCTTAGCTTTGACCGCAGGTGAACCATTCTCTTCTGTGCTCGCGGCTCGATAAGCTCCGGCGCAACATCTGCAAGATTCGCGCGGGAGTGTTGAGAGCGCACTCGCGAACGCAGGTGATGCTTTGCTTCTTTTTTTCGCAGTCAAAGAAGAGGATGTTGAGCTAATGTTAAATGCAGTGTTGTTGGAGTCACCGCCGCGGGACACGCGCCCTTCAGTTCCGGGAGCGTCTGCCCACCCCTCGCGAGAGGCTGCTTTTCGCGATAGGCTGCTTTTTTCAATGATGACTGTGTGCAATGGTGCATATGTGTGCGCTGTTCCATTCACGGACTACTGGGCTACCGCCTCGATGGCGGCGGGCAGCCATCTTCTCGGCTGTATGCGAAGCAATCAGCGCGTTCGTTGTTGTCCGTGTTGCTTAAGTCGCCGAACTCGCAGGTGTCAACCCCCTTTCTTTTGGGTTCGAGAGGGATACGAGGCTAGATAAGAGTCATGGTAAGCGCTAGAACACCCTTGAGAACGGTGGCATATGTTTAGTCAAGCTTGCTTATGACAAGTATTGACTAAATATACATTGCAGGAACAGCGCTAATCGCCGTATATGTCGAATTCTGTCAACCATCAATACAATGCCGATATTCTCTTCTCCGTAACGAACGAACTTCCGAGGCTTCATGCCTACGCAGAACCAGCCCGCAGCCGACTGTCTGAGGGCCGCAGCGACGGGCTTCTTCGAGAGAGGTATAACAAGACCCATGTCGCATTGTCTTCTTCAGTCCGAACGTTGCCAGATACCGAACGGTATTTTCCACCTGACTGCTTGTTTATCGTCCTGGAGAGCACTATCATGGAGTATTCTACTCCGTCTAGCATTCCGAAAGCTCGCGCTTATCAGCTAGAGATGCTTAATGCTAGCCTGCAAAAGAATATAGTAATTGCGATGGACACCGGTTCTGGCAAAACCCATATCGCAATCCTGCGTATGAAGACGGAGGCTGAACGTGAACCCCGAAAGGTCTCTTTACTATCTTCAACGTTTTCCATTTGTTCTAATCGCATAATTTCTTGCATTAGATCTCATGGTTTCTAGCGCCCACTGTAGGCCTCTGCGAGCAGCAGCGCGACGTGGTTCGCGCTTGTCTTCCTGTCCCTGTCGGCTTAATCTCTGGTGCTCTCGAGCCAAACCAGTGGACAGATCCGCAGCTATGGAAAGACGCCCTTTCAACGCACCGCATTATTGTCTCAACGCCGCAGGTCCTTCTCGACGCACTCCGGCATGGCTACATCAACCTTGGATGCGACATTGGACTCCTCATATTTGACGAAGCGCACCATGCCACAGACAAACATCCGTATAATATGATCATGCGCGAGTTCTACGATATGTGCAAACCGAGGACTGGTACTCTCGTATGCTCCTCCCATGAAGACACAAGGCCTCTTGTACTTGGGCTGACCGCGAGTCCGATTTTCGGTAGAAACGTCAACAGAGCATTTGAGTTCGTTATTCTTTCCGTTTCTCTATTTGAGACTCATCAATTGATAAAAGGAAAATCGAGTGTAATCTCGATAGCATTATTCTTGGTCCGCGAAGGACGCGCAATGAGCTTACCAAACATGTCCACCGCCCAGTCTTCAAGTATATTCTGTATCCGCCGTTATCTGACGCTCTGGACCCATTGGATAACGCCAAAAATGTTTTCGCACTTTCAACTGTCGTCAAAGCTCTTGATATCCAAAAAGATCCAACTGTGCTTGCACTGCGTCATGAACTCGCCAAAGCTGCTAATCCTGCAGACGCCAAACGCATCGACCAACTTCTATCTCACGCTGTCGACAGAGGTGACACATTCGTACACAAAGGCATGCGAGACTTCCTGCGCACAGCCAAAGAGCTTTGCGCAGACCTCGGGCCGTGGGCTGCGAACTGGTACGTCATCAGCGTTGTTAACAAGGCTCTGAAGGGCGGTGCGGATGCGCTTCACCTCTTTTCCGAGCGTGACCACAACGAAAAGGCGTATCTGCAAAATATTCTCCGCAGCATCGAGCTCATCGAGGTTTCGTATGATCCCTCCGATATCGTACGTGCTTGCTCGTCGAAGGCAAATGAGCTGATTGCGTGTTTGTTGCGCGAGAAGGAAGATTCAGAGGCATGCGGGGAGGCATATAGTGGAATCGTCTTCGTTACGCGGCGCGATGGCGTACTCGCACTATCAGAGGTCCTTGCGAATCATCCATTGACTCGGGATGTATTTACTACTGGAGTTCTGCTCGGGGGCTCGGAAAGCACCAAGAGGAAAGCGTTCCTTGACATTACACGTATGCTACTCACGCAAAAGCAAAGGGATGTACTGGCTGAGTTCCGAATCGGTGAAAAGAATTTGGTGGTTTCCACTGCCGTCGCGGAAGAAGGTATCGATATCCAGGCGTGTGGGAACGTCATCCGATGGGATCTTCCGCAAAACATGGTCAGCTGGGCGCAAAGCCGGGGCCGTGCCCGTCGAAAGCAAAGCAGCTTTGTCTTGATGTTCGAAAATGGTGGCTGTCATTCTCACCTGATACAGAAGTGGGAGAACCTTGAAGCGCAGATGGTCGATGCATACCTCGATGAGCAGCGGCTCTTAAAAACTCTCGTAGACAAGGAAGAAGACGAGGATAAAGGTGATGAGCATCTTGAGTTTAGTGTTCCTTCGACAAGGTAGGTTACAGCTTGCTCGATCTTCTCGTTTGACTCCAGACTTCGTTTGTTTATTAATCTTGTGCAGGGCCAAAGTTACTTTACACTCAGCAATTTCACATATTGCTCATTTCTGCAACACGCTCCCCAGCACTATGCGTCCTGACATTCAGCCTGCGTACGACATCGAGCCACCCGATTATCCGATAGGTTACCACTCGTTTTCGCCAGAAACCAAGCAGGGCGCGAACTTGATGCGCAACCCAGGGCCGTACGGAGCTAAACTCACGCTTCCTAGACTTATTCCATACGATAAGCGAATCTACAAGACAGGAGTGGTACATAGGACAAAGCAGGCTGCTCGACGTCACGTCGCGTATATGGCATACGTTGCATTATACCACACGGGACTACTCAACGAGCATCTCCTCCCTCTCAGTGGGTCAACGTTGCCGCTCCATGACGAAGAGATTCAAAAAGTCCTTAAAGCTGTAGAAATTCACGAGAGCTCAGGCAGTGTAAGGGAGCAGATGGATCCTTGGAGTTTACTGCTTGGTAGCAACGCTGACGGTGACGAGGACCAGTGGTGGTCGAATAAGCTCATCATTGAAGGAGTCGGCACAGTCAGCATTGTGATGCGCAGGCAACTACCTCGATTGGACTTTTATTCTGATGCGCTACCTGACCTTTATGGCCCTCGACAAGTCGTAATTCACCCGGGCAGTAAAGTGAAATTGTCCCCGAAAGATACTATGGCAGCAAAATGCTACACACGCAGATTATTCTCTGTTTTCTCCGGCAACAGGCTCGACTGGAATAGCCTTGACTATTCGTATCTCTTTCTGCCACCGGAAGAGTGTCCAGTCGATATCTGGGAACAGCGCAGGTCGTGGGCTGATAGCGTACGTCCAAACGATGATGATTTCAGTGCTCGCGATCGGCCCGTGATAAATGCTAATGTTTTCGGGGAACATTATACCTACCCTTCGGATATCTCCATGGTAATGGCGGGACTCAGTCTTTATAGGTTCCAAAGCTGGAGGAACGATAAACTCACTATGGAGGAAAAACGGTTGGTTCGCGAACGATATTCTTGCTTTGAAGATTTAGAAGTCACATATCCCTTGATCGTAGCTCAACCCTTACAAAGCCAGTCGTATGTCATGCGATCTCCGGAGCATATGCCTGTGCAGCAAGCCAATGTCATTTTAATCCCATCTCTTACATCCGTTGTTCTGGACAACGAGGTCAACATCATGCTCGGATTATTCCTCCCTTCCATCCTTCGCACCCTATTCATCAAACTCATCGCTGTTAGTCTTCAGAGTACAATACTGAGTCGTGCTTCGCCGTCGCGGTACATTCCACTAGACCTCGTCCAGACGGTACTTATGGGACCCTCCGTCGATGCACACTTCGGCTACAAACGCCTTGAAACACTCGGTGACGCGGTCCTGAAGTTTATCACCAGCGTGCACTTACTCGCTGAGCATCCAAACTGGCCCGAAGGCTTTCTGAAGAAGCGCAAGGTTCATGCTGTGTCGAACGCCTACCTCGCGCAATCTGCTATTGGAAAACGGCTTTATAATTGGATGATTCGTCGAATTTTTCGTGTCAGAAAATACGGAGACGAACAGTCTCTCATGGAAAAGGAATCAGACTTAGTCGGGGACGGGTCCGTTACAGATGCTGGCGAGGATCCGGAAGTCATTGCCGGTGAAAATGATTGTTTGGTTGAGGGAAACGAGTCTTCTACAAAGGAAACTAATGCCCTCGCCAAGCTGTTAACGAAAACACTCGCAGAGGTCATTGGGGCCCTTATAGGTGCTGTCTACTTGAGCGGTGGCTTCGACAGCAGCATCGCGTGCGCAGATGCATTCGATCTCAGGATTGGCAGTGCGTGGAAACCGCTGTCCACGAGGGTCTCGGCCATCCTCGCTCGCGTCGAACCCCTCCAGGACGCGCCTATTCAATTCTCGTACCCAGAGTCTATTATCGGGTACACCTTCACGCATAAGCTGCTTCTTGTCGAAGCGCTCATGCATGCGAGTTGTCAGAGTGACCTCCCAAGCATCTCGTACGAGCGCATGCAGTTCCTCGGCGATGCGCTCCTCGACGTGCTCGTCACTGACACGCTCTTCCGCGCAGGCGAGCACAACATAGGCTCAAACGCGGGGGTACAGTGCGGCGCTTATACACCTAGGCAAATCCACGACCTCAAAGCGGCGCTCGTTAGCATGCATTTTCTCGCTTTCGTGTGCCTGCGCGCGCACGTCGTGCTCGACGCGTCGATGCCGCGCTGGGACGTCTCGCGCGCGCTCGCAGTACGCTCTTCGGGAAAACACAATGTACATCTCATGCAATGTCTGCTGCACTCAAGTGGGGCGCTGCTGGATGAGCAGCGCGACGCGCTCGCGCGTTTTCAGCGTTGGAAAGAAGAAATAGAGCGCGATCTTGAGGGCGAGAATACGTTCCCCTGGGCGGTGCTCGCGCGCTTGCAGGCGCCGAAGTTCCTGAGCGACATCGTGGAAAGTCTGGTGGGTGCAGTATACCTCGACAGCAATGGTGACATGGACGCGGTGCGCGGTGTGCTGGAGAGACTAGGGATGATGTCCGTGCTGCGGCGCGTCGTGCGCGAAAGAGTAGACGTGCGACACCCGGTGTCTCGTGTCATTGAATGGGCGGGGAAGCATCAGCTAACGGAACAAATAAAGTGGCGGGTAACCAGAGACGGCGGTAAGATATCGTGTACACTCGTGGTGGAGGGTGTTGAGCTTACTTCGGCAACGGAGAGACATAATGGGAAGGCAAGTGAAGACGACGTGCGTTGCCGTGTAGCGGAAGCGGGCATTAAAATGTTGTTCGACAAGTACGGCGGCACCGACGTTGACGAGTTCTAGAAGCTGTGGGTTTTAAATTGAGGTACATACTCTGTTTCCTCTGTCATTTCTTGCAGCCTCTAATTCAACTCTTCCGTTGCTTGCTCTTGGTGATCACCAGCTGAACGAAGAAGCGAAATAGTCGCAGCTAATTATTCACTGTACCATTGTACAATCTGTCACATCCGTCTAAGCGAAGGCAATAAGAAATACTTGAAGTGAATATGAGAAAACTGGTTGCATGTGCGCCACGATGCATTGAAGTATCTGACAAGGAAGCAATAACGAACGAACACACGAAACATTGTAGAAAGCGTCTCTCACGAGAATAGCTTCGTCTGTTGTCTGTCTGTGAACTGGAATGACCTTCGAGATTTTTAAAATCCTTTCCGAATGTGAATGGGAACGAGCGCGGTGATGAGACAATGCAAGAGGTTTAAGAAATAAATCCCAGTTATAGAAAAAAGATATATTTATTAGAATTGACCGTAGTCGAATGTTATCTTCAAGACTTTGATATTCCACAATAACTCTGTTTGATATTCACAGAGAAACCATACTTGCGCTACTGCCCCAAATATTCGCTCTCCTTCCAATGATAAATCCAGCGGTTTACATCTTCTGCGCCCATTTCCTCTGCATCTCGTAATACCTCCGATACCTTGCATGATTTTATACACGCGAGCCTTGCGACTTTCAAAGGCTCTATGTTCTCGCCGACGCGATCCTTTGCCGATCGGAAGAACTTGAGAAAACGAAGCGCTGGGTTCTGACGAAAAGCATCCTCAAGCTGATTGTTGTCTCCTGATCCGATGACAGAGCGAGAATGCTCAAGAGCCGCAAGCCATTCGCCATAGGAAACCACAGGTAAGTTCAATTTTTTGGAGAACTCAGTGATGATCGAAGTCCATTCCACTGGACGAGGGTGCACAAGATGGAGAACAGACTCCTCGCTGTGCAGCATCTCGACGATGGCACCCGCTGCTATGTTAGCCGACAGCCACGATACAGTCTGCGGCATGCATCAGTGAACCACAATTTGTCTCAGACGTCTCTTGCTTACTCCTTCCGCACCAGGAATTTTCTTGAGTGCAACGCTAGACTTGACCAAGCTTGGGAACCACTCGTGCGTGTTCCACGACCCGCTAGGTCCCCCAGTTAGCTGGCCAGGGCGCACGACAGTCGACTTCAACGGTGTTTCTTTGGCGGCGATTTGAAGAATCTGCTCCGATACCCACTTGGATTCACCATAGCCACTTCCCAAGGCGCTGTCCGGTGACTCAAACGCCTCTTCTAGCGCGAGCTTGTCTCCGTCGTAGTCTCAAAAATCATGAATTCTTAAGACCGAGAGGACGGTGCATTCAATGAAGAAAAGAGACTGACTTTGGAAGACTCCGATCGAGCTTATGAAGAGGAAGCAGGCTGGCTTGGCACCGTGGCCACCCAACAAGAAATCGATTAAGCTGCGAACGCTTCTAATATTTGTCTCGAAAGATGTGACTGCGTTATTGAAGTTCACCCTCCACGCTAACAGGAAGAAATGAAGGAGCCCGTTAGTCGCCACTTCTTAGATAACGTCAAATTTTAAATTCACCATTGTGGATGATATGCGTCACCGACGATTGCAACTTGGATAGCGTCAGCCGCACAAAACCGAACGAACATGGAAAGCGCTCACTTCTGTGAAACGCTCCGCACCGATGCCAAAGTCGGGTTTGCTCGCGTCTCCTTCGAGAAGCCTCAGTTTGGTATCGTCTAGAAGTTTCAGCTCAAGGTTTTCCCTTTCAAATGTCTTCGCAAGCCTCTCTTTTACAGAGCCATCGGAAGAAGGCCGAGATAAGGCATACACGCGTACTGTCGACGAGCTTTGGATGAGTTTCGCGAGGATGTTCGACCCAAGCGAGCCTGTGCCTCCAGTAAGCACAACCACGTCTCCCGAGTGCGCCTGAGCAATGCCGGTCTTGAACGCAGGAAACGCAGACGTATACTTGTCCACCAAAGCAAGAAGCTCGGATTTCTTTACGTTCTTATCTTGACCCGCTACGACCGTACCCGCAACGTTGGACGAGATGTAACTCGCGAGGCTGGCAATGGTGGGATGATCGTAGACGAAGCTTGTCGACAAACCGCGGGCGACGTTGGTATGGGACTCGCTTAGGGCTCGGAGGACCGTGTTGCGTACCCACGTCGCCTGCAAACTGTAGGCTTCTAAGCATCAGAGGTCTCGGTATTGAGCAGTTTTACGCACCTGTCCAAACCATGTTGAAAGAGGTCTACATTGTCTCCTATCGCATTCACGTCGGTCTTCATTGTGCGCTCCATGATACCTCTCACAAATCTACTAGCGGATGATTGGGACCAGTCTTCGGGGCGATCGATATCCTCCTGAGTGCTTTCGGCGACGGCCTCGTATAAAGCCTCAATTTCTGGAGCATATTCGTTGATGACATGCTGCCGACGTAGAGTCGCCTTCGCAGTATACATGAAAGGCTTCGCTGTGGACGTGACGATGATCATCTGAAGTAGGGCTCACGGTTATGTAAAAGCTTCTTATTGAATTTACAAGATACTTGCCTCTTTGAAGATCCGAGAATGGGTAGGCGCGAACGCGTTAAGTTCCTCGATCGACGGCCTGTATTCTTTTTCATACGCGGAACGAGAATTTATCAGAAGAACGCACCATATCGCGTTCCGGAACTCGATAAGCTTTGACGAATCAGATGGGTCGAATGCATACGGCTGGCTCGGCTGAATGAGCACGCCGCATTGAAATCGCCCGCGCCCAAAAAATAAAGCAGCCTCAACCAAGGCGTTTTGGTTGAGCATACTCTCTTTGAATTACATTTCAGCTCGCTGGTACAAGCAACCGAAAAACGACTTGCCTAAAGGACCCGGGTTTGTCTTCTCACCCGTCGAATGCATGATCTGGTCATCCACCCTACCGACAAGTCTGTAGTATCCCGGCTTAGTAGGATGAGGAGTGACGAGGTCGCTTGTCGCGAAGGCGTCTCTACCATTGACCTGATTGTTTATGACATTCGGCCTGTAGGAGTCCGTGGCCTATGCAAAAGTCCGTAAATAAAAATAATTCAATCAAAAATGAGATGAACTGACAATTACTACGACTTCGAACTCGTTGTTTCCATTATCCTCGAAATGTACCACGCGATTGGAAGAAAATCTGAAATATTCCCAATCCTTCCCTGGTGGCTCTGCGAAAAAATTAGTATATTAACGGAATAATAGCAATGCACGATGGAGGCCTACTAGGAAGGATTTCGCTGACGCCGCCGGTTTGGGTTCTGCAAGAGCGTGAGAAGGCAGCGAGATAGAGCCAATAGAGGCTTACGATGCATAGGTCAGAAATACATTGACTCCTTTCGAGGATAAAAGGTCTCCAGCACTCTTATCCAAAGGAGCACCGCCGTATATCTTCCCACTAAATTAGCGGACCCTTCTGGAGGGAATTGACAAAGAAGAAACGCACAACTCCGTTTATCTTTGACATTGCATCTACATAGGCCGGGTTTCGAGACCATGCCTAGGGTATTGATGAGATGTCATAGATATCCTTTTGAATATACAATAAGATACCTCAAGGAAGCTCGGAGGCGCAAAAATATAATCTGCTTTCGTTAGGAGTGCGCCCACAAACACATTGACTGGGTTTGGCACGATAGCCGGAAAATGGGGTTTGAAGAAAGCCATTGTTACCCCAACAGTTGCCTAAAAAAAGTATTTAGAGGAGAATTTAAAACGTAAAACGAGAAATTTCGCACAGGAAATTTTAGAGGCAGAAGGCTCATCGCGTGAAACATAGGGACACAATGGCAAGCAACTATGCATTCTCTAATTTCGGTTTCTCCGTGGGCTTCAAAGTAGGATTTTTAATCTTTCATCGCGGTCAGCAATTGAAACATAGACGTACAGGTTGGCGGGGTTATCTAGAATAAAGCTCGGTGTGTCCAGTATATGGGTTTGGGGAACGAAGTAGTTCCTTGGATAAGCATATTAGTATAAATACTACCGGAGTCCGAGAAAAGCCACGATACCTGAAGAATGGTATATGACAGCGGCGGTATCCATATCCAACCGAGCAGACGAGACAGTTTTGAATTTAGAGTCGAATCCTTGAACAGGAAACAAGTCCCGGAACACCGGCATATCAATCTTTTGAAATTTCATTGTGTCGTTGTCTACCAGTTTAATCGAGCTGTCTGCAAGACCTTGAACAGATACCTCCGCAGACACCAAAAGGTGCAAAGCCTTAGTTTCCGATAAAAGAGCTGCGACCGCCCGCGGGCTGTTCCGAGTGGAGATAGGGAAAACGGTCCAGCCTGTCCTGAGAGCACCAATAATGGTACAGAAAAACGTGATTGTATCTTCAACCGAAACGGTGAGCCAAAAGAAAAAGAGAGGAAACGGAAACAAAAAGGAAGCATAAGACGCGAACCAGACGATGCCAGTATAGCGATGACTGGAGGTTTTCCGATTGGAGTCAGGCCCGGAATAAGCTCTAGATCTACCCGTTCGCGCACGTAACGAGTAGCTCGATGCATTCCTTGTACACCTTCGCCCATGGTTATTGTTCTCACGGAGTCATTGGCGTTCTCGAAAACGAAAAGCGGGTAATCGCGGTTATGACTGTAGTGCCAGTCGTATAACTCTGGGATGCTAAGAGACTTGTCGACGGGAGGCCGAGAAAATGTAGGAGACATTATTTGGGAGACTTTCAGTATACTGCCAAATGTTGGACGGATTGTTTCCTCAGGGGGCCAGAGTCTTAAACCTATGCGACACTTATCATTCATCAAAGAAGTCTAGATCATCTGTGACATGTTCAGACAGAGATATCTCACGACGAGAAAAGAACTCCACGAAGGGGGTATCACGGCGAGGTCTGCGAGTCAGACAAGGAAGTACTTCGGCTCAAGATGTATCATTTCATATGAGAAGGTTCGGACTCGGAGACTCGGAGAATCGCGATGCTCACAATCTCGTAGCCCCTCTACATCAGCCTTGAATGGAAACCAACATTCCATTCCGTAAAGAGTTGCCGGGTTTCAAACAATGAAACACAGGATTGATATTCCCTCGTTTATTTTTTGCTTCTTATCCTCGGGGCGCCCCTGAAGCTTATCTTCTCTGCTTCTGCTGCGAAGATGTAGGCGAGCTAAGGAGAAAGTTTGGAAATTGTGATGTCGGTTCGAGGATCAGTACCCGATTGAGGAATGCTGAGGAACAACGATATCGCCGGTCTAAGGAAGCTATGATTTCGCCGAGACGTCGGAGCATGGGCTGGCAGGAATCAAAATCAGTCTATCTGCGAAATCACGATGTTTAAATAATATGAAATTCGAAAAGACACGGCCGGCATCTTACATTGTGTCCGTTGCAATCACCGCACTCATGTCGTCGAGCTAGGAATGTCGTGTAACTTACGTGTCAGCTCTGGTTTATGACCATCATGCCATTAATACCAGATTCTAGTGCAGGTGATGAATCTGTGTTTAACTTCCGCGAGCGAAAATGTGCACAGCTGAGTGGAGACGCCAGTGCTGTTTGTATTCTGACTTGCGTTCGTGCATCTTTAACTAGCCATTGGGATGCAACGACCATCGAATAAAACAGAGGACAGAGCGGACTGAAATTGTAACTAAAAACACATACTCATCACGCGCGCAGTTCATCCTCCTGCATATCCTCACTGAACACCGTGTTTCTACCTGTCACCACCACTGCACCTTCCTCACCCTCGGAAAACTTGAAGGAGGAATCAAACAATCGCAATTACTGCAAGGTCTGCGGGGGGCAAAGTTTTAGCTTAAAGAAAGGAAAACAGAGCTGGCTTACCTGGGCGAAACCTACATCCGAAAGCGATTTCAACTCCGCGTACATTATCCCATGCTGCGACCGTCCCTTAGCCTTGCACCCGTCATCTACCGCATTCCCCTATGACAGCAATGGATCGCAGACTACTGGATTCGCAAGCGATATTTCCCCCCTCACTGACGAATAGCTTGAGAGTACAAAAATTGCAGACCTGTATGAAGGGATTAACATAATGACTAGAATAGAGAAATACAACGAAACGCACCTTAGGCCTACAATTTACACTGTTGCAATCCGCTAAAAGATATCGCCTTGTTAGAGATATCGGTTTCCAGGTGGGCTTGCCTGAGGAATGCACAGGCGAAGTCCTGTAGACGCGTATGCCCCTTTTCCTGCGGATGCAGTCTTCCTGGCAGTCTTCTTGGACGTCCTGGCAGCGACAGACTTTGTTGGCACCTTAGAGAAAGGAACCAGCAAGGAAAGCAGACTTGAGTGTCATCTCGAGTGAGTCTGGCGTTGGTTCGCGAGTGGGAAATCCGATTTGCGAGGTGAGGGGACGACCAGACAGTGGAGAACGACAATGGAATGGTGGCCGCAAACTTCGAGCCCGCAAATAGTAGTTAGTGATTGTCGTACGGAGTTTGAATTACGATTCCTCAAAGGGAAGCGTTCTTTCACACTTAGCATTTTCACCAGCAGTGGCTGTGTATTTTGTCACGGTCACAATACAAAAAGTGGCCCGGAAAGTGCCGTAAGTGTACAAAAAGTGTACAAAATATTTTGTTACAGGGGGGGTCAACATAGCCACATAGCACCGCCACAGGTCGCACTTTTCGCTACGTATTTTCACGTTTTTGATTTATTTTTTGCTCGTGTCTCCTTTTTTTCTTTTCCGCTGGTATGGCCTGTGTCTAGGCTACATTTGCATGTAAAAATGATGTGTTTATGTTGTACCTGTACTTCATGAAAAATCGATATGTTGTGCACACGCTGCGTGACACGTGGTTCAAGCCCTTCCCCCCGCCGTCCTTGTCCGTTTGATCAAGACTGGACATCTAAAAGCCTCGGTGCTAATACCGCCATCTCTGACTGGTTGCAATATTATATGACAGTGGTAAGCTGAATATCATCGAAGCATGACGAGTGGTGTGCTCGGGAGTTGGTCTGCATATAGCGTAGCCTTGCAAAGTAAACTGAGTTCGAAAATTTTCAACCTCTTCTTATGTCAAAACTATATTTTCCCGGTTATGTACATCATGTCTATCTATGTGACGTGTATTTATTTTTGCACTCGGAGTGTTGGCCACCGACGTCGAACATGAAAATACTGTGTTGAAGCACGTCTTGACGATGCCGGTGCTCTTTTGGCGTGCGCGCGCGCTACGTTTGCCGCGGTGGGCATCTAGCCCACATGTCCAAATCGCGAAACCTCACTGAAGAAGTACGACGCGCTGTCCATCAGGTTGAACTCACTGCTACAGCCAGGATCACCGTTCGTCGGGTTTGTCGAGCTGGATGACTCACCGCCGTCGGAGCCGGCAAATGTCGACGCAAAGAGCTCTTGTGCATGTGTCCATGGTTCAGCAAGTTGGGGGGGGGGGGGGAGGAGTGTGAGGCTCGAGAGCTCCGTCTGCGCGTTGGGCCAGTTATCTCGCAGCGTCAGTGACGTCGGGTAATGGCTCGTCTAGAAAGGGGTGGAGCGGGTGGAGAGCATCGGGGGTGAAGAGTCCCTGCGCGAGGGCAACGGGGACAGCGAGCGGGAGAGGGAGAAGAGCCTGAGGCGGACCCGGAGCGCGCACGAGTGGAGGGCAGGCACTGCACATTATGACGTACCAGTAGCTTTGCCGAGAACAAAGAAAGCGAGCTATACGTCATAGGAATGGCGGAAACGAGCCGGCCCTTGTCAAGCAGATCGAGCTTGCCGTCGTTGAGATAGTTGATGATCGACTGACACAACTGTGTCTCTAGTCGACGGAGTGCGCAATGGGCGCGATCGATGGCAAGAAGGACATGCGCAGATTGTCATCCTGGACCGCTGATCCATGGGAGGGGTGCCCGACGAGGAAAAGAGACCTTTAGTAGGTACTGACTTGTTCTCGTATTTAGTTCTATACAAATAATAAGAAAATTGCATGCAAAAAGAATGAAACTGCGACACTTGCTTGAATTCTCCAGCGAGTCCGGGATCGCTACTGTAGATCTCTGCGAACTGCTCCGGCGTAGACCCTGCATTTTCGATGTCCTAGCTTCATTGCACCTGCGGTGACATCGAGCTGCAAAAGCCAACCATTATTAAATCTCTCGTATATCACTTCGCAGTTGACAAAATCAGAGCAGGCCTTGATGATGATTCGCATCTCTCTTACATCTTATTCTCATTGATCTCGTTCGCCCACCGACAAGTCCTCATTGTGCGATGCCCGCCACTCCGCATCGGGGCCTGCAGGTCCCGCGCACAACTTCCAGCTTGCCCTCTGTCGGAGCGACGGACACGTCGTTGCTGACCAGCCGCTCCTGTTTCGAATTGGCGATGGTTGCGTGATAGCTTGAGGAAAGGCCATAATTGTCTATGACTGACAGCGCGAAGACTTCATGTGTTACGATCAGGTCTGTCAGCAACAATGATAAGCGAGATCAGCAAAAGAAGAGACAGAATGAGACTGCTATCTATTCGCACCATTCAAGTTCCACACAAGCGTATCACAATATCTATGGTGCTCGACATCGAACTCGAGACGTATCGGGGCGAGCTGCTCCACGCGTTTTGCCTCGCCCGGCCTTAGTACTCCAGGCACCTTCAACCCCTCGCGCCGCTTTGCCTTCTTTCTGCCGCCCTTGCGGGACGTGCGGATATACAAGATCAAGCTTCTACTTCAGACGGCGCGCGGCGACCGCAGCCTCGACCCGCCCGTCGTGCTCTCACCAGCACGCACGCCCGCCCGCAGGCCCCGCCGCGAGCTCCGCATTCGCGCGCCCAGCCATCCCGCGGAGGCGCTCCTCGTACGCGCGATCTGCCGCCATCCATCCCTGGACTTCCGTGATCTCGCCCGAGGACAGCTCCCGGATATACGCGCGTGCCCCCACGAGCGGCACCGCCGAAACGCGCGTCACGGACGGGCTGAACTGCACGTTCGCGGGAAGCGGCGGTAGGCCGGTGGCGGACGCCGTGCTGCTACCCATTGGGCGTGGTGACGCGATTCGTGGGGACGGAGGGTGTAGGGCCACTACTCGAGGACGAACCGCTCGTTGTGGTCGGCACCTCAAGATGTGGTTGGACCTGATTCTGGCCGTGCGAGGGCGTTGGTGTGCGATTTTGCAGCTGCGGGGCGTGCGGCTAGGTTGGCGTGCACGGGTACTCCATATTGTGTTCACGATCTGGCTTAAACCAATCGTGTCTGTACTACAGACACGAGCTTCTAAGCCAATTTTTTTTCTTCTTCCCGGTTGAGGGTATGCGGTCGGTGTGCGCGAGGGTGGGCGGCGACGAGGACAAGGGAGGGCGGCGGCGAGGACAAGGGCGGTGGCGGCAGCGGCAGCGAGGACGATGACGATGACGAGAGGGGTGATGGTGGTGAAGAAGAAGAAAGGACTGAGGAATATAAAAGGCGATTTTGAATTCCGAACTTCCCGTATGCCGCCGCCCTCTCTTTGTTTCTTTGTTCTTTGTTTCTTTTTCCTCCTTGGTGGGCGCTGACGCGCCGCACACCAGCCAGGTCGAGCTGACGGCCACGCTGTAGTGCAGCGGCACGCGGCGCATTGAGCAGATCGCGGAGTACCCCGACGACGGCGACAAGTATCAACGCGCCGTGTAAGGAATAGAGACACGTGCGTGAGTGCGCGCCCCCGCCGATCCCTCTCGTCCGACCGAATGATTGCCCCGTGCGCGTGTGCACCCCCCAGACTATCAGCCCGCATACGCGCGCAATGCGTGGCAGGAGGAGCGCGCGTCCTGGCGCGCCGTCGTGCAGCTCAACCTCCTGCGCTCCGTCAACCTCACTTCAGGCACCCCCCTACAGAAGACCTATTAGGTTAGACTTGCCCATAGGAAGTAGCCACCTAGGAGGTCCTGTTTGGTTATATGAATCCCATGGCTGTTGGGCGTGCCCATATGCTTGGGCACGCCCAATTGAGGGAATTCCCAGGAGTATTTCAGGGTCTTTGGGCATGCCCATCCATGGGGAATCCCATAACTTGTCACTGGCTGTCAGGGGGGCCTGGTATGGGATTTCCCAGATAGTTGGACCTAATTGTAGAAATATTTTCCCTGTTGCATGCATTGTATCTAGCATTATATTAGTATGCTGTAGTACTAATTACGGCCTGGGCTACGGTTTGAACTGGTTTGGGCTATATGGAGGTTGGTTTAAACAGGGTTGGATGCAGGTTGGTTTAGATCAGCCACTGGCAGGGCATTAATACCCTGATCCTTTCGGACCATGGCATGCACTTATACATTGTTTTGTGTACATATACCCCACTGGATTAGGGTATTCTCGAGTACAGACATCCACAAGGATGCTGTTGTTGGCTCTCCAAAGCCATTCGGGAGGGCTTGTTAAGCTGTTCAATTGGCAGTAGTGACAGGTGGTGCGTACAAAGGGTAGGGACGTAATCAACACAGGCTGAAACCTTGCTAAGCGGTGCATACAAAGGGCAGTGCGTACACTGCCCATCACTACTGCCGATTGAATGGGTTAGCAAGGCTTCAGCCTGTGTTGATTACGTCCCTGCCCTTTGTTATTTAACAAAGGGCAGGGACGAAATCAATGTGGGCTGAGGGTTCACTAAGCCATTCAATTGGTTATTAGGAATCCACAAAGGTAATTCTTATAGCAAAGCAGCAGCACAGAGTGATCACACAAATCAGAGGCTTCAGATGAGTAAGAAAAAAAATGTCACAATCATGATGAACTACAGTGCTGAGTAAGACAGAGGAAACATTACTAATTGACCATGAGAGACCATAAGTGACCATGAGTAATACTAATTATCTAATATCAGTAGTAGTGACTGGCAGTGTGTACAAGGACACCCATCCTTGGGCATCCTGCAAAAAGGTGTACTCCTGAACATCGTACTGATAAAAGGAGCCTTAAGGAAGGAATTAACTTAATAAATGTTTGAGATAACCGCCGTGAGTTTTGCAGTTCTGCCTCCAACTAAGTGTCGAACTATTCTTCCAATACATGTTGAGTCTGGGCAAGGGGAAGAAGGCGGGATGTCATGTGGATGTGCTCTTGCCGATCCATTGGTTTATTGCCAATGTCGAGACACAAGAGCACATCCAAATGACGGCTCATCATCTTCTCCTTGCCCATATTCAACATGTGTTGTAAGAATAATTCAACATTTAATTGGAGGTAGAACTGCAAAACTCATGGCAACTGTTTTAATAATATAAAGTTCATTCCTTCCTTAAGGCTCTTTTCATCATTACGACGTTGAGGAGTACATTTTGCTGCAGGCCATCTTTGGGCATGCCCACATCCCATCTTTGGGTGCGCCCACATCCCATTTTTGGGCATGCCCACTCTCTGGGCGCGCCCATAATTCATTTTTGGGCGTACCCACTCTTTGGGCGTGCCCACAATTCATCTGGGCGCGCCCACTTCATTTTTGGGCGCACCCACTCTTTGGGCGTGCCCACAATTCATCTGGGCGCGCCCACTTCATTTTTGGGCGCACCCACTCTTTGGGCGTGCCCACAATTCATCTGGGCGCGCCCACACTTCATTTTTGGGCGGACCCACAACTCATCTTTGGGCGGGCCCACAACTCATCTTCGGCTTCATCCTTGTGCATGCCCATGAACAAGATAGATAGCAAGATAGAAAATAATCAGACTATAAGCAAGGCTGCTTACTAATCTACTCCATACCCTGCCACATTCACCAAAACCCGAACGCTACGAAGACCTTGACACTAAACTAATTAATCATGTCCGTGCACATATCTGTCTTCAATAGCAGGGTTGTAGACCTGCCCATCTTCAATATCTGGATCATTTGAGAGCGAGCCCCCTCCCCACACGTGAACACCATTTACTGTGTAGCCAGGAGGGATACCGACCATCTCACCTGTCGCCGGGTCAACGTATCTCCAGAATTCATCAGTACGTCTACGCTCGCCACGATGCGGCGGCAGTCCCGGGACACGACAGGCTCCGTTCCCATCCGGATATTGCCACTCGTAGCTAACCAAACCGTCGTGCGCATCAAACTGGGGTTCAGAAGAATCCCCAATGCGCGGCCGCTTGGCAGGTGGCCCTTCTCCGTCATCCTCGGAGTGACGGATGCGATGATCAGCGCGCTGATCTGCGACGTGAGGTACAGAGGCCGGATTAGTCGAAAGTGGCAGCGGAGGCAGCGGAGGCGGTAGCGGAGGCAGCGGAGGCGGCAGCGGCGGCCGGGTCTGTGTGGAAGGCGCAACTGAAACGGCACGTCTGTCGGGTATAGGCACATGATTAGAGGATGGCACGGCTGATTCTGCACGTGATGCATGCTGTGACGACGCGTGGCCAGGGAGTGGCACTGTCTCCCGGTCAGGAGGCATAACGGCTGGGCGTGCAGGTGGATGATGGGCAGGAAATGAGTGCGGTGGAGCAGGGGTACACCAGCACCAGAAGGCGCCGCGTCATCATTGAGATTAGCCACCAGCTTTTGGTATGCGGCGCAGCGACTCAAAGTGAGCAGAGGGCGGCCGCTGACAGATGTAACGACGGCCTTGTCCGCATTCGCCTTGAGAACCCCAGTAGCGTATGCTAAAACAAAAGTCAGCGGCGCACTCAAAATCAATATAGGCACGTACATGAACTCATGTCGACGAATCTCATGACTTGTCCTTTAAACTCCGAAAGGTCCTCCTTATTTCGCAACGCCCATTGCTCCTTCGCGATCGCGTCAGTAGCTGCTTTCAATAGTCCGGCGGAAAAGTTCTTGGGAATTGGATTGGCGGTACCCCATGCAAACTCCCCGCAGTCAGGTACACCGACAAGACCGAGCTGGTTCTCGACAAGCCAATCGTAGAACTTTGTGAAGCTGACGGTATACTGGGACTTTGAGAGTTTTGTCCCCGAAGGATTAGCTTTTTCCCTGGCATCAAAGATACATGCTTTTCGGAGGCATTGAGTACAGAAGACAACAAAAGTAAACGACGGGGTACGCACCAGCCGAAGCATTCAGATTCTCGGAGAACAGGCTACGTCGGCCGTCACGCTCATTTATCGACCCTCTCTTCCAATATATCTTCTTCAGCAGGGGTATATCTTCGTGTATCACGATTCCGCGCGCATGTAAATCTGCGCACCTAGAAAGAAAGTTAGAGCTTTGCATGCGACTGAGCCCGACACTACGCACCTGATTACAGTCTCCAAATCATCGCCCATCTTGGACCAGAACACCTCATCTGACTTGAATGCCAGCTCGGCGATCTCGGACCCAGCGACAAAGCCAGAAGCGAGTTTCGCACTAGGATTGTTCGAAAGGTTGACCGCAAGGGCAATATAGACGGTTTCTGTCTCAGCATACTGACGCTGAGCCTACGAGCAAAGTTAGAACAGCGCGAAAGTTGAAATATGATTAACGTACAAAACGTTCAAATTCCGCCTGCCCAGGACGAAGCACGGAATCCAGTTTACTGGATGTCGTAAGATGAGTCTTCTCTATAGACTTGCACCATTCGTACTGCTCACGGAAGAGCTCTTTGACTTCTTCCGCGGTGCGTCCATCGTCTTCTGGGTGTTTCTTTTGGTAGGCCGCTAACATTTC
The DNA here is from genome assembly GCA_021029095.1 of Phellopilus nigrolimitatus. Lineage (NCBI taxonomy): Eukaryota > Fungi > Basidiomycota > Agaricomycetes > Hymenochaetales > Hymenochaetaceae > Phellopilus > Phellopilus nigrolimitatus. The sequence continues at coordinate 370,679 of JAJOHG010000025.1, forward strand.
TGCTTTGTAAACCGCGGGATCCACTTGTTCACTAGTCAGCCTCACAAATATGAATAAGAAAGAAAAAAACGACTGACTATCTTCTGGAATCGGGTTGTGCGCCGAGTACCAGCTTTGCCAGACATTGAACGGGTTTGAGTCGCGCGTCTCCCTCGAAAAGAAGCCAAAATGCTTCAAAAGCACATCAACCCTCTTATTGTGCTTTGTGCTAATCTCGCGGAGCACTTTGTGGAATTCACTATAGGCCGCATCACAATCAGCCTTAGCAGCAGCTGACAATGGCCCTGGTCTCGAATTTATATCGTCCTCATCGTCCACCTCGGACGTCCTAGCCGCCTTGGCTTCTGAAGCCTTAGAGGCCCTGCGTGAGGCCCTGCGTAAAGCCCCGCGAGAAGCCTTCTTCTTCGCTCCAGGCGTATTGTCGTCACTGCTAAGGACGGCGTCGCTTCGAGTCTCGAGATCATCTTCTTCATCCATTTCCTCTTGCGACATCACTCGCCTCTTCTCAGGAACACTCAGCCTCCTCTTCTCCGCACGGTTGGCAGTAGTCGCGTAGTCATCAGACGAACAATTTCCGTCGTCATCGTCATCGTCTCCGGCTCCGTCTTCGGCTCCGGCTCCGTCTCCGTCTCTGTCTCTGTCTCCGTCTCCGTCTCCGTCTCTGTCTCCGGCTCCGGCCCCGTCATCGTCGTCGTCGTCGTCGTCGTCCTCAGCGCCATCATGCCTGCGAGGGTCGCGACCTTCAGATTCGTCAAGATCACCATCGGGAGGTATGATTTCGAGAGAAGGTGATCTAATACGAGCAGGTACGGCATCGCGATCCGTGACTAAAGTAATTTGTTAGTTTTTGTATAATAGACTACCGAATTCACTCACCACCGGGTTGTAAGTCGGGATCTTCAAGTTCGTATCCGCGCAGACGAAGAAACCAAGCCACCAAGCCATTTGCTGTCGATCATCTCCGTACACACCTCTCAGATCAGCTAAAAGCTTGTCCGATGCAATGCGACTCGTTGCTCCCTCGTTATTCACTGGAGACGGAGCTGGGGTTGGGGAACGGAGATTTGCATGAAGCGTAGGCGAAGTCGACTGACTAGCAGAAAAGGTTTGCGGCGTAATGGGAAACGGTCTCGTCGCCGTGGGTACACGAGGTGGCGCACGTGGAAAGATTGTCCTTGTCACGACGCCTTTATTGACGACCGTCTGCATGCGAGCGGGTAGAGGGGGTGTCTTCGGCATTTTGCCGTTAGAATGTCGATGGTAGTGACTGCGGTATCGTAAATTGAATGGATCCTGCTCAAGAGCGAGTGCACTCTGTCGAACCAAATGTGAATTAGCTTAGTTGGCAGACATTAAGAATTGACTTACATCCAGTCTATCACGCGGTTCCACGGCCGCATTGCGAGCAGCCTGTTCACGAGCGGAGGCCTCTTTGCGCAATGCCAGATCATTGTCGAGGGCCTTCTTGCGCGCAGCCAAGTCACCGGCGGCGGCAATCTCTTGAGCCAGGAGTTCGGCAGCAGCATCTTCACGAGTGATCCGCTCGATAAGTTCAGCCTCTTCACGCGCGGCCTGCTCAGCGCGCGCGGTCTCTTCACGCACGGCTTTCTCGGCACGCGCGACCTTAGCCTTCTCGGCGCGCGCGGCCTTGGTCTGCGCAGCGCGCGGGGCTTTATTCTTCGCTGCGCGCGGGCTTTATTCTTCGCTGCGCGCGGGGCCTTCTCAAGTGCGCTCTGCTCAGCTTTATTGGCAGTAGTCGCTGCTACCCTGCGCTTCGGCCCCTAAAGAAACGAACAATTAGTATCGTATTGACGCAGACATAAGGACGTCACGCACAGCATATATTTTTCTCTCTGTAGCAGATCCGCTCTTGGATCTTGTGAGGAGGCCTTGGTAATCCGCGGGCCCGGCTCTAGTATCGCTCGTCTCGTTGGATTCCTTGTCGAGCTCCGTGAGCATAGCTTCGTATACAATTTGTGAAGAAACTTACTTGAGCAGCCAGTTTGCCCTTCTTTCTCGTACTAGCTCGCTCATCAGGCGGCACAGCTGCAAGGGATTCATTCTCAAGTCAATGCACAATCAAAATGCAAAGAGGCTTTACAAACATACCGGGTGTTGCATTCGAGTCACTCATGTTTATTCTCGCAAACGACGATGTTCTCAAAGCAGACAAAACAGTGAAGGGAAGAAACGCCAAAGTCAGACTATGACAATTTCAATACAAACTGTGGCTGGGAAACTTACTTCCGGTCCGAATTCAGGCGGGATCCAGTACGACGGCCCAAAGTCAGCCGAAATAAGCGAGGCCTTCCTCAAAGAACGTATTAAGCGAGTTGCAACCTAAATGAGAGATAGTCAGTGAAATACTAAGTTTGTCATAAATTGAGTACGCGCCTTTTTTTCCGTGATGAAACAAGTTCGCTTGATGGATCTTGACGCCGGTGAATAGGCTCACTGTACCAAGACGCAGAAAGCAGCATGTATTCACATCGTATCACGCTATGTACACGACTGCGACTACTCGTTCACTGCTTCAATGCGCGTTATGTTTTGTACCGGCTCCGGCACGTTCCAGTGCGTGCCGGACAGTTCCGCGAGATGAGCAGACTTAGTGGATCTATTGTCTTTCACAAAGCCTTTCACCATGACGATTTTCCCAACATTTTCCGCATTCCCATTGATCACCAACGCCGTGTACCCTTTTTTTGGGAGCTTCGGGATTAAATCGCGAACATCCACGTAGTCGGACCGATAGTTCAACGCAGCGTTTTGCAAGGTGACGCGTACGCGACATCGGTTGTGCTCAACAACGCATCGCGTATGATCGAAGCTGTCCTTAGTCCCCGCTTCCAAAAAAGTAGGGCGCGAGGGCAACGATAAGCGAGTAAAATGCACCTTGTGCCCGGGAAAGCGCGCCTGGATAGCGGGCGCGAAGAGCCACATGCCACGGCCAGAAAAATCTTGGAGAAAAGGAGAAAACCCATGAATAAAATGGAACACGTTCGCCGTTGCCGAATGATGCGTACCTGAAGGAGGTGGGAGAACCGTTATCGCGCCGTCGGCCGCCGAATCACGAGCTTCTGTCACGTCCAATTCGCCAACCACCCACGCTGCCGCTTCCCCGTCAATAGGGAGCTCGCTGCTCTCAGGCGGCGGAGTCGATGAACGCGTAGCACCGGACGGTCCGGGTAGCGAGGGTCCGGGTAGCGAGGGTTCGGGTAGCGCGCGAAATTTCTCGACGTACCGCTCTCGCTCAGTTTCGGTGAGAGGAAACTTTCCGTCCAGACACGAGACCGACTTCCTGTAATTCAAGTAAAAAAAGGGTTCAATAAGCAGAAGTAAATAGAACTTACACCGCGATCAAGTTTTTCAAATCGACAACAAACACGGGGGATCCGATTACGCCGTCGCGCGAAATGTGAGCGATGCTCTTCGTCGGGTGGGTATACAGAACGTAGCCGTAAGAGCCCTTTGAATATTTGTCTTGTTTGACGTAGATTCGCAGGCCGTGGTAGCGGTCATGGTGTCGAGGAGGACCCTTTGTCGGCGAGGATGGTTGAATGTTTTCCATCCTAAAGTCGGGGTCGTACGTCTCGACCCACTTGGTACGACAAGTCACCTGAATGATAGCAGTTAGATTAGAAACAGTAGTTTTGTAATTCGAACGAACCGTTTTACGAGTTACAACCTCGCTGATGCTAAGTTCGTCGTCGTTGACCATCGTTATCATTCCTTCGACCGGTGGTTCGACGAATGTCATTCTGACGTGGTCTCCGAGGTTCAGAATGCGTCGCACTTCATCGCGAGGAACCCATAACGTATCAAATTTCACTGTTCCAACCGAGTCGAGGATGTCGCGAACGAGAACTCGTTCGTCCTCGATACTATCGACGACGCCGCTCAGATTGAACAATGAACCAGAAATCATGCGGACTTTATCCCCGCAACGCAAGAAGGGTTCTCCTATCTCTAGCGAGGCGAGATTACTTTCTCGCAGAATAAACGCACCTATATCGCAGAGCGTAGGTCGAGCTTTTTTTACGAAGTGAATACCCGGGAGTTTGAGCTCGCATAGTCCGTTTCTAAACAATCGACGTCTGAAACGGAACTCGGTATCAGAGAGCTTTTTAATCTTTTCGCCCTCACATAGCTCAGAGATTTTTTCGAAATTAAAAAGTAAAGGCGGGGGGCGAGACATTTGTTTTTCGTCTTTTTTTCCAATACGAGGCACCACGGCCACAGTAAGTGAGTCGCTCGTATCCGAGACGGCGCGAACTCTCGCGAGGTCACCTTTATACGGGCCTCGACGAAGCGTAACCCAGTCGTCGACCTCGTAACGAGGTAGCGAGTCGACCTCATCTCGAAGTTTTACCACCGTATTATGCTCCTCGTATGGAACTGAAAGGAATGGCGCTCGCTCCAGTCCAGCAAGGTTCTCACATGCACGGCTAATAAGAGCCGCGTTCGGCGCTAAAACATAAAATCGCGAGGGCAGAGACGAGACGGAAAATGCGCGAGACGGTTCCAACAGGCGCTCATTGAGACGGTCCGCGTTCAACGACTCCAGGTTTTCCTATGAAACTTGTGTAAGTAGTCTGAGCAAATTCCCGAGCCACAACGTACCGGAACGCGGATCATCCACATATGCAATTCAGTTGAAAGCCGTCTCCTTTCTGCTTCCGTCTCTCTTCTGCTGCGCTCTTTGAATCTCCTTGCCGTTGTCTCCTCGTCAAAGCCTCCGACCGAACGAGTATCCGTGCCCAGCGTAGACGAAGCATAGACGCGCAGAGAGGGCTCCTCTCCGTCATCGTCATCGTCGTCGATGAAGTTGGTAACTAGTTCAATATTAGCTTTCTGCATTTTAGCTTTACGAAGCAGTGTCACCTTCCTCTTCTTCGTCATCCGAAATCTCTTCGTCGTTGTCCGCTACAGTGGCTTCGACGTCTAACAGCGCCTCGACGCCACTGACTCGCGTCCGTTTCGACATCTATATTTCTTGTTAGCCAGAAGACTATCTCGTATTACCCAGGTCTCCTCGTCTTGAAAGCGCTTACCTCGGACTTTTGTTTCTTTCTGCTAATCTACAGAAAGGCCGGTTCGCTTTTTTTAAATCGCTTTCCAGATACATTTTTTTTTTTGAGACTTGGTTCAAATTATCTAATGGCCTAGCAGTATGCGGACAATAGTATACGATAGCGAGGAAAGGATAGCAGTATGAGAGCAAGACGAAAACAGCAAAGCGAATATGAAAGCAATACGAAAGCAATACGACAGCAATACGACAGCAATACACTGCTGCCAGCCAACTGATTCATTCCCAACCAGCAAATGCTTGCTTGCGCAAAGTGTATGAAGGTCAGGTATAGCTGGTTAACTTTGGGCCAGCAACGCTGCCGGCATTGAATAATAGGTATACTAGCTGCTTATGCTTTATCAGGCAGTGATAGCTAAATAAATTATGTCATAAAACAAAATTTGGTATTAATCTGGTATTATTGCCTTATTAATTGGATCCCCAGCAAACAGATTAACATCGAGCAGATCATGATCTGCTTGACCCGATCACGAAGCTTCGCTTCTTTGGTATTAGACTTTACAGCACAATCAAATGATTGCTTTTTAGGATTAGACTTCGCAGAACAATCACTTCCCATCAACAATGTATATTCATCATATGACATCAAACTACGTAGGAAGTGTCCAAAAAAAGTTCTTTTTTCAGACTGAGCCAGAACGGGGTAATTTGCGTGGATTTTGGAGAATTTTAAACACCCGATCAAGCAAGATTCAGATGCAATAACAAAAACGCCAGCCCCATCAAGCAGGGAGGCGGCGGCAATCACCAAAAATCCGGCCCCATTGAGGCGGCGGCGCGATCGGAAAATTAAGCAGAACAGAGCAGGAAAAACGGTACTACAAATAGCAATATGACAAAAGCAAAAATTCGACACGACCAAAGAAAGAACCAACCCCATCAAAAAAACAGCCCCATCAAGCAGGGTGGCGGCGGCGGGGTGAATAAAGTACGCAGAAGATTGACGCGATCAAAAATAACCGGCCCCATCGAGCAGGATGGCAGCGGCGGCGGCGGCGTGAATACAGTACGCAGAAATTTTGACGCAGGCGGTGGTAGCGGGATGGTGGGAAATTAAACGCGATGCGATCAAAAAAAAAAAAAACGGACCCATCGAGCAGGGTGGCGGCGGGGTGAATACAGTGCGCAGAAGATTGACACGATCAAAAAAAAACAGCCCCATCGAGCAGGATGGCGGCGGCGGGGTGAATAAAGTACGCAGAAAATTTGACAAGATCAAAAATCCGGCCTCATCGAGCACGGCGGCGGCGGGGTGAATAAATAATTGAAAGATTAAGTAGGATAGAATAAGAAATGATGATACCGCGAGTAGCAAGATCACAAAAGCAAAAAATAGACGCAATCAAAAAAGAAAACCGGCCACAGTGAGCAGGGCGGTGGTGGGGGTGTTGAATATAGGACGGGGACGGCGTACCCTAGCTCACAGAAAACTGGTCACTAGACCAATGATCTCGCCGAGCGAGTGCGGGCCCTCAAGCCTGGAGGCCGATTCTCTTTCCCGATGCGCGTGGAGTCGACATGTTGACCAGCTTTGCCGTCCACGCTGCACAGCTCCCGCGTGCCATTCGCACCCACGTTGACAGTTACGCCATTCGGCACAGCGTCCCAATCATTCCCCGTTCCGTCTGAGCTACTTACTTCTGTTGCTTCAAGCGTGAGCGCCTTTTCGAGCTGTTGGAAAACCCAAATCGTGTCGCGGAGGATGGCGAGGTAGTCGGATTTCTCGTCCGCCGTGCATGCGTTCGAGAACCACCAGAACAGAGCTAGTACAATGTAAAATATACCGTTCGGACCGCCCTTGCGAATTGCCAGCCATTTTTCGCCTGTCGGGAGGGCGCGGGACAAACACGAGCCTTCGAGACCTTCGTCATGGCGCCATGCTGGGTAGAGAGATACAAGCCAGTTGCCGAACGACGCCTTGAAACGACGGTGGTCGAGGGAGGGAACGCAGGTCATAATGCGATGACGCTTGGACCAATGGCTGATTTCCTCGGGACGGTTTTTTCCACCCAGCAGTGTACGCGGAGCAGACATCTTTCGAACCAGTCAGTATAAGACAATGATAAATTAGTGGTCTATCACTCACCGAAGTCCCATGCATCAGCACCTCAAGTTGCTTCCAGAGTCCTACAAGGACGTCCTCCTCTCCGCCACGGTAATGCTCATTAAAATGAGCGACCGGTCGCCCCATCCAATTAGGGATGACTTCGATGTTGATGTTGTGCGGCTTCGCCGGAGAAGACAGGGGTGGTGGCGGCGGCAGCGGAAACAGAAGCGAAGAAGCGGCGCTTTCACCCGCTCCAACAACGCAGGCAGGAGAAACGGCGCGGACAGGAGAAAAGGCGCGGATAGGAGAGACGGCGCGGACAGGAGAAACGGCGCGGATAGGAGAGACGGCGCGGACAGGAGAAACGGCGCGGATAGGAGAGACGGCGCGGACAGGAGAAACGGCGCGGGTTGAAGTATCGTCGAGGTTGGGTACAGGCAAACGGGTAGCGGATACACTATTCGCATTCGGAATCGAAGCGACAGGTGACTGGTGTGACTGATGTACCAAGGTAGGGTCCAGAAGGACCACGTCGAACTCATCGTCGTCGGTGGAGGTGAAGGAGAAGAGACCAGCCGTCTCAGCTCGCATGGTTTCGACAACGACGAAATCTTCATCTACATCCATCGGCGAGTCATCAGTGTTGGAAGTCGGTCTATTAGAATATTTTGGTCAATACTAATTATGGGTTAAAGACAATGACAGCCGCTTACTCTTCATTACGTTTTGCAGCCCGATTCGGAAGAATGCGTCGTGGGGCCTGCTTGTCTTTTGCCTTCGGTTTTGTTCTCACCTTCAAAGTCTCTTCTGCTCTCGTCTTGAAAGCTTCTGACGCTTTGACGAGACCGAGCGACTGCATGAGCTTGCTGTTCCTCTCAATATTCCGCAGGCGTTGCAACTCGTATTCGGTCATCCATCGTCCATCCCGAAGCTTCAAGATCTGACTATCGCCATTCATCTTTGTGTCGACTACGCAAAGATCGTCCGTGGGATCGTCATCGTCACCGCCATCGCGTGGCGCATCACCGAAGTCATCATCGTCAAGATCAGACATGTCTGTGTCTGTGTCGTCTGAGTCGGACGAATCCGGTCCCTCCGAACCCCTTTCCTCAGGTGCGCGTGTCGGGCTCGGAGCGAGATGGATTGGCGGTGCAGCGTGAGCCGAAGTGGCCGACAAGTCGTCCGCATCAGATGTCTCGCTGAACTCGAGACTGACGGCTTTCTTGTCCCGATCGTCTAAAAAAGAAATTAATTAGTGAGTGCGTCCATGAAAATGCAAAAAGTACGTACCAAAACAAGCATTGACAAATCCTTTGAAAGGAAGATAGACGTGGTCATTGTAACGTTTGTCGTACTGCTCGTAAGTGAGCTTGCCACCAAGTGTTTGCCCTGAATTAACGCTGTTCGCTTCCTCAGGAAATGCTTGATTTTGAAAGGAAAATAAAATACTTACGAGTACATTACAACCCGTCCGCCGCGAACTGGTTCCAGGCCGCCCACCTGGCATGTCATGACCATGCCCGCCTGCTCTTCGATGCAGCGCGACACTTCGGAAAGTATATCGTGAACATTGTCCATCGCCCTTAGATATGGACATCAGTATGACATACATATTAACAGCACATAGGACTTACTTCTGCTTGAGACGCGCAGCCTTGCGGCGTTTTTTCTCTTCCTCGGGAAGGCTTTGCTCGTCCAGTAGCAGTAGTTCGTCTTCCGGGTCGGAAGACTTGCTGCCGGATTTATCACGGTGGGCCTTGACCTCCGCTTTGATTTCGTCGGTCTCTCCGGCATACAAAGCTTTGACTCGGCGGTTCATGTACGCAATATAGTCGTGTGACGTCAGTAAGGCATTTTTCTTCTTTTCGGTTTCCCACGCGGGGAGGATATCCCACTTAAGTTTCTTTTGCCAGTATAATTCAGAATAGGCTTGCTCCTCCTGGAGTTTCTGCTTTTTCTTCCTGATGGATCGACCAAGAATGAGTGAGCGAACGGCAGACTGAATCGTTCGAGTGTCTCGCCGACTCCGGTCACCACGAGTTCCGGTGTGGTTGTTGAACCACTGTCTGAGTCGCTAAGGCAAGTAATCAGCTAGAAATTTGTTTAAGGGCGAGCTGATGCATACCTTAGTTACCAGAGTGCGCTCAGCGGCGACAGTGAGCGCGCCACCTCCGGTGACGGGCCAGAGTAGGAACCAGGTTTCGGCGAACGTTCTGAGCCAGCGAGACGTGCGGTTCGCCTCTTGTGTGGCCTCGTAACGCATGACATGGTCTTTCAGATGCTTCAGCTGAGGAGCGGTTGCCCAAGGTCGCTTCGGCATGATGAGGGAAGATCGCGCAGGTGAGTAACTTATTCGACCGAAGAAAACACGAGGTGATTCAATCGTAGACCAGCCTTACTGACTTGGCTCAATATTATAGGTTTTCCCGTGTAACCTGACACACGAACAGAAAAAAAAAAGAAAAAAAGACCCTGTTTGCTATTCGGGAACAGGTGAGCATCGGTACCTGTGAAAAAGAGGAGGTTTAACATTCAGACAGGCGTTTACCATGAATGTCGAAGACCATTTTCTGCTGCGACACAAAAGTCATTCCGACAGGTGACTTCTTTGCTAACTTGCGCAACAAACCACTCTACTCGGTGGTTTGAGAGAAGGTGGCGTTCACCGCGGGAAGACCATTTTATGTTACGGAACGAGTGAAACATAACACCAGCCGCTCATCATCGTCGGTAGCGCAATCGCAGAGCACGCAGGCGGTGCGGCAGTGTTCAATGCACTCGCAAAGTACGTGGAAGAGAACAGCAGCAAGCTGCTGAATCCTCAATGGAACGGCCTGAGCATCCTCCAGCGAGCTGCGTCTCATGCAGAGACCAGCGCTAAACATGCATTGATTTCCATTGTAAGCGTTCCTACTATCAGTACTTATGTGCGATGACCCTTTACACGATATAGTATGAAGGCCTTTATCGCGATGCATCGCTCCCCTCCACCCGACGTTTATCCCAAACCGTCTTACCCAGCCTGGAAATGTCAGAAGAAGAAATGTGTCGGCCGCTTCTTTGTAGAGAACGCGTTTCACATCGACACTAGGAAAGCCTGCGGACTGGACCCAGATACGACGAAGCTCTCTACAGACACGGAACTGTGCGCGCCTTCGAACGGGTATGTCTTCTGACAAAATATTGCCTCATTATTTGATTTTAGAACCCCCCGTTGAATGAGGATACATGTAATGCAAGGACCGCGCCAACAGCGCTCAATCGAAGTTTGTTCATACCCCTCCGATAGGTGTGTGTATGTTCGTTGACTAAATCTTTATCTCATATTTTCCGAGTCGTCGGTAACACGAACTACTCGATGGTCCAGCATACCTAGAAAAAAGCCCCTTGGCCGCTTCTTCGTTGTCAGAAAAGCATGTCACGTAATCACGTAACTATAGGACTGCTATGAATTGGATCCGAACGCATTCGACGTCTTCGAAGACGCCGGATTGGACGCGAATTCGAACAGGTAAGTCTTCTAGCAATATATGGCTATCTTAATTTGATTTTAGAACCATTCTTTGAACAAGGATGAAAGAATCGCAATGACAGGCGTGGGTGCGGGGCAATTATACTTGGGTGCGAGAAGTTCTGATTTCGAGTCACAACAGCTAAGTTCGCCAGTATGAGGAACTCCGCCCCCCCCCGCTTCCCTTCGATACCCAATGAACAAGGTAAGTCGAAACCAACTCGAAGGGACTCATTGTGTCTCGACGCGTCTGCGGTTCCGCACTCGTCTCTGGAATGACTTCTAGAGACTCATTGCCCAGTACGAGGGGTTCTTCAATGTTCTCGTGACTGGGCTGTCGGAAACCTATAATAAGTGAAACTCGAACGTTTCGTTTCTGACATTCCTCGCTCCTCTTTTCATTCCCTCAGGCAGAAACAGTAAGCATCCCCCTCCTTTAATCTCCTTTGTCTTGTAATGTGCTGATATGAGTTTTTCTTAATTTAGATACATCATGCGTGGACATGATGACGACAGCCGCGGCCAGCAAGACGACGACCATCCGCCGACTGGACCGCCTTCGCCGCCTCCTCCACCCCCATCGCCGCCGTTACCGCCGCCTTTTGGCGGTCAACAGCCGGCTGAACTGCTCGGCCTCCTCGTACTCGTGCTCGTCCGGATCTCCCTTCTCGCAATTCTGTACCTCGCCTCCACCGTCACGCTCGTTTTGACCCAGGTAGACATCGACTCCCACATCCGCGATATACTTGGCCCGGACCTTTACGCGCAACTCCCAGATCCTTTGGGCCAATCTGCGCGCGATCTCTTATCAGATGCTGCTGCGCCGACTCGCCCCGTACCCCACCGCCTCTCCCCGCCAGCCCCGAATTCGCAGCCTTCGCTCGCTACCGCTTCGGCCGGCTCTGGTGGCAATGTGGGACTCGCTACCACTTCGGCCGGCTCTGGCGGCAGTGTGGGACTCGCTACCGCTCCGGCCGTCTCTGGCAATGTGGGAGGGGCGCCTCCTTCTGGAAGCAAATCTGGTCCGCACTCGGGGTCTCTCGGGGACTGCGACATGGGTGTCCGGTGGTACGTGGTGTTCAAAGGTTATGAGGTTGGCGTCTTCGACGATTGGTGCGTTTCTGAATTACATGGATGTTATTGTATCTAATTAAGAATTAGGTCTACTGTACAGGGTCTCACATCAGGCGTGCCAGGCGGGAGTCAGCGGAGGTACGGCACCCGCGCAGAGGCGACTCGCGCGTATAACGAGGCCCTGGTACGGGGTGAGGTCGTTCGTGTCGAACGTCGCCCTCCTTCGCCAACTTCGTAAGTTGGTGTCTTTTTTCTTTATATTGTTTTTATAAAAGATAGTAACAGATTCATAAAAGGGATTTGTCTGTTCGCACAGTCCCGTACAGGCGCCGTCGGTCTCGCTCTTGGTCTCGCTCTCGCTCTTGTACTCGTCACCAGTCGCCCGTAGTCGCTGGTCCTAGTCAAACCGACCCGGCACAACCTGCGCCTGCTGCTGGTGCAAACATCGCTGGTTTCGGCTCTGCGGTCGCCCCCGTTACCCCGGTCAATCTTGAAAATGGTGTCCTTTTTTCTTTCGGCCTCGCTTCCCCCTCCCGCCCTGCCTCGTCCCACGGCCGCGGTTCAGCTTCCGGCCCCTCGTCTTCTTACGACTTCGCTTCCGATTCTGACAACGTCCCTGCCCTCGTTTCGCGGCCTAGCAGCACTGTCCCCAGCTCCTTTTACGCCAACCTGAGCACGGACTCCGCGGAGTACACGTCCGACTCAGAGCTCGACAGGATCTTCGCGGAGCAGACAGAGAACCCTGCTTCCGGCAGCGCAGATCACGAGGACGAGTAAAGCTTATCTTTAGGTTTGTTCTGTTTCAATTTCATATTTAAAGAAAAGAAAAAAAAAAAAAAAGTCTCGTATTTGTCTTGCCGTTTCCCCGCGTATCGTCTATACTACCCAAGCTCTCATCACTAGTAATATATGTAGCACACACTCGATCCGAATTTGTTTCCAGTAGCGTTATCGCGTATACCTGCTACTCCCAGTCTCCATTCTTGCGTTGTATCACTGTCGTGCTGAACCGACATCTGAATAAATCTTTTTTAATTATTAATTTTCATGCCAGAATACTTGATTACTTGAATACTTGAAGTGCGTAGGAAAACAAATGTTCGGGTCGATCATAGTCGCGAGGTCAACTTGATCCTACGTATTGGTTCCAGTTCGCATTTTAAATCACGAAGGATAGTTGTCCACGGTTGCCAATCATCGAAAGTGTCTAAAATCTTCCTTAATTCCTCACAATAATATCTCGGATTGTTCGTGCTCATTGTCCTTGAAATAATCCTCTTTGTTGAATTTGACGATACGCTCGGGCGTGCGAGGTGTATGTAGCGTGTCAATGACAATCTGGTGGCACGCAGAACTTGTGGTACTTGCATCTCTCTGGATAAATTTAAATAAATTATGTATTATTTTCTTTTTTTGACTCAGCCTTGCAAATATCAAGAAATTGTGTCGGAACCAGATACATGCTTAACAAGACCAGGTAATGGGACGGAAACCTGGACATAGGAAAGTCTGTGTAATCATCGAAACTCGTTAGCGCCGGCCGCATACTAGGCGCTCATGCTTTCCTTTTTATTTTGCACGAGTTCCCATCTCTAAAATATGATTTTAAGATTATATGAAAGAAAAGACATACTATACTCATACGATGTGATTTTTGTATATGCTCCGAATTTGAGCTGCGTGATATACAAGGCATTCAATAAAACTGAAGTGACTATAGATCCTCGTTCTATCATCCGAATCAACTTTACCTAGATTTAAACCAAGTCGTACTGCGATCACTCCATTCTTCATGGTACCGTACTCATTTTAAAATACTGAATAGTAAATATATTATACTATGGTTAGTGTTCGAGCACTCGAAACTTCGATTTACAAGCGAGAGTTGAGGTGTGCAAGAACCTAGTGAACCTAGTGAACTTAGTGTATGTTAGTCCATACCGAGATCGTCTTCATGCCACAGGATGCAGCTAGTATGGCATTAGATCTTGCATGAATATGTATGCATACTACTCTACTGGCTCGGATCGCCACGATACTGCGAGGAAGTTCTGGAAAGAAATGTTCAAAGTATGAGAGACGCATGAAAGAACTACTATGTGTTCGCATGTCAATAGACTCAATACCGGTTCATCTTGCTCATCGCATGTCTTTGCGAGTCTCTATCAGCTGAAAGGATTATGAAGAATTACCACTGTGTAGGCGATACCTATGCACGGTTATCCGCCACTGATACTCGTCGAAAGGAACTTGAACTGTCGTGGTGTTCGTACTTGAGTGTATGCCAGTATCGGTCCATCTTGCTCATTGCTCATCGCAGGTCTTTGCGAGTCTCTCTCAGCTGAAAGAATTATGAAGAATTACCACTGTGTAGGCAATACCTATGCACGGTTATCCGCCATTGATGCTCGTCCTATCAGTCAAAAGGACTCAGAGAATGAACTCCCGTGCTATTCGACTATGGAAACATGTAACTTACGAATCTTGCGTCTCGATTAAACAGAAGTTGGGCTCTGATTCTAGAACTACACAATAATGAAGAACAGCTATCCTATCTTGAGGGGCACGTTTAATAGTAATAGAAACAAATCAAAGGATAATGCGAAGATGTTCAATAGTGAGCCTATTGATTTTTTTTTTCATTCCTGAGTAAATCCGGCAGCCGTCGCAAACAGCATCAGCTGCTGGGTCCCAGTACACACACACTAGATATGTGTTTGCGGGAGACAGCGCTGGATAGGTATCCTTCATGATCCTTTCAAGCGAAAGTCAGGCAACGAGTGGATCGGAACGATACTAGCATAAGCAATGAGCAAGACTAGTATAATTGGTAGAAAATGTCCCTGGAGACGTCATTCAATGAGGATCTAAAGAGATAGTCTCTCATGTTACTTACGGTTCACAGGACGGGAATTATTGGGAGGTAGCGAAGGATATGTATGGGATGCACAATGGCAGATCTTCACAATCTTTTCAACTAATAGAAAATAAGAGGAAAATCATGCAACGAAGAAGCCGGAGCGACATAAGCGATAGTGAGTGTCCATATTATCGTCATATATTTGGGAGGTAGCAGCGGATAAGGTCTTTTCTAAATCATTTCTGGCTCATAGGAGTCTTGCTGCGTGCGCAAGACATGCAATGGGACATTGAGATTTTTCACAGAACCCGATCGTAAATCCCGCGTCATCACCCAACATTGTACGCTTTCTATCTGGTAGGAATGATGCTGAGAGGCTAAGCACGCCATATGGTCAATTGCGCTCTGTAATGGAATCACTACGTAGCACACATTGATGTGTCTTTACTGCAATATGGTATCAAGTCCAATGCGTAATAAACATGACAATTGTCGTTACT
Source organism: Phellopilus nigrolimitatus (assembly GCA_021029095.1). Classification (NCBI taxonomy): domain Eukaryota; kingdom Fungi; phylum Basidiomycota; class Agaricomycetes; order Hymenochaetales; family Hymenochaetaceae; genus Phellopilus; species Phellopilus nigrolimitatus. The sequence continues at coordinate 385,766 of JAJOHG010000025.1, forward strand.
GATATGTTAAAATGTCCGAAGATGCAATGTAAGGGGCTTAAGAATAATTACAAAGAAAACACTTGGAGCACCCGGCCTCTCTTTCACGTGGTCCAAGACGAAATCATTGCAAGCTGGATAGAGTCCAACATAGAGCTCAATGACTGAATTTGAATGTGCCCTGCTCAGCACTATCAGGCCTCTGGTAAATAAGCTGTACTGAGAGCTGAAAAGTGTCCACGAATTATGTGACTTATCGGAATCGCTGCCTTCGCATAATTAATGAAAAAAGCATGAATTTTATTGCGCGACATGCAGTGTTGCGGCACTGTTGCCTTATATGGTGCTCTGCCTTTTCGACACAGCTCGCACAGCTCACCATCATCCTTCATGATCGACAAGATCCTCGAATCAAATTACGGGCTCATCGGTCGAAAAAAGCACATATAGGACGTCCGTGATACCCTTTCCAATGTCGTATCTATGCTTGGCTCGGTTGGATCATACTCGGAACCGGGTTTGGAAGTCGAAGACGTTGCTGGATCGTCAGATGTCTCGACGGACGCGCTCTGCTTGAACAGCAACCGTGTGCCATGGCCTGCCGCGGAAACTGTCAATTAGCAGCATACCAATGAAAAAAGAAAGGAGAAACAAGAGTATCTGTGGCGTTTGTCAAAACCCTTACTTGCGGCAAAAGATCCGTTGGGCATTTGTAAAGGCACGTTTCTATCCTTGCATTTTTCGAGTTGTTCATTTGCCTAATCTCTTATTTGTCCTGCAGCTTGAAAGTTTCTACGAAGATGCACCACATTTCAAACCACCCGCTAGCGACGTGTGTGGCACTCGAGCAGCCGAAATGGTACGAGCGCGGCTGCTGTACGCGTCCACATACGATCTCTCGTCTACCTCTTTCGCCAGTTGAAACGCGTAATACCCGCTCAGTGGGTCAGGCGCCCTCTCAAACGTACCCACGCGCAGGCCAATAAAAAAATGTGTACCTCGTTAAGCGTGAGATTGTTGTTTCCCGGTGAGTTATGAGCTTCACTTTTTTGCTTGGTTTTTTCATTCCCTCAGACGTCTCCCCCTTTTCTCATCCCCTCAGACGTCTCCCCCTTTTCTCATCCCCTCAGACGTCTCCTTTTTTTCATTCCCTCAGACGTCTCCCTGAAAAATCATAGTGTATAACCCCCGCCCCCACCCCTATCCCCCTGCTAGATCCTCACGATGCTCGCTCATCTTACCAACGACCCTCGTAGAAACCCCACCAAATGACCAAAATCGTCTGTACATTGCGTCCGTATTATCTCTGACGACGAGCCTGAGCCTACCGCGCTCGCCGTTACGGACTGGGTTCGTGGTTCTTCACGGCATGTTTCGCGCTTTGTCCAGACAAGGAAGAGAGTGCGGTCGAGAATGGACTACGAGATCGACCATGCTGATCACGCTCGCAGCGTCGACGCGAGTGTCCGAGTCGATGAAGAGGACTACGCAATGCCGGAACTCGATAATATAGAAGACGCTTTCAATGCGGACGACTACTACCCTTCTGTTGCCTCGTATCCTGCTAACGACTCGGCCTTTCTCCCTGGCGATGATGATTCTGGAGGCGACTCCGCCAACGAACACTCCGACGGCGTTGACAACATTGGCGACTATGCCGCTGACAAAAACAAATCCAAGGTGAGTGTACGCTGCGAACAAAGTCGACAGACAATTAACTTACGAGGTTGCTAGAATGCATTACTCGACTGGATACCATTGCGTGACAGCCTCCTCTACGAGCTTCATCGTCATGACGGATTGCAACGGACCCTCGCAATTTGCTCGCGGTGTGGTGACGACCTGAACACCCCTCTGCGGTGCAAAACGTGCTTCCAGTCGGGACTAACGTGTCTATCATGTATCATCGAAGAACATGCTAGCGCTCCGCTGCACTGCGTCGAGGTCAGTCTGACAATATGCAGCTCGTGACACTGTTCTCATATCTATATATCTAGGAGTGGTGCGGAGTATACTGGAAGCCCACGTCGCTGGGTATACTTGGTCTCGTAGTCCACATCGGTCATATGAACTTCAGGTGTCCGGCTCCCGAAACCCTCACGCGCACACTGACCGTTATCCATACAAATGGTATCCATCGCGTCAAAGTACTTTTTTGTGCTTGCGGCGCATCAGCAGGCGAGGCATCGCTTCATTACAACCAGCTCATACGTGTCCGCTGGTTTCCGGCGAGTAGCAAGAAACCACAAACTGTGGTCTCTTTCGACTGCGTTGAATACTTCCATATTCTTACGTTGCAAGGGAAGCTTACTGCTTACGACTACTATCAATCGTTGGTATATCACACTGATAATACAGACACGGATCCTCCTCCGGTGAGTAGTTTTGCGTGTTATGACTACTTTAATTACTGATAAGTTTTTGACAGCGCCGGTACGAAGAATTCATGCGTGTGGCGAGGCTTTGGCGTCATCTTAAAATGCTCAAGCGCGCTGGTGTTGGGTTGTGCCCTGGTGGAGTCGCAGTGGCAGGTCCCGGGTCGTGCGCGGTCGAATGCCCGGCATGCCCTCATGCCGAGACACTTCGCCACCGTGAAGACGACGCCATAGGCAGTAGGGATGAAAGGTACGCTAATTTGTTGGTCTTACTCGCTCCTTTACTTATAAAATATGACTAGCTGGTTGGATACGCAGTTTGTCATGCTCGACGCCAACTTCCGTCTCAAATGCAAGGACAGAAAGATTGACGACCCGTCTCTTGGGAACGGTCTCTCGTACTATGTCGAAAATAAGGCTTATATGACTTATGTCAACTCGGCTGGCCTTCAGACAGAGGTATGAGCCTGCAAGCGTGTAATGTGTGTAATGTGTATTAACATTTACCGCTCGTTCAGATGAATGTGTGCGATTCTGGTCTGCATGCTGTTGATCACGCGAACACTCGAGGTGGCAGTGCGTATTCTACATCAGGAGTCGGCGCCTGCCAATGCCGACACATGATGGTCAGGCCGAATGGCGTCGGTGATCTGCAACGGGGAGAACGGTAAGTAACTCATTTTATATACTCAGAGCCTGTGTTAATTTCTTTTTTTCAAAGATACTGCAATATGGATTTTGTTTTCTGGTCCGCCGTGCGCCGTCTCAAAGTTCCACGGCTCCTTATTTCTTATGATATTGCTTGTCAATGGAATCGTCATCTTTTTGCCCGACATCTCGACATTCCTGAAGAGCTACAGTTCCCTACAGAAACTACGCGGTTCGCCTTCGTGATCCCAAAATTTCATATAAGCGCACATGGAAAGTCTTGCCAGAGTAAGTATTCACTGAACTACCGGCGAGACATGGGACGTACCGACGGTGAGAACATCGAGAGAGGATGGGCATGGATGAACCCCGCGTCCCTCAGCACGCGTGAGATGGGTCCTGGAGCTAGACGTGACACGCTCGACGACCAATGGTCCTTCTGGAACTGGCGCATTCTTGTTAAACTGGGTATGTCCTTCTCATTCATACATTCTTGTCTACATACTAAACCAAGGAATGACAGGTACTACTCTTGCACGCCGTCTCGACGAAGCTACGCTCGAAGCCAGATCCCAACGAGCTTCTCACGAGCAATTCACGATGTCATTCGCAACGGACAATATCGCTGCATGGTCAGCGATGATCGACGCCTGGAACATCGATCCTCAACACGCTCCTGATCCATACTCGGAACCCGAGCACAGTATGTACACACGCATTCGTATTCCATTGCCTTCTCATCACGTTGTATAGATACTACGATCATTGACGTTCGCCGTCAGTTGAACGATCTGGAAGGCGCCGAAACTGCTAGCGGTGTACTACCTCTGCATAAAACTTCCGCGACACAGTTCTTAGTCATCGGGATCGAGCTCGAAGAGCAGCAGTGAGTTCATTGATTTTCATTCGTACATATTTTTAACATGTTTGTTTAAGGCGTGCTCTGCGACTGATGAAGGCTAAGACACGAGGGAACACGAGGGTCATCGCTATCGAAGAAAAGGACGTTGCTTTATGCAGGAAGATTGCGCTTTGGAAAGCCATTCAGCAGGTCTACATGCCTTGCGTCGCTATTACACCGCGTACGCCAGATGGCACCGACAATAGCGACGCTACCGCTCCTTCCGTCACCGCCGTCGATATCAGACTATCCCTTCCTTCTTCATTGACGCCTGCAGAAAGGGATGTGGAATGTCTTTCTGAGCTAGGCGAAAAAGAGCGACGGCTACACATGGCACAAGCGGATGACGCACTCGAAAGCCTTCGTAAGCACCTACGTGTCGCTGCTACTCTTTTCGATCATAGAATGAGGCAAACCGCGGGCACTGGTACACGGCCGAATACGAGAATGGTGTCTCTGTTAACACGATACAACGATAAGGTGGAACGAGATGCTGAACGTTATCGCGCTGCAAGAGCCGCTCTTGTCTCGCTCGACCCTCTCGGGGACTGGAAGTTGCGCTTTCACAGTTTGCGGCCCAGCCACATACGCTATCCCACGCGCGACCAAGAGGACGTCGGTGAAGGACGGCGAAAAATATCCTGGATATGGAAGAATGTTGCGGGATCACCAAACGACATTCAGGAAGGTGTGTGCTTCTTTACTCGATTTATTCAGTACATTAATGAGATTGTTCGTCCCTGCCAGGACTTCGGGTTGAATGGGCAAAGTCGCTTGCTCGTGCCGAGCGTTGGGAAGAGGAGACTATGCTCGTGAAGGAGGAGATGCGGCGTGTGCTAGTGTTTCTCGATATCAAGTCAATATGGTGGCGGGCGCTCGCCCATCCTTGCGTTGTTGAGGGCGATAAGATCACGGAGTCCGGCATGAAGGCGTACGCTTACAAGCAAGCTGCCATACGTCAGTCGCTAGCAGATGACTTCGCTTCCCTGTGGCTGCGCGTCTACGCCGACCACGGACTCGGCGTGCCTTCTTACTGGCCAGAACGTTATCAAAGTGTTATACCTGTTCAAAAGCAGGTTCGTCGACGTCGCGAGCGCACAAAACTGCACCGACGTGCTATGGGATTGGATGAGGTGGACTCTGGAGAATCTGGAGAAGAGTAAATTCGCTTTTTAAATGTACGCCTGTGATTTCACGCCAAGTTTTCGACATTGCTTACTATTCTACCCTGTTCATCGAGTAGTGTCACCCCCCTCTCCACCCCCCTTAATTTCCCTGTCTCTTTTCTTGGTATTCGTACTCCATGCTTTAATATATCCGCCCGCTCTCTGTCTCCTCTTTCACTCATAATTTCTTGTCAGCCATTCTATCTTGCTTTTTTTCTCGCACGGCCTCCCTTTTGTGCAGTCGCATTTCCCTCCTATCCCACGCCCTCGTCATTGTCTCTTTCCATTATCTCCTTGTGGGGAGCGCCGGCCGCGCCGGTCAAAACTCACGTGCTAGAGCAGCCACCCCGGTGATGCCGCGAGTGCCCTATCTTTATCCATGACCATCGTTATGATTCGGTCAACTAGGATACTGTACTTGCTTTCCCTTCTATCCTCCTCTTCCATTCCCCATTCTTGTTTGTCTCCACACCTCATGCCGACGGTGCCGCATATCTTGTCCGTCGGGATCGCAACGTCGACGAAGTGTAGCAGCGCGGCCGTTTCACCTAGCATGATGACACTTAAGGACCGCGCCGCGCTCCTCTTCTGGCAGTTCTGGCCCTGCGCGCTCACGAGAATTACGTAGCAATGAGTCTCTTCAAAGGAATCCTCGCACGTCTCCGAAGCGCTCGCGTACGAGTTTCGACCGGCAGCCCTCGACGTCTCCGGGCCCTGCAGTGTGGCGGCGCGGCCGTTTGTGCCTAGCGCGACGACAGATAAGGGCCGCGCCGCGCTAGAGAAGATACCCCGCGAGGCCGACGGTGCGGCACACCACGTTCGTCGGGATCGCGACGTCGACAAAGCGCAGCGGCGCGGACGTTTTGCCTAGCGCGACGACAGATAAGGGCCGCGCCGCGCTAGAGAAGATACCCCGCGAGGCCGACGGTGCGGCACACCATGTTCGTCGGGATCGCGACGTCGACTTCATGTTCGAGTTTGTGATCAGTTGGCGGCACCGGCTTCAGTAGGAATAGTAGTAGTAATAGTAATGTTTAAACTGACATGTTTCGCCAAAAATATAGCTTGTTATAAGTCTGAGACAAAACAAAACAAAGTAAACATTTGCGGAGATGACACCGCGTCAACCAGCCCCGTAATGTTGTATCTGTCTACGGCAAAAGCTCGAAGCCAATTGTCATCTCGCTCAACAGATGTACGCAGAACTAATGCTGAGGTGGCTCCTCATCCTCTAATATGATCCGTTCGGACACTCATAATTTTGTCGAACAAGTGCATCTTAAAAAAACCTCTGAACCAGTGAATACTGAGTCATGAAAGGATCATTTTTTGTTTTAAACATTCATATCGCCTTACAATGTACTTTGTGATTTTTCAGATCTCGTCACTCGCGCGAATCTTGAAAAAGCAAGATTGACTTCGTCGATACAACTGCGTGGATATTAGTCAGAATGTCGGCTGCGTGATTTGTCAGAACGTGCCGCATCCTCAGGGCACAAACTATAATCATGACACCTGCTGATATATTGAGTTTTTTTGATAATAAACTAATTAAATTAAGTAGTTTTTTTTTTTCAAAGCCCCTAGGCTGCTCAGATATCATTAAATAACCCAAAATCGCTTTTTTCGGCCTGCCAGATAGCTGACTAAGCCTGCTACACAGTGAATTCAATCCCGGCAGCAACGCTGGCTTGAATTATTCAATGAATGCAGGGCCTCATACACTTTTGCCATGCTAAGCATTCGCTGGTTGGTATTGAATTATCTTCCTGGTAGGACTGAGCAATACGACAAATGAGATCCTCAACGACAAAAAAAAAAACCAGACCACGAGGTATACGAAGTTAAAAAAAAGGAAGCGTGTAGTAAGTGTTACTCCGGCGTAGAGGGGGAACGGCGAGCGCATGGAGGAGTTGGCGAGCGCGTGGATGCGTGGATGAGCGACGGCGAGCGCGCTGAGTCGAGATGGCGCGGACTGTTGAGGAGTCGGCGAGCGCGCGGAGGAGATGGCGAGGCGGGGGCGTGAAGGAGTTGGCGAGCGCGCAGACGAGACAGTGGGGCGGGGGCGTTGGGGCGTCGGCGAGCGCGTGGAGGAAACAGCGGGGCGGGGGCCTCGAGGAGTTGGCGAGCGCGCGGAGGAGATGACTAGGCGGGGGCCTCGAGGAGTTTGCGTGCGCGCGGAGGAGATGGCGAGGCGGGGACGTCGAGGGGTCAGCGAGCACGCGGAGGAGGAGGGCGTGGAGGGGGGACGGCGGAGGCGCGGAGGAAGACGGCGAGCGCGTGGAGGAAGACGGCGAGCGCGTGGAGGAAGACGGCGAGCGCGTGGATGAAGACGGCGGAGGCGTGGATGAAGACAGTGGAGGTGTGGAGGAAGACAGTGAGGACATGTGGAGGACGGTAAGCTGAGCCGTGGGGGAGGAGAAGGCGAGCGCGCTGAGGGAGGAGATGGCGAACTCACTATGGAAGAGGGAGGAGCTCGCTGTGGAAGACGATGAGCTCGCTCGAGCAGACGATCCCGCAGCCACTGCGGAGATGGTGGTGGTTCGAAGAAGAGATCGAAAGGTGTTCCGTTTTTGGAAGAGGTCCTTTTGACTAGCAATCCTGATTCGGAAGGATCAGCTGACTTCCCGAGCGCAGGATCTGTTTGTTCCTACACGTGATCGGGAAGTCAGCTGATCTTTCCGAATCAGGATTGCTAGTCATCAAGGTCCGATTCCGCTTTCGGACAACCTTTCCATCTCTTCTTCGAACCACCACCATCTCCGCAGTGGCTGCGGGATCGTCTGCTCATCGCCTTCCACAGCGAGCTCGCCTCCTTAGTCATCGTGCTCTCCGCCTTCCCCATAGCATTCGCCGTTTTCTTCAACGCGCTCGCCGTTCCCCTCAGCACGCTCGCCGCCTCCCTTAGCGCGCTCACTGTCTCCCTCAGCGTCCCCGCCGCCTTCCTCAACGCCCTCGCTGCCTTCCTCAACGCCCTCGCCGCCTTCCTCAGCGCGCACGTCCTCTTCCTCAGCACACACACCGCCCCCCTCAGCGAGCGCCCCCTCTCCCTCAGCGCCTTTGCCGTCTCCCTCAGCGCCTTCGCCGTCCCCCTAAGCGCTCTCGCTGCCTTTCTCAACGCCCTCGCCGTCTTCCTCGGCGCGCTCGCCGTCTTCCTCAGCGTCCTTGACGCTCCCGCTGCCCTTTTTGGCGCCCTCGCCGCCTTCCTCAGCGCTCTCGCCGCCTTCTTCAGCGCCTACTCCATCTCTCTCAACGCCCGCCCCCTTTTCCTTTGCGCCCTTGCCGTCTGCCTCTGCGCACTCGCCGTCTGCCTCTGCGCACTCGCCGTCTGCCTCTGCGCACTCGCCGTCTGCCTCTGCGCCCTCCATCATGCTCGCCGTCGCTGACTTATTCGCGAGTACGACACTTCCTTCCATGTCAGTCACGGTCCTTTTTTTTTTGGCTCTTTTTTGCAATTGTAATCATGTACCTCTTTTGCCAGGTCTCGCTGCCTCCATCTCTGGAGGCTTTTTCGGTCGGGTCTATCTGGAATGTAGGGGCACAGGATGATGTATGCTGCTCTTTTTTTCATACATACCCTTTACTAATCCTGAATATATTGTAAGTTGGGACTGATTTGGCCAGACTGCGCACTCCTTTTTTCCATTATGTTTGATTATGAGGCCTTTTCCCGCAGAATAGTTTAAATACATTTTAGACAAATGGGGTTGAAAAAATGCAAGGGAAAAAAAAAAACGCGAACAATAAGAGTCGAAGAGCTTTAAAGTTTGCTCGCGAAAGCGCGTGGGCTGCCGTAACTAAGAAGCATGTACCATCAATTAAGTAAGAGAAATTCGGTGTGTCGGTTCGCATGAGTTCCCGACTGGCGCGATCGCGCTCGGAATAGCTGGCTTCCGGTGGCCTTGAGTGTTAGGTGCGCTGGACCTTTTCTTCTCGATTGGACGCCTTCACCTCTTACATCCCTTTTTCAAGCATGAAAGTTGATAGTAGGAAACTCAAAAGACTGCATGCCGAGGCTGCAAAGGACAAGCCCAGCGGCCTTATCGAAGGGCCGTCAACGTCACAACTTCTTGCTAGCTCACCAAAAAAAACATTTCCGCCTCCTTTAGTTTTTCTTCCCGGAAATAGGACACTTGTTGAAATCCCAGGGGCTCATTTAGCACGACCTCCTAATAACCCAGTCGAGTCTGCAGTTGCAGCTGCAGCCTCAGCCACCGACGACAATCCTTTTATTGTCCCGAATGACACTGAACACGAGACTTCAATAGGCGGCGTACTGTTGTTCATATCATCGCGGCAAATTCCTCTTGACCCCGCGATCTCGAGACATAGGCGGAAGAGGATCAGACAGTGCGAGAGGTGGAAAGAGGTGCTTCCTTTTCTCCTCGATCCTTTTCTCGACGTTCTTCGCCGATCCGAGTCGTTGCGCAACCCCGTCCCACCACCTGCACTGTCAAGCTGCAATTGTGCCAGTGAGCGGAAAACCATACATGTTGTTTGTGTTTACTTCCAAAGTGAGTCGTCGCTATGATTCTTCTCTTTTTTATCTCTCAATCTTGTATACATTCAGATCGCAGTACCGTCTCTATCGAGATCTGTTCATGTCGTAGTGCTCCTCTTCAACTGCTTGAACGTGGTCTTTTCGGGTGCGCGCCATGCCTACCTACTCTCGCGGTTGACTTGAACTTGCTGGATTTCTGTGCGGAGCTCTTCCTGCGTACTCCGCCAAATCAAACTGCATTTTGCAGTACCTTAGAACACTGCTTGAAAGCTCGTGGTTATGCAATGGAATCAACTGTGAGTGCTGTACAGAATCACAACTGCCCCTAGCTGAGCCTTATTCTCCTGCAGGATTCTCTTCGGGAACGGTTCAGCAAGTCTTTACATTGGTTTTGCGCGCTGAGAGATGCGGCGCGACACCATGTTGATAATTATATAGTATCATCGTCGATCTGTCGTGCGGAAGACAACCGCGAACGGGCGGAGCATGTCATGAATGTGAATGACAGGCTGCTTAATGAACAATCTTTCGTTGAGCGCAATAATTCTCCTTTTGAGGCTAATTTAAGTCGGATGGAGAGTGACGAACCTCATCCCGAATCGGAATCGACTCCAGAAAGTCGCCATCGGCCTTCTCCGTACCTGCAAAATCGATGCCCCCTTTGTTTCGGAGGAAGATCGTGGGTGCACGACCCTGATTCAACGTAAGACAAGATTTACTTCCGTCATACTGTTTAGTCATCTGATGTAGACCCTTTGATTACGCAGAATTGATCTTGCAGTCTGCCTCGACACCTGCTTCCAGCAGAAGCGAGGACAAACTGATAGTGGACCTCCTTATCGGCATCCGAATTCTGTTTTCTTGGACGAGAAGGCAGTTAAAGCGATGGAGGAAGAGGTCGAGACGCTCAGGCCTATGCGTAATAGGCGCGCTCGCAATGCTGGCTCTGTTGATGCCGCTCGCGCAAAGTCGCGTTCACTGAAAGTCTCAGACAAGACTTTGGATGAATGCGAGGCTTCATACAAAGCAGCAGATGAACGCCGACAAAAGGCTAGTACGCGGTTTTTTTCTGACACAGGTCTCATGGCTCTTCTTTGCCGTCACGATCGTGTGCTCTGGCTAGTCAACATGCAGTCTGCGGGTGAAAAACAATATTACGCGCTTGCCTTGTTGCGCGCTCTTTCTAATAACTTACCTGATGACGCGGTAGTCGGAGTGCTTTACGATGTAGGATGTCAGCTGCACCGAAGCATCGTGAAGTGGGATTTCCTTCCGGAATTCGCAGAAAGAACGGTTTTTGGGCTCGCTGTTTTCCATGCATTTGGTCATCAATGGGCTTGTCAACTCGTATACCACCCTTGAAAATGTGTGGGTTTTGGTCTCACAGATGGCGAAGGATGCGAGCGCTTCTGGAGTTCCATTAAACATCTGATTTCTACCTTGCGGATAAGCGGCGTGCGTAGTACTCTCTCTTGATCATCTTCAAACGGTCTGACAATTCATTCACGACAGTTTTACCAGCGACTTTGCCTGATCGACGCACAAGTCCAATTCCTTAGTAACAACAATCTTTTCAAGCTTGGAGCGTGGTTATTCAATCACACTCGCCAATGCTACGAACGTCTTCACGCCGCCGAGAAGGAAATGTTGAAGTGTTCTATCTCAGAAGACGAGCTCGCGCTGGAATGGGAGAAACAGGTGGACGAGCAAACCAAAGCTTTACCACGTAAGTTGCTCTTTTGTCATCAGTAGCGACATTTAGTGATCTTTATGAACAGGCCAGTCAAAGTCTGCAGCGCGTAACGCTGTAGAAGCGATATGTAGTCTACGTTCACGAAGTGATGCTGTTCGCCAGCGTATTCGTGTCCTTCAACGGAATATAGCAAACGAAGATTTAAACACCAATGAAACGCAAAAAGCAATCAAGGAGCTGGAGTCTACGTACACGCGCCTCATCAAGGAATTGACTACAAAAGAGCGTGCTCTCGGCGCTAGAGACAAATCGAAGCTCGAGTCGCTCATAAATAGTCCTTTCATCAATAATCGCATGAATGCTCGTGCGGTCAAGTCTCGTCTACGATCAAAGATTCAAAACCGCAAATTCGAGCTTCAGTGCAATGAGCGGCCCTACAGTACTCAAAAGTCGTCCTCCAGTGGTCAGTTGCCTCTATTCTCTTTAGCTGCGTGTTTACGCTAAATTGTCTAAAATATGTTTTTCTTTCTACTAGATCGTAAGAAATCAGAACTAATTGAGACGCAAGTGAAGCGCCGCGACCCAGGCATTGTCCAGCTGGCAAAGAAGTACAATTCGCTCTGTGATTCTCTGCGTAAATTGGCTAGGGAAGGAAAAGCACCACGAGACGCGAAATGTCCAGAACCTCTCACCATCAAAGGTCTCTTCGGCATGGATGTTGACGATGCAATTTGGCAAGATGTTGGGCTTTACGATGATGACGATGGTGACATTCCTCGGTGGTTAGGTGACGAGAACGTTAGGAAAGGCATCAAGGCTCTTCTCGAAGTTAGACGCTGCCGCGAAGAGCTGCAGCGACTAGATAAAGAAAGGTTTGCGATGCAAGACTGGTTTGCAGAGACTTGGTCGCAAACTTCGAAAGCATTTGAGTCGTCTTGTGAGTTAATCTGATTTTAATACCTCAGGACTTTACTAACCATTCCTCTCTCACTTCACAGTCCCGACGTCTGGTTTGCGTTATGCCATTGACAGGCGAAGACGAGAGCTCCTTTCTCTCCATGATGAATGGCGTCGTAGGGTACAAACCATTCCATTCGCGAGTACCCTCCCTGAAACATGGGGGCCGACCAATGAAGACCTTGCAAGCTTTCATCGGCTTGAATCGGTTGCTCGGTGTTTTCCTTTTAGTTCTTCAACAGGACTTCAGACAGATTCTGACTCTGATAATGAATCCAGCCGAGATATTGAAGAGGATGGCGAGTTTTTGGAGCTGGCAGAGGCAATTGAGTCTGATAATGTGCACGCTGTTCCCTTTGACGAGCTGGACTTTCAAAACTATGTAGACGAGATGCCTCTCCCACCTGATGACGATATAGATAGTCCTTCTCATGACTCACCTTCTCCGACGAAAAGGGCTCGCATTGGTGATGTAATCTATTCTTTAAGTAATCACACTTAATCAATTCCAAATAATATAATATCGCTTTATTCTAATACTTTCTAAGTTGTGAAAATTTGCATTCAGCCAACTCCTCTTTAGTATCATTTGACTGGCTAGGATGCCCACGCATGGGCATGCCCAAAAGATTGGGCACGCCCATCCTTGGGGACGCCCATCCTTGGGCACGCCCATGCTTGGGCACGCCCACGCTTGGGCACGCCCATCCTTGGGCATACCCAAATGTGCGCATGTCCACATTTGGGCATGCCCCAAAATGGGCATATGGGTGTCCCCAAGGATGGGAATGCCCAAATATGGGCATGTCCCTAGGATGGGTGTCCTTGTACACACCACCCGTCACTACTACTAATTGAACGGCTTAGCAAGGCTTCAGCCTGCATTGATTATGTACCTGCCCTTTGTACACACTGTCCGTCACTATTGCCAATTGAACAGCTTAGCAAGGCTTCAGCCCACATTGATTACGCCCCTGCCCTTTGTACGCACCACCTGTCACTACTGCCAATTGAACAGCTTAGCAAGCCCTCCCGAATGGCTTTGGAGAGCCAGCAACAGCATCCTTGTGGATGTCTGCACTCGAGAATACCCTAATCCAGTGGGGTATATGTACACAAAACAATGTATAAGTGCATGCCATGGTCCGAAAGGATCAGGGTATTAATGCCCTGCCAGTGGCTGATCTAAACCAACCTGCATCCAACCCTGTTTAAACCAACCTCCATATAGCCCAAACCAGTTCAAACCGTAGCCCAGGCCGTAATTAGTACTACAGCATACTAATATAATGCTAGATACAATGCATGCAACAGGGAAAATATTTCTACAATTAGGTCCAACTATCTGGGAAATCCCATACCAGGCCCCCCTGACAGCCAGTGACAAGTTATGGGATTCCCCATGGATGGGCATGCCCAAAGACCCTGAAATACTCCTGGGAATTCCCTCAATTGGGCATGCCCATATGCTTGGGCACGCCCAACAGCCATGGGATTCATATAACCAAACAGGACCTCCTAGGTGGCTACTTCCTATGGGCAAGTCTAACCTAATAGGTCTTCTGTAGGGGGGTGCCTGAAGTGTCAACCTCATCCTCGGCGTCCTGCAGAGCGCACTCGCAGGCGCCGCTGCGGGGGGCGCGGCGTACCTCTCCTCCTCCGATGATGATGCGCCGCCCGCGGCGGGCCTCACACTCTCCGAGCCGCACAAGCTGCTGCGCCTGTGCCGCGTGCAGGCAGACCTCGAGCAGCGGCTCGGTAGCGACGCGGAGGAGCTCGTGTCCGTCGCGGGTGGCCCGCCGACCGTCGCCGCGCCATTCGATGCTGCCGCCAGCGCGCGCCGCCCGCAGGAGTTCTTTGTGCGCTCGTCGACGGGCTGGAAGAGCGCGCTCGACCGCCTGCGCCCGCGCAGCAGCTCCGGATCCGGCGCCGGCGCCGGCTCTGCGGGCAGCCGCGAGGAGGCGCTCGAGCGCGCACGCCGCGAACGCGACGTTGAGGAGTCGACGGGCTGCTGCGAGGACATGCACGCGCTGTCGACGGACAGCGACGTGTGCCAGATGCTCACCGCACGCCGGCTGGCACCTCGAGGATAGTGCGGGCTTGTGAGCGTCCCTCCCTTCTCCTCTTTGTTTTGTTTTCTGGCTTTGGAGACGCTGCGCTGACGCGGACGGCACGCACAGCTTCCTGGATGACGTGCAGCGCGTCGCGATGCACGACTACGAGCCGACGGACGACGACGACATCGTGCGCGCGTGGCTGCGCACGATGGGCGTGCAGGAGTATCACTTCCTGTTCGAGCGGGGCGCGGAGGCGGGGCAGGAGTGGCTGATGTACCGTCGGCGGGACGCGCTCTCTGCGGCAGGTGCGGGCGCCGTTCTTCGACGACATCAACGCGATCATCTTCCTCGCGCGGATCTCCGCGTTCGACGAGAAGCTCGTGGTGGTCCGCTCCGTGAACCGCCTCGAGGACTTGTTCCTCCTCTGGAAGGCCATGTGTGCGAACGTCGCCTTGCAAAGACGCAGCTCGTGCTGTTTTTGAATAAGTGCGACCTTCTGGGCAAGAAGCTCGCGACCGGCGCGCAGATGAGGGACTACGTCCCGAGCTTCGGCGACCGCAGCAGCACATCTGGCACCGTCGCAAAGTGTGAGTCGCCCCTGCCCCGCCCCGCCCCGCATGCGCGCCCCGCGATACGCGCACGACCTGATATTGCTTTGATATGCAGACCTGCGGACGAAGTTCCGCGACATGTCAAAGAACTACTCCCCCGAGCCGCGGCCCATCTACATGCATCTGACCTCCGTCATCGTACGTATATCTCGCCTCGCCTCCCTCCCCCTCGCGTTCTTCTTCCGCGCGCTAACCACCTTTGCGCATAAACAGGACACGAAGGCGACCGCTTGGACTCTTGGCGCTGGTAGGTTCCTCCTCATCTCCCTCCTCCTCTTCCTCGTCTTCCTTCTGCGCCGCGTGCCTTAACCTACCCGTGTAGTCCGCACTGCTGCACGGCGACATGTTCTGCGAGCGCGTGCCCGAGTCGTGGTATGGGAACGCGAGGCTTTTCACGAGCGCGATGACCTGCGTGCAGCACCTCGCCGCTCCCCTCGGCGCACCCGGGCGCGGACACAGATCCAGAACCAGAACCGGGTTGTACAGAGGGCCGAGCGCGGCGAGCATGTCGCCTGCCTTGTCCATGATAGGCACGCTGCGCGCGCAGACTTGTAGCCGAGCGAGTGTTTGCCTGACTTCACGACGAGCGCAAACCGAGAGATGGGCTCGGTGGACTTTCAAGACTTGGACTTCTTGGAGGGGGTCATCTCGAGCATCGGGCTGTCGGCGTGCGTGCTGGTGCAAAAGTGGGGGCGGCCCTGCGTCGCGCATGTGCATGTCGTGATCGGGGTCACGACGCGGAGAGCTGGCACTGTGGGGCGGGGATGGCGATCGAGGTTTGTCGCAATACACACATGTCTTTCCTAAATAACGTAATACCGCTACTTACGACACGCGAGAAAATTCGAACGCAACTCAGCGAAACAAAAGTGGGCGTCAAAACTCTCTGTACACATGACTCGTGACTTATTTACTTACAGCTTAATATTAATACGGTCCTGGAATCTTGTGTTGTGGTGTCGCTCACCATTGTCTATAGCACGATGCTCGCTTAACTCATCCAAAAAAAAGTTACATAGTTTTTTGTTTGTCGTTTATCTAGAATGCATGTGTTTCTGATGTATACTAAAGCAAACTGTAATAATTAACTGAAGAAAAAAAAAGGAATCGTAGCTTGCCATGCGAAGCAATGGCCCACAACCAAAGTTCTACTAGAAACATTACACTTTCGCCGGACAAGCTGCAACACCTTTTATGGACGCATTTCTTGACATCTCGCTACGAAATCTATTTTGCCATGCAGGGCACAAACCACGATGTCTATAAATGTAGCTTTTACTATGCCCTTCGGTTTTGTTAACCCACGTTACAATTCGACAAATACAAGCAAATTAAAAAAAGTAACAATATATGCCGATCTTAATTACTTACTTTGGTCAGCTTGTCTAGTTACGATTCCTGTAAAGGGAAGCGTTCTTCCACACTTAGCGTTTTCACCAGCAGTGGCTGTGTAATTTGTCACGGTCACAATACAAAAAGTGGCCCGGAAAGTGCCGTAAGTGTACAAAAAGTGTACAAAATATTTTGTTACAGGGGGGGTCAACATAGCCACATAGCACCGCCACAGGTCACACTTTTCCTCGCGAGTTTTCACGTTTTTGATTTATTTTTTGCTCGTGTCTCCTTTCTTTCTTTTCCGTTGGTATGGCCTGTGTCTAGGCTGTGTTTGCATGTAAAAATGATGTGCTTATGTTGTACCTAGAGTTCGTGAAAAATCATTCTGTTGTGCACTCCCTGTGTGACGCCTGTTTCGACTCGCACGACGCAGACTTGGCTCCCTTTTTCTATTCTAGTTCCGCACCAGTCTGTATTGTCTCAATTGTGTGCAGCATTTATTTCTTGTTTCTATCTTATTTGTATCAGTTTTTTCAATGTTGTCTGATCGTAATTAACTGTGTTTATTCATACTACACTACTACAAAATAAATGTGCGCGAGTGTCCACGAAACGGACACATCTCGCCACTCTGCTAGATGGCCTGCACGGACTAGGTACTGTGCGTGGGCCACAGGAGCGGTTAGTTAGCTGTCGATACTCGGGCCGTGGCCCTGCCCTATGGACAGATGGGCAGCGCAAGTGGAGTGGGTGGGGAGCGTCGGGGACAGCGGGGTGGTGAGGAAAGAGGATTCATCCCCGTGCGAGGACATCGAGCGGGAGGGGAGAAAGAGATGGACCCAGAAGATGACCACTGTGAGTATCGTTACGGTACTGCACATTATAACATACCACTCGCTTTGCCGAGAAGAAATAAATTGAGTAGTACGTCATAGGGATAGTTGATGATCGGCTGGTTCGACCATGTCCCTGGTCGACGAAGTGCGCCACAGGTGTGCCCGATGGGATGCGTGCATGCGCTCCTCCGTGAGCGGCACCGCCAACACGTGCATCACGGACAGGCTGAGCTACACGTTCGCGGGAAGCGGCGGGCCGGTGGCGGATGCCGCGCCACTGCCACTCGAGGACAACCCGCTTGTTGTGGTCGGTACCTCGAGGTATGGCTGGACTTGGTTCTGGTCATGCGAGGGCGTTGGTGCGAGATTCTGCAGCTGCGGGGCGTGCAGCTGGGTTGGCGTGCACGAGTACTCCATATTGTGTTCACAATCTGACTTAAACCACTCGTGTCTGTAGTACAGACACGAGTCTCTAAGCCAGTTCTTTCTTTTTTTTTCTTCTTCCCGGTTGAGGGTGTGCGGTCGGTGTGCACGAGGCTGGGAGGTGACGAGGACAAGAAAGGGAAGCGGCGAGGACGAATGCGGTGGCAGCAGCGTCGCTGACGAGAGGGGTGATGGTGGTGAAGAAGAAGAAGAAAGGACTTAGGAAAAAAGAAGGCGACTTCGAAGTCCGAAGAGTATGCCGCCGCCCTCTCTTTAATTCTTTATTTCTTTGTTTCTTTGTTTCTTTTTCCTCTTGGTGGGCGCTGAGGCGTCGTACACCGGCCAGGTCGAGCTGACGGCCACGCTGTAGTGCAGCGGCACGCGGCACATCGAGCGGATCGCGGAGTACCGACAGCGACAAAAGGAATAGAGACACGTGTGTGAGTGGCGATCCCTCTCGTCCAACCGACGTGCGCGTGTGCGCCCCCCTGGCGCGTCGCCGTGCAGCTCAACCTCCTGCGCTCCGTCAACCTCATCCTCGACATTCTGCACAGCGCGCTCGCGAACGCCGCCGCGGGGGGCGCGGCGTACCTCTGCGACGACGACGCGCTGCCACCGCACGCAGTGGGCCTCACACTCTCCGAGATGCACAAGCTGCTGTGCCGCGTGCAGGCAGACCTCCAGCGGTGGTTCGGCTGTGGCGCGGGGGAGCCCGTGTCCGTCACGGGTGGCCCGCCGACCGTCGCCGCGCCCTTCGATGCTGCTGCCGCCGCGTGCCGCCCGCAAAAGTTCTTTGTGCGCTCGTCAATGGGCTGGAAGAGCGCGCTCGACCGCCTGCGACCGCGCAGCAGTTCCGGCTCCAGCTCCGGTGCCAGGCACGCACGCCGCAAGCGCGACATGGAGGAGTCGACGGCGATCATTGGGGCTGCTGCGAAGACCGACCGCGCATGCTCGCGCACGAATGGGCCGCCAACGACCGCGAGCGCAATCAACCAGAGCGCGATCCTCTCGGAGGTCAGCTCGGCGGCGCCCGGCGGCGTCAAGGCCGAGTGCAGCAACTGCGGTGTGATGCACACCCTGCTGTAGAGGCGCGGGGTGAACAACGAACTCAACTGCAACGTGTGCGGATTGTACTGCAAGTTGGTGAGTACAAGATGAAAATTGGCGTGGTAATCGAATTACTTATTTATTTTATTTTTGTAGCATAAAAGGCCGCGCCCCAAATCCATGCGCGTAATGACAGCATCGACTCGATGGGTGAGCCTGGTGAATAATCATCCATATCATCATGGTCTTTGCTGACTCGGCCCGGGATGACCTAACTCAATGTTACAGCGCTCGTCGTACTACGGCGACAGCTCGGACCTGGCGCGTGCGGAGGAGCAGCGTCGCGCTCTTCTACGAGGAGATCCTGACGTAAAAGAAGACGCCGGAGAAGCTCGCGAAGGTGCAGGCCTCGTGGGCCGACATGCGCAACGTCTCGCTCGGCCACGTTCGCGCGCTCGAGGTGCCCGCGACAGGCGGGCAGCGCTTCATCCTGTCTGCCGGCGCATTCATCTGGCAGGACTGGTGTACGTGTTTTCCCGGTTTAACCATGCTCTTACCGTTTACAATTCTGACTGACACATTTGGCTTACAGTCGACGTCGTTAACGAGCTCAAGCTCCAAGAAGTTACCGTGCCTGCTGGCACGCCAGGCGCTGGGAAGAGCTTCAATCCGATTACTGGTACAACAACGCGAAGGCGAGAACGGTGCTCGGGATTGAGTTCCGCAATAAGAAGACGACGGCAAAGGACAGGACAGCATCGAGAACCTGAAGGCGCACGGGTGTGGATGAGCCAGATGAGCTACTCGCTGTGCCGCTTCTGGGCGTATGACGAGAGCCAGAAGATTGTCGGTGAGGGTGCGTCCTGTTTCATCTGGAACGTGCAGCTGCTTCATGCGACTTATATAATGTCTCGTGTTAGGTCCCAATTCGCCTGCTTGGAAGCTGGCGCTAACTGGCAGCATGGGTGCGCTACAAGGTGTCTAACTATACCGATCGAAAACTGAAACTTTGCCATTTAGCTGGAGGCATTGCGGGCTTTGTAGGAAACCCGGGAGGTAAGTGCATGGACCGTTATGACTTGTTTTGCATTATTAATAACTGGCTCGTCTTCAGAGATTATCATGGTTCGCGTTAGATTCATTCTAAGTAACACTCAAATCAAACATCTCCTTTAATGTTTAGGTTCGCCTTCAAGGCGACTTTGCTAAATCTCCAGAGAAACGGCTAAACTACAAGAATTACTTTGACGGACTCTACCGGGTGCGTCTATATCTTGTTTGAGAATCTTGTTTCTGTGCTTTGGCTTTCATCTATTCTTATTGCCACGTACTTGCTGTTTCTGAATCACGTCCGGTTTATAGATGGTTCACGATGAAGGACCCTCCTCTCTCGCTCGCGGGGTCACCCCAATTGTATTCCGTGCAATACTGATGAATGCGTCGCAACTCGCTTTGTGCGTTCTCCCACAGCAGCAGCTTTCTTTGATACAGATAGCCTAACGGCTGATTATCGCAGGTACGACTACGTCAAAGCCGAGCTGCTAAAGACGCCGTACTTCAACGACAACATCTACTGCCACTTCACCGCAAGCTGAACCGCCGGCACCGTCGCGACGACAGGTATTCAACTACGCGGTGTCCTCGCCGTGGCGCAAGGCACGCATAAACGAAAAAGGTGCTGCTCACGTAAGAGATGAATGGGCAGCCTCTGCCATGGCACGCCGCTGCGTGTCGTCGTGACGGGCTACATCAGCGCGCGCAGCTGCAAGTGGGTCTACCACGTGAACACGCTGGCGGAGCTGTGAGGCCGGAAATGTGCAGCATTTCGTGACAAGATCCAATCGTGACTTCACCACATAGATGAGCTTGATCGTATCGCAGCAGTCAAGCATGCTGCTAGCCACACTACCCAAATCCGAACAAGTTCTCCAAAATATTTACCAACTTTGGTCACTGCAATTGCACATATACATGGTCACTGTACAAGATATTGAGAACACAAGTGATTTTTTCTAGAGATTTGCATCATCTTTTTTAGCCACCTGTCTCCCTGATTATTATTCCTGAAGGAGGTCAATGAGTACGCATAGTAAGTCGGTCGAACTTGGAAGAAATACAATTACATCTTCGTCTTCGAACGCGCACCCTTACGTCGAATGCTCGGCCTTGAAAATATCCGCGGCTTGCTGGGCGATCGCATACACCGTCGCTTTAAAAAAATAAGCTTGTTGACGACACAAAGCCATGATTCTGAGAACTTACACTGGATATGAGCGGCGACAGTAAGAGGGACAATGCTCAGGTCCACGACACGGACGTTCTTCGTGCCGTATACCCGCAATTTCGAGTCAACAACCCCATTGTGCTCGTGCGGAACCATGCTCAGAGTGCTAGTGGTATCTGTAAATAAGAAGGTGAGACTCTGTCATAGTCCGTGAATAGGGACATACGGAACATCGTAGTTAATGTGGCCTTCACGTGTTCTCGAAGCGCTTCCTCTGAGCGTTCAGCATTTCGCCTGAGACTGATCCATCCGGCCAACCCTCTGTTCTCAATCCAGAAGATTGTACGCCTGGTATAACAACGTAATTCTTCATAATTCTGGCGAAAAAACTGCTTAGCCCTAACGCATTTTAATATTAGTAAGCCGAAACATCTTCCAGTCAGGATTGTATCCCGGACGAACCAACATGCGGAGACTATCCAAATAGCGAGCGAGAGGTTTTCAAGGCATGAAAGAAGCGTGTGATGACCTGAAACTATACGAGAGCACCGGCACGGTGACACCTGGCTACGTTCGGATAATTGAACGTTACATTTCACTTTGGTAGAATATAATTTACGGCACCAGAGACATGAATGAAACTTTCTAGTGATTGTATACGCGACTGCTCCTATTTGTAAACTCAACAGAAACTTGTTCGAGAAATCCACTGTTCTGTTGAATCGCCTCCTTGCCGTCCATTCGCTCAAGAAGCACGCCCCACTCCACCCACCAAGTATCTGCGGCCTCGAAGGCATTGTAGCCATAAAGAACCTCGAACTCCTCTACCCATCTCTTTCGCAGGTATTCATCCGTCGAGGTTTTCCATTCAATTCTCGAATCCTTTCTGACTTCACGCATATGCGCGTCGCGCTCGTCTCGCTCTGGGCCAGAAGGCATTGCGGAGAACGCAATTTTTTCTTCCTCTTTCGCCTGCACAATATCACAGCGCTGTTGGCGTAGCTCTTGGTATGCGCTCAAGAGTCGCTTTATCTCGTCCCGAGACCGTAGATGGGAGAACAGTCTTCCAAGAACTGCGGCATCTTCAACGGCTAAGGCAGCACCCTGCGTGCTTCCAGGCTGCGGGGATAGAGCGTTAATATTTCTTCCTGAAATAATACAATCGAGTTCATGGTAACTGACTAGTAGCTGGTGTGCGGCTTGACCGATTACGAGCAGATGTGCGTCATTGTCAAACCAGCTGTCTAAAGGCGTCTGGTCGATACTTTTCACGCGAGTCACATCACTAGCAAGCTTCATGATACGCTCCAGTCTGCGATAGTCAGTTAATAGATTAATGCTGTAAGAGGATAACATCTTACCTTGGTTCAAAGGTGAAGTTGTCCAGACCAAGTTCATTGATTGGTGCGAGCTGGCCCCAATGATTTTCCGCGGTCGTCAGTTTTCCTCTTGTGAACAACGATACGGCGAGTTCAGAGTCTCCGCGCTTGCATCCGTCAATCCAAAATTAGACATAATATAAGTTCTCAGGGTTGTTGCACTTACCACTGCATAAACAAATGCAACCCAATCGGAACCCATCCAGAGATTCCACTTGACGAGCAAATTAGAAATAGAACTATAATGAGGAAGATGAGATTACCGCGCGATCTTCTATAAGGCATAATATCTCTTCGTCATCATCGATGAGTTTCTTCGGCACAGTGAATCTATTTTCACTAATTAGTATATCTATTTGAGTAATATGAGTGTAGTGACCTACAAATAACTGGTAAATGCACCATCCCTTTCAATTCCAATACCATCTTCAAGAATTGGACGGACAATGCTCGAGTTTCCATCCGCGCCGACAATGATGTCGCCAAGGATGATTTCTCCAGAAGATAATGCAACAGAAGGTACGGCTGGGTCAATGGTCGTCACTTGGACCCCGAAATCAAAATGCACTCCCGCGTCAACAGCGAGCTCGTATAGTATGTTGACAAGGTCAAAGTGCTTTCTCCGATCGCATAGTATGAGAAACAGTTTGAATACAACCGAGAGACATGCTTACACGCATAAGGTAGTAATCGGCTTCGAGTGCCTTCATTACCTCCTCGTGGTAGATTACGTCACCGATAATTTCTCCAGTATATCCTAATGACAATTAAGGTGCTCGACGAGCGGGAGAGAAAAAAGGAATTACCGGAGCGGAAAAGAACTTGGCGACAGCTTCCTTCGAGTTTGTGACCTAGGCCCCATTGCTGCAAGATTATCGTCATATTAGGTGGGATGCATACGCCACCTGGACTCTATTCAAGGGTTCGAAATCAGAGCACTGGTGAAGCTGGACAGAAACAGCAGAAAAGGATATATACTTTCTGAATCCCGTTTTCTGATTCTAGGATGCGAACAGAGTGGCCTGCTTGTGTAAGACTGTAGGCGCTGGCGAGTCCAGCAATGCCGGCTCCGATGACGACGAAGTTCAACCTTAACTCTGCTCTCCCAGCCACATTTTCCTTTTGAATTTGAGCACGAGATCTATAAATCAAACTAATCGGTTCAGGTGTGACCGACAATGGTACGCTAGACCCACTCACGAAATCATGACGATGCTGATCTGCTTAGTCTACTTGAAGAATAGTAAACTAAACGGCTGCACGCGCGTTTGCCCTTCGTGGTAAGGCGGGTGAGAAGATAGTCTGTTCCTGGGGGGTAGTTTAGCTCCTGGTGGATGGATTGAGGTACAAAGTGATCTTGGGCGTCGTCGTGTACGAGCAGAATGAGCATCAGGCTAGAGATTCTGTAAAAATCAGAGAAGCGGTGATATCAAGCTTATTATAGCAGATGTAGAGCTGCCAGTGGTCCGTGTCACGCGGAGAAGTGTGATTGTGATTCCGCATGTTCAACAATATCTGTCAATTGTCGGCCTTATACCAAGATGCTTGTGAGCGATGCCGTCCGCGCTGCACTCGGTTTTCATCAGGCGGTGACAACACGTGTATACGTTCACATGAGCTCACTTCATTATCATCTGTAATCTAACCTTTTTCCAAATTTTTTATTTCGAAAGCAAAAACAAAACGAATGGAAGTTCGAGATTACGAAGTAGATTGCGGGATCTCGCATAACGATCCGGGCGACGACTTCGAGACTTCGTTGGCACGCAGGTCCTGCGAGCTCAGATGGAGGAAATTTAGGGAAGGTCGAATATCTGAAGAAGAAAAGAAACTTGTTGCATTGATCAGCCGAGGAGAACAAACGATGTCCGATGTGGTGCTGTGGTTTGAAGTTTGAACAGATCGATGCGTGGGCCGAACGTGCCGATCAATCGGAGCTTGAAAGCGGGCTATTTTCTTGCAAACGGCAAACCATAAATAGTTTTCGGCCTCCCTCCAACTGTTATGACCGACGCGTCTGTGCGTCCTCCGCTTCGCATCGCTGTTTCGAGCGCTACCGCGATATCGGACAAGCAAGCGCGCAAAAACATCGACACCTTCCTGATGGTCTATGGCGAGAGGCCTGGCGGTGGGGACTCTACAATCAGGACGCGGCTCGAAAAAATAAGCGGGTCATTGCACGCAGAAAGAGGAGGGAAGGCCAAGAAAAAGGAAACATGTGAGCAAACTTTGCCATAAGCGATCTAGCTTTTCACAAATTTTATGTTTTCCAACAGCGCCCTAGTATTCGTACTTCACCTCATTCATGCCAGTATGTTTGCCGCCCGGGTCTTTGTTTTTGCACATATACCTATAATCGCCGAAACTTTCCGTCGTTACATCAGTTCTATGCTAAATCTGCGCTGCTACCAGAGAAGAGAGAAGGGTCAGAATTCTTAGGAAAGGCTCGTGTGTACGAATAAACATTCAGATAGAAATACTCCGGTCATGGCTCATGGTAGCCTTTAAGCACTGAAGAGATCTTAAGTTTTACAACAAGGAGAGAAGTAAGCACGCACAAATGGCAAACTCGGACCTAACAACCGTCACCTGTATTCAAATTGGACAATTAGAACAATATAGAACAATATCCGGATGAGTAGGATGTATTTAAAGCAGAATTCAACTCACATCTACGTCGCAGCCAGAAACCATGATCGTGCTGCCGTGCGTCAATGTAATCCTCAGATGGTCGGGTTTTGTCGGAGGTATCGCCTGCTTCCTTTCTTCGCGAAGTGTCGCATCTCCCCAGATCTCCTCGCCAATACCTGCATCCGAGATCTGGTTTTCAAAATCGTGCACCACGGCCTTCGTCTTCGCTTGACCTTTCTTGGATTTAGTTTTCGACTTCGACAATGTCTTCTGCAGTGCTTGAACTGGATCTGAAAAAAGAACGTCAAAGTCTGCCCCTAGACAGACAAGGAAGACAGGGTGTTCTTTTGCCTTCGCGAGGAATTCATGCTGAATTTCGGATTGCAAGTCAGCAGATAATTCCGAGATTTGGAGAGGTTACATACCTTTACCGGGCTCTCACCCAGCCAGGCCACCACAGACAGGTGCGTAATAGACTCATCCGAGATGTCCTCTCTTTTGCATCGTCGCGCGCAGGCCACCATAAGCGTTCGTGCGTTGTTGATGCATTCCGGAGCGAGCGGCCAGTTCGAGAAGCCAGGTATTTTCTTGTTTCCCTTCCCGAAGACGTTGTACGTGAATATTCCCGCTAAAACGAATGATATCGAGTTAATTCAAGGCTTGCGACTGGAGGAAACATGAAAACGGATGTCGATACACACCAGTCGGCTTCGAAGGCGATTTCTCAAACGCCATCGGTACGGAGTCCTGGAAGCCCATGAAAAGGTTGTCTGCGTCCTCTTCTAGCTCGGTCCGATTCCCAAGAAAGAGCAAGTCGACAACGAGTGCTAGATTGATTACTCCTGTACTTGCAGTGCCGATGCCCTCTTCCGCATCAGCGCGAGCTTTGCCTTTTCCTTTGTCCTTGACTCTTTGGCTCTGCTCGTTCGAGCTTGTCACGTTCTGATCCACATTCCGGGAGGCAAAGCCTTGCTCTGGTACGGTCTTCGTGGTTATGTCCAGAGTGTTTGTGTACGTGTACATGAATCGCTTAAGCCCGCTCTTCCACTCGAATATACGCTGCACCACGCCCTTTGGTATGACTACGTACGGCGACCAAAATGGTGTTTGTCGGAGAGATTCACGCACTGTGCACGCAGGGACTACTTCAGTTGGGTAACATAGCGCATCTGGGTCGTTGGGGTCCTAAGCGTTCATATGAGAATGCCAATCATAATCGTTGTCAATAAGAGAAACTAAACGAATGAGGCAAAGACTTACAGGCTCAAGGCAATACGAGCACGAATATTTTCCCATCCAGTATGTGGGATTGATCTTGCCGCATGTTACGCAATACCAGCTACGGCTCAAGCGGCCTGCACAATCCCCGTCACGAACGATGTGCGGAGCCAGGACGCAGAGACTCATCATGTCTGGTGAGTAAAGAACCCGAGAACTTGAACCTGATGCGGCTGAGGGGACCAAATGGTGACTTTCAGCCTCTTCTCCGTCAACGCTAATGCTGCCGGTGCCGGGAGCGAACCACCACGGATCCGGAATGCAGCAAGAGGTAGAATCCACGTCCATGAGATCATCGGCAGTGCCGGTGACAATGGCATCGGAGTACATGCTCGGAGCCCACCGTAACATGAACGTCCACGTCACCCGGCCACAACTTCGAGGTAATCCGTTTTTGGGCGTGGTCTGAGGAGAAAAATGCTGTACGGAAGTCTACAGAAAGGATGCGTCAACACCATTGTAAAGCACTTAGAAGAGAAACTCGACCTTTATGTCTATGATATGGAAATATCCAACGACAAGGAAATCGCACATCGAATCCATCTCTAGGGGAAAAGCAGGCCAATCTGTCTGCATGATAACTGCAACGGGCATACCCGCATCGTATGCCTTGAAAAGAAACTCAATATCATCTGGACGGTCCTCGGGCATACTTTCACTTGTGTTTTGCTGAGCATCGCGCGGCGGACCTTGAGCTACGGACGGGCTTGTATCTTCCCGAAATTGTGTTAGGGCGGACGCCGGTGTGTGATTGAACCCAAACGAGGATGTCGATGCAATGGGAATCTCAGGGCCTCGTAGAAGAGCCGGCCGCGAGGTTGGGATAGAAAGATAAGTGCTAACGGAATCGTCTTTGAGACGCGGCGGAAAGAGTTCCATGTCGAACGCTGCCCCCATATCATCCTCCGGCATCGAATGCAGTTCAGATCCATCTAGCTGCTCTTCCGTAACGATTCGCTCATTCGTACGTGTCGATGACTTATTGTCTTTTTCGACTGAACTCAGCGCAGATGATAGGCAGGAAAATACTCTAATACTGTTTGGAATATTGTGCGAACGTTCAATAAACACGATATTCATTTAGATTGGAGTATCTCACGTCGAAATTTCAAGCTCTTTCCCGCCATCCCAGCTCCCGAGGGGCCAGGTTTCCTTGTTGATAAGAACAGTCGGTGATGGTAGCCCGCTATCACCGGAAATGCCATTCACCATCGTCGTGAGGGCTGGAACTGCTCCGAGCATCTCCTCGTAAGTCTAGCTCAAAGTATATGAATTGAGAAAAACGGAAGAAAACGGAAGAATAATACCTTCGACCAAATCAAAGGCATTTTTTGTGGTCGAATGCGCTTCACGGTGATCTCCTTTGGTGCAATGCGTTGTACTTTCCAGGTCGTTTTGATGTTGCCTGAGAAGGTGATTAGATTATACAAATTCGCTTAAAATGGAATACGGACTTAATTTATTGTCGGCGGAAGCTTCAAGACGCTGCTTTTTGGACGGAGGCTTGTCGCTAGTCTCTTCCATCGCCATAGCTTTCTGAGACGCAGTCCTTTTGCGCGCTCCACGCCTCCCATCGTGCAAGGGAGTAATGACATTGTCCTTTCCTTCAGCAATATCTGTTTGTGACTCGAGATTGGTCGCTGAAGATACATCGAATTTGGCACGTTTCCTTTGCGGTTTTTTTTCTGACAAGCGATAAGGTCTGTTCGAGCGGTAATTGCAAGGTATACCGTTTAATGCGCAGTACTCGCATGGATCTGTGCGGTCGCAGGGCACCTGATCGGCAATGCAGCTTTCGCACTTAGAACGAGTAACGAGCACGCCTTCAGGATGCTCGACAGTCCTTCTCAAGAATATTCCTAAGAGAGAGATAGTTTTGTCATATGGATACGGCACGGAGGCGACGCGCTCCACGTCTCCCCATTTGAGCGCATATTCAGGTATATCAAGAAAATATGTCTGCATGGTAAACGAGATGCAGAAACTCGATCTTTACAAACAGGCAGCTTTTAGCGAGTGACCAAGGGAAGGTTAGGCAAACGGGAATGAGAAGACGCTATGTTGTGTGCAAGATACGTTTCAGATGCCTCAGAGTAGTCCCAGAAATTAGAGAAGAACGCCAGGAGCCTCAAGTTGTGCAAGCAGTCGCGTTTTGCAGAAGGCCTGGGAACACAGCGCATCAGTTATGTAAGCAAAAAGTGCAGACGCCGCCCGGCACGCTATTTTCCTTCATCGCGTCCTAAGCGAACGACGACGAAGTGTTGCTAAACCTCCCCTGGATCTGTCAAGCTCGTGAATGCCAAAAAATTACTCTCTTGGTTCTCATTCGACGATCTTGCAATCGACATGGGCAAACGGAGTCGGAACATCTCCAGCGTCGCGCATTTTTTGAAGGCCATGGACCCCCTTCCATCGTCCGTCGAGCCCCAGAAAACCGGCCACGAGCAAGAAGAACGAGTCTCTAAACCTCCTGATTTGTGTAGGCAAGCACAACCAACACTGCCCACGAAGAGGAGAAAAGTCGGCTTGCTTGGGTCTGATTGGGAGAAGTACGACGCTTCTGGGCTCGCTGCTCGGTACACCTCTATCGACGAAGTCCCTGAACATCTTCAAAAATGTGAGCATATGATTTGGCTCTATTTTGCGTGCAAATTGATGACAGAGAAGACTTTGCCCAAAGACATCGCTATTTTTCGCTGTACGACGATGGTTGTCTCTTAGACGAAGAAGGTTGGTACAGCGTCACGCCCGAGAAGATCGCCGACCAAATCGCCGAGCGATGTCGCTGCGATACCATCTTGGATGCTTTCTGCGGGGTAGGAGGCAACGCGATTGCATTTGCAAAGACGTGTCATCGCGGTGAGCAGCTCAGAGTCCTTCGCTATCTCCACGCGGTAATTTCTTACGTTTTATTATCGATCTTTCTTTTAGTCATTGCTCTTGATGTATCACCTGCCCGCCTCGCTCTCGCACGACACAATGCCATTGTGTACGGCGTTGCGGATAGGATTGAGTTTATTCTCGCTGACTATCTGGAATTTGCGCGTGGGTACGCATTGCGCCCCCTAAAACAGCGGAACATCGACGTGGTCTTCCTTAGTCCACCCTGGGGCGGTCCATCGTACCTTACAGCATCCCCTCAAAAGGAAAAGAACGAAGCCGAGGCTACGTTGCAAGGCGATTACTCGTTGAGCAACATTCTTCCCATCCCTGGCGATGAACTATTCTACCTTACGCGTCGCATTACGCGTAACATAGCGTACTTTCTACCACGGAATGTCGATCTATTTGAGGTTTCTTGGTTGCTCAAACCTGGGGAGTCTGAAGGAGGAACTGCAGAACTTGTGACTACTCAACGGGCCGTCGAGGAGCTTGTCGAGGTCGAGGAGGACTACATGGGCGGGAAGCTGAAGGCCGTCACTTGCTATTTTGGTGGGCTCGTGGATGGACAAGAGGATATATTTTGAGCCCGAGCTTGAGAGGAGTAGGTTACTGAGTCGATACTTTGCTTTTTCCAAGGGCAAATTCGGATGTTCTTATGATGGGCTGCTTAGTCCGTCGGTAGCACGCCCAATCAGGTTAGGTTGGATTCTTCAATTTTGTCTCGTGTATTATTCCGGGATCTTTGCTTCGGAAAGTCGTTCTCATTCATATCTAAAAGCTTATAGTTTCAATAAGAAATGCTGTACAATTGCCTCGCGTAGAGGGCGCTTATTGCATACCTAATGAGCTTTCCGAAAGTACGCTCAACAATATCGCGTATTCTTGCCGATCCTGATTCTGAAAAGTGTCAGTGAGATTGTTAATCACAGGACAAAGGGATCTCGAATCCGAATTTTCCGGTTGATCATGGATTTCGCAAAGACAGAATGAGAATGAGATGAATTATGGCATGCGTCCGCGTGTGTCAAACTAAGAGCATTCTTATTTGGCCGGATTAATTCAAATCAAGAAGACAATTGCAGTTGTACTATAGCCTACGTGCCTGAGAATAACAAGCACAGTGAACAATGCGATTAAGATTCGATGTCGATGCAGCCACAACTTCCTTTCTCAGAATCGTGAGAAAACTTTTACTGATGTCCGTTTCCGGAAGTCAAGGCTTATTTCATCTTCTGTCAGTTCTCTCGATCCTGCATCTGTCCGCGTCTCTCACTCCAATCCAATCCGGTCTATGATCAACCCGTGGGTGTTTCTTATGCGTCCGAAAGTTTTATCTAACCTTTACACTCACAACGACAAACGATTATTGCAGTTTCCAATGTCTTCTGGAACGCCACCGATGACACATGTGACTACAAAGTACGAGGATATTCCTCCTCGCTTTAGAAAATGTAGGTCCTCTTCAGCAACGCATCTGAATCAAACATATTAAGTGTGCTGTAGTGTGGATAAAAGGAAACGAGGAACGAGTTCAGAAGAAGTTGAATGTACCAATCGAGGATTTCTCGTTCTCTGTGCCGCTGCAGAAAACCAGTTCGGAATCTAACCTTCCCAGAAGTTTAGAAACCAGATCTACGCGCTCCATGTCTCTTAATGCATCAGAAGCTGCTGCAGAGATCACCAAATCTCATCTGCCCGTACCTAAGCGTTTCAAAATCGACGGCTCTGTTTTATCGGAAAACCCAGATGATCGCAGTGGCGATATTGGTCGAGGTGGCTCGTTTGTAAAGGGAAAAGAGCGACCACTCTCTCTTCCGATCGCCTACAGTGGCTCTCCCGCAATGCAACGCATAATCGACTCTGTAGTTGATATGAACATTGCGCGCACGACTCCGCCGCCTTCGCGCTGTAACTCTCCCGCAGCGAACCCGAGCGCGCATAGCAAATACCGGGCCCCATCGCGTTCGCGCCCGGTGACGCGCCCGAGCTCTCCCAACTCTGGCATTCCGGCTCCGACCGGGTGGACTGCACTCACCTCGCGACACTCGCTGCGGCGATTCGACATCCGACGTGGGGACCACGGCACCTCGAATACGATTACAATGAGGCACGCAAGGAATTTCAGGGAGCGGCATACTTCGCTCTCGGTCAGTACGGATACAGTTCCGCCAAAGGGCGTGGTCAAATTTAAGGCACCACCACCGGATGCACTCCCGTCTATGAGCGACCTGCGCAAAATCCCGGAATTCCAGAAGGCAAGCAGGAGGCTCGATCGGGCCGACCATGCTCTAGAGGAAGCGCTTTTGCGTGGTCAGACTTGGGACAATACACCTGTGCCGAAAGAGTACTTCCAATTCTCGCTAGAGGACTCGAGTCCGGAGGACATTCGGACAGGGCGACCTAATAATACGGCGGTTCAAGATCGCTCGAGGAGCTCTGTCACTCTGGAGGAGGAGGCCAATTTAATCGATACCTCGCGTCCTGGAGAGAATTCATCAATTTCTCGCTCTTCTACTTTTATCCATGAATTGGGGTGCGCGTCTGCCAGCGATCCTTCCTTCGCTTCTAGTTCGGCTTCGGTCACAGTAGCACCGGCGCCCATCTCAGTCTCAGCGATCTCAAGGATTAAACAGGAGGCAATGATCGTCGACGAGGATAAGCCTTTTGAAAGCACGTCAGCATCCGAGCCATTGCAGACCACGTATGATGGAGATTCGCAATCAGGATCATCCGCCCCATCCGCTCCATCTAGCATGTCCCCGATACCTGGTCCATTTACTGTCACGACGACCCCAACACAAACACAAACGTCTTTTCGAGATTCTCCTTTCTCTGCACGCGCCTCAGCATCATCACAACCGCCGGAGACTTCCCCTGATCCAGACATCACCATGCCGTCCACACAGCTCGTGCGTAAGCGGCTTCTAGAGGAAATCTACGATTACAAGGCGTGGTCAGATTCGAGTTCACTCAGTCCGCCGCCGACGCGCTCGAGTTCTCCAGGGCCGCCGCAAACCGGGCTCACGAGAGTGTCTCCCATTCCAGACGCTTGCTCGACATCTGGTGCGTCTGGATCTGTCCCTGCTCCTCCTCGCAGCCGCACAAATACGCCGCTTAGCCGGTCATCGAGTGCCCGGAGACGGAGGCGTGGGTTGGCGAAGAGATAGTGATGACATTGCTTTCATTGTATGTGAACAAGTTTTCCTCGTCCAGGATTTGTTATTGGGATGCAGGGGTTGTGTAATATTGCAGTGGTAACTGGTTTGCCTTTTGGAACACGGTATCTCGCGGTTTTGCTAGAGCTGACGCTCATTGGCTATTATGTTTGTTGTGTTCATCCTTTTCTTCCCTGCTTTCTTTCCTACTCTTTTGCGATGTAATACTGGGACCATTTACCCGAGGCTTATTCGCTTTATTTCCGTTTAAACTCCTTCATAGCAAATCAATCGCTTCGCTATCATATGTACATTATTGTCTCATAATACCAAACACTTGCTAGTCTACGTATAATACTTGATTGCGATCCTCTCAACTGCGCTACACGCACGTTCCAACACGATCTTGCGTCATGATATTATTAATAGCTTTACGCCTGACAGAGATCGTCCAAAAAATACCCTTCAAATCTTATCTCATATCTTATCTTACACTTTCTGAACGTAACTTGTCCTACAACAGCGATTTCAGGTCTTACCTTTATGATCCGATCCAACTTTCGCGCTGAACTTTCACCCTATACAACTACTACTACGGACGTCGACTTTCTTTATACCGCCCATTACTGTACCACCCGGTTCCACGTCAGAAAACGCTGCGGGAGCCACGCAGGCGCTTCCCATTTCTCGCGCGGCATATCCGCAAGGTCATGAGCAATTAATGACGCGATCGCCTCCGCACTGTGGAGGGAGGTTAATGGATGAACAATCGCAGTAGTCACAAAAAGAACAACACACCAAGAGAACGTCCGAGGCATCCCATGTCCCGAAAATCCCGCCGCGATGTACTGGCCTGCAAGTTCGCCAATTTTGCTTTGAGTATCGGGGACGGGGCCGACCTAGCGTTAATGAGATATAAATTAAACACTTCATATATACCAGGGAGAAACCTACGAAGGGATCGTGCGTAGATGTGAAGCCCATGATTCCCGTCTGCGGTAGTAATATATTTGCTGTCAGGCACCGATCGTTCTCGGTTGAAAGGGTTGTGATTACGCACCCACTCCATCTCCGGCTCCGCACCAACCTCAAATCTCCCAGGGAACACGGCGGGAAGGAACTTCCTCACCGCTGTACCGACCTCCGCGCTGACCACACTATCATCCGCCTCTCCGAGTTCATCGTTCACGACCTCACGCCCACCGCCAATGATCACTAGTGGATGTGCCGCGTCCTCAACTTCCCGCCCTGCCACAGGTGGACGCGGGAACCAATATTCGTATCCCTCGTTCCCAGACCATGAGGAACGGCTGATAGTCTGTAGGGAGGCCGCAGCGCGAGTGGCGAGGATCTGCCCACGCACAGGTACGATACCCTGCGGGCCAGCGAGGGCAGGAAGGAGGGCGGAAGCGTACCCATTAGTAGCGTGTAATACAGATGTGCATGTGATGAGTCCGCGCGGAGTAGTTAGAGTCCAGCGCCGGTCACTTCCAGATCGCGAGGTGGATGTGATGGTGGTGACGGGCGTGCTGGTGTGTAACGCGAGAGATCCAGGGAGGGAAGACAATTGAGTTTTGGCCATGTGAAAGAGATTGGTGACGAGCTTGAGCGGCCAGAGGTTGTGTCCCGGGATGTGCACCGCGGGATAGGAGGTGCCGTAAGTCTAAAAATAATCACATTTAAGCGGTCATGCCGATCATTTTAGAATAACCGCTGACATAAAACGCACATACCTCCTTCATCTCCTCTTTTGAGTACCATTTAACTTCCTCAAGACCAGGAGTGCCAGCTTCCTTGGCTCGCTTAAAGTCTGCTTTCGCTGCTATCTCTTCTTCCTCTGTAAAGAGCAAGTCGAAGTGACCCCCGGAGACAAAGTCGATATCGTTCTCAAGCGCATTGGATTTAATGATATCGAGGAGGGAAGAGACTGTTCTGTGCTCGAGCATGAATTGCTTGATAGCCTCTTCTGTTCCGATAGTCTTTTGATGCTGCGAAAAGTCCATGAAACGCCAGGCAGTAAGATGTCCGCCATTTCGCCCTTCAGAAGTAATTGAAATCATTGTAAAGGTCCCGATGAGTGGGTTACAAACCTGTAGCTCCCGAGCCTGTCTCATTTTAAGAATAAGCATTTTTAGAAATCCAAAATGACGCTCACAAAAATCGCGTGCCTCAAGAATGACTATCTTCGCCCCGGATACCATCTTAGAAAGATGATAAGCTGCAGAGACGCCAGTGATTCCAGATCCGATGATGCATATGTCCGCGTCGGACGTGAGCGGCCCATTACTTCCCTCCTTTGCAAGAGGATTTACTTTCTCGGAGGGATGTAGCCAGAAGGAACGCGTAGAGTTGGAGACGGGGAGGGATGCAGGCGTGTGTCTCAGGTGAGTCTGCGCGTCGAAGAACGCCTGGCGGGCATCGTACTCGTTGACAGGCACAGGCAGGTCATCACGATATGGCATGCTAAAATCAGAGATGCTAGCAGCGAAAGAGATGTAGAAGAGAGTGGTAACAAGCCCGAGCATGACTGCCAGTTAAATGCGATCGGTTATCTACCCGGAGGAGTCATGAAAATTAGATGAGCAACGGCCATCAAACGCATCATTTCGGAGTGATGGCCGTACTTTCACACGTTTGCTGGTGCGCAAGTCATTGCACGTTCGTAGACAGTGACTCCTTATCCTTGAACCACCACGATCTGCGTGCTGGCGACTTAACTTATTGCAAGAGAGTGTACGAGTTTTGTACAACATCTGGCGAGCGAAATTACCTGCGATATTCCCGCGTAGTTTACTGTCTCTTTTGGTCGACGTCGCCGAGCTTTATCTATCTGTGCTCGACTTGAAGAGCACGGTACCCTCAGACGACTAGTGAACCTCGGGGTGCACTCGGACGCGCCTCAGTGGTCACCAGCTCGTTTGGTACACGTTGTGAATGACCGCGCTCCATGCCCATTTCGCCCTCCGGAACCAGCAGGCCTTTCAGCGCCTGCTCGACAGTTCTCGTGCGGCGCCGACACCCGCCCTGAGCTCGAGCGGCGGCGGACGTTCCTGGAACAAGCCTAGCCCACTTTCTGGCGCCACACCGACATGTGATGTGAATGCTCGCGACTGGCTAGGACGGACGGTCCTGCATCTCGCCGTATCCTCGATCGACCCCGCCGCGCTCGAGTACGTCAAGCTTCTCCTCGCGCACCCGCGCATCGACGTCAACGCGTTGGATATGGAGAGCAGGTGGTCTCCGCTTCACAGGGCACTATATATGGGGAATTTGGCCGCTTGGTGTGTATTTTGATCCATCCCTTGTCGTGTCGAGATACTCACGGGTTGTAAAACAATAGCATTCTGCTGCTCCAGAAGGGTGATTCCGATACTTCGCTCAAGGACTACGAAGGGTACACGGCATTCGACCTCTACAATTCGACGGTCGAGGGAACGAAGCCGGAAGCGTCCGATCCAATGGATCTGTTCACATGGGGAACGAACAGGTATGTCTTGTGGTGCAATGACTTTTAATTTTGGAGCCGTTTCGCATCTTCTCTCGAATTCATCTGAGGACTCGTTTCTCCTTGACTCCATCACGCTTTCGTCCGCTTGCAATGTTTTACGAAATCCTGGTTAGATTTTTCTCTTCGCAAGGCGGAAGTCATGTTAGTCGGTGAAGGGAACGAGAAGTCTAGTGTCCAAAACTGGGGCCTTGCGAAAAGATAGAGTGTACCTGCTCATTGTTATGCAATTAGCTGCAGAGTACCTGACTGCAATTGAGGGCCGGAAACATGTGTTTTGGCGATATGGGTATACATCAATTGTATAAGAGTCGAAAACAAATGTGACACGGAGACCAATTTCATCTTCTCTCAGTTTATTTTTGGTATACAAATAAACTGATTATATCTTTTGTTTTAGAAATGCGGCTCTTGGTCTCGGTGATGGCGCGGATCGTGCGTACCCTGAGCAGGTCTTCATTCCTCCGCAGACGGAGCACCCCGCGCCACGTACGCAGCCCCTTTCGAAGCGTTTCCAACCCATCCGTGTATTGGATGTCTCCATGGCGAAGCTCCATACAGCCGCCGTCACCGCTGAGCCTTGCGCGAACTTACGTGTGTGCGGCTTCGGCGGCGTTGTGCGCGGCGCGGCGCAGCATCGCCTCGCGCCTTTAAAAGATCTGGCTCTCGTCTCGAACTCCGATGATACGCACATCGTCCAGGTCGCGCTTGGCCAGGATCATACTCTCGCGCTCACGCGTGCGGGGAGCGTGCTTAGCTGGGGTCTTTCGCGTTTCTCACAGCTGGGGTACGCCGTCGACGGGTCCGGCGCGGGGTTAGGCACGGGCGCGCTACAGATGGTGGCGACTCCGCGGCGTGTCGTTGGTCCTCTCAAGAAAGAGCTCATCATCGGGGTCGCGGCGTGCAAGACCGCGTCCGCATGCTGGACGGCGAAAGAGCTTTTCACATGGGGAACCAATAATGCTCAACTGGGTTATGACATGGCTGCAGTGCCCGTGCAGGTACTACCACGTCGCGTCGCTCAGGTTGCGCAACCTGTACGTAATGTTGCGCTGAGTGACGCAGCGATGGCGGTTCTCCTTACGAGCAATGATGTCTTGTGCTTCGCGGGTGGGCGAAGCTTTAAAATCAAGTTAGTCCATACTTCTTTCCTTTTTACCTGTTCACGCTCTTATTGCTATCTGTGTATTGTTTATTAC
Organism: Phellopilus nigrolimitatus; assembly: GCA_021029095.1. Lineage (NCBI taxonomy): Eukaryota > Fungi > Basidiomycota > Agaricomycetes > Hymenochaetales > Hymenochaetaceae > Phellopilus > Phellopilus nigrolimitatus. The sequence goes on from JAJOHG010000025.1 coordinate 422,549, forward strand.
TTCCTAGCTTCCCAACTGCTAGCTTTCCGCCTGCGCTCACGGCATATAGGCCTCCAGCAGCACAAAACAATGCGGCCATTGCCAAAGTCGTCTGCTGCGAGAATGCGTTCGCAGCGCTTTCATCTAATGGCGAGATGTTTACGTTCAGTTTTCCGGCTGTCGGGTCCTCCTCCGTCATTGAAACCAACGCGACGCAGAGTAAGGAAAGCAAAGGCGGAATAAGTGCGGTTTCGAATGCAGCTATGGTGAAACCGCAGCGTGTATGGGCGCTTAGGAAGCAGTTCAGCGCTGTCAAGGATGTCGCACTCGGTTCGGACGGCACGATTGTTCTTTGCACTGAGTCTGGGCACGTATATGTTCGCAATCGCCTTGCGAAGACCGCAAAGTTTCAGCGCATGCCGTTTTTGCAGCGCGTCGTGCGAGTCGCTGCCAGCAGTGCCGGTGCATTCGCTGCTCTTCGAGCAAATTGCGTATCCGAGCCAATCGAGGTAGTCGGCAATACGCTTTCAAAGGACCTGGAAGCTGTACAGCCATACTTGCGTTGGGCTACCGAGGAACTTCAGTGGGGCTGCGAAGAGCACGGGAGCGCGAATAGATTACAGGAACAGACTGAAATGTCTGCCAACTCGCCTACTGTTCTCGATGAGGGGGCCGACGTAGATGGTGAAGGCCAGGTCGAATCTGAGGACGTTGATATCAAGAACGACATCAGGATCGCGAAACACTTGTTGGAACTCCTGGATTGTGACGAGAAGAGCAGGCGAGAGGAACACAAAGGCATTTTCGATGGAGTCGAACTGAAGTACGGCGCCGATCTCCTTGTGCAAGTTAGCTCTGGATTTGCGTTTCCCTTACATAGGATCGTTCTCGCCGCGCGCTCGCTAGTGCTAAAGGATGTCCTACTCGGCCAGAGCGTCAAAGATAATGCTGTCAGCATCAAACTCAGTCATTCCACTATCGTTTCTATTCACCCGAAATCAGGCTCTAATCCAAAGCTCGTGTTCTCAGGCCTCCATCCACTCACTGTGCTTTTACTGGCTACATACTTGTATACGGATGATGTTCCCGCGCTCTGGGATCGCCGCGTCGGGATGGCAGTCTGCTCGCAATTCGGGACTCTTGGACCAAAGACGAAGGTGAACCCTGCTCAAATTCGTGTGGAGTTGCATGTCCTCGCAAAACTCCTTCGCCTTCCTGCGCTAGAGAAAGTACTTGACGCCCCGGTGAAACATGTTGTGGTGCCGACTCTTGCACGCGACATGCAAACGCTTTTCGAAGCTGCACAGCCTGGCGGAGATGTCACGTGCCCTTCGGGCGATGCTGGTTCCGAAATTGAGACGCTTTTGACTTCTTCAATGAACCCTCTTGCGTCGGATACGGTTCTCGAACTTGCGGATCGGCGGGTGTACTGTCACGCGACAATGCTGCGCGCGCGCTCGCCGTTCTTCGCGGGCTTCTTCGACGACGCGGACTGGACGCAGAAGCGCTGGCGTCCAGATGGCACACTTCATGTGGACCTACGACATTTGCGCTGGCAGGTTATGGAGTTTGTTTTTCGATATTTGTATTCTGGAGGCGGGGAGGAGATATTTGAGATATTAGGTGGGATAATCAAAGTATTTCTGAATGTGACGGAATCTGAGAATGCACAGATTTCACAGATAATGTAGATAATGTGCTCGATTTCATATTCGAAGTCATGCATGTTGCGGTACGTTTATTGTATGTTTTCCCTTACAGGTGGTTGACAGAATTGTTCTGATATAGAGTGAACTACTGCTAGACCGCCTGCTGCTCATTTGCTCATCTGTCGTCCTAAAGCTCGTCAATGTCAACAACGTCTGCGCCGTACTCTCAGACGCGACACACTTCCACGCGACGCAGCTCGTCGCGAGCCTACAGGATTACATGGCGCGAAACATGGAGACACTACTCGAGAGTCACATGCTCGACGACCTTTCGAGTCCTCTCGTCAAGCAGCTCTCTGCTTTCGTACGCGCATGCCAAGCGAAGAAGCTGCCTAGAACTCGCTCGGGCGTGCTAGTTTTCAAGGCGCTCGAGAACTGTAAAGACTGGCTTGCACTACAGGATATCCCGCAGCCTTTCATCTCAGGGCGCAGGAGCGGAGCAGGCACTCAAATTCGCCACTCGCCAAGGTTGTCTCCAGTTGCAGTTGCAAATTCACCTGGTAATAAACGGACGTGCTGCTCGTCGATGTCGACAAATCCCGTCTTATCTACACCAGTCAGCCCTTCTCCGTCTCCCCAGATCTCCGGGGACGCGACAGCCAGCGGGGATGAAATTTTTCTCATGGATGATGATATGCGGGGAGACATCCCACCTTTAGATCTCCGTGCCGCACCCAGAAATTTGCATATGCCACGGAGTGGTCATACAGCGCCATCTTCGCAGATACCGGCGGTTGGAACGTATAGCCCTTGGAAGGCACGAGTCGCGCAGCTGCCTTCCAGTAAACTGGACCTTCGGGCGATCATGGCAGAAACAGAAAGTCAGCGAGAGACACCGCCACCGTCTGAAATGCTTCCCAGTCGCTCGCGCGTCGTAGGCTTTGACATGCATGCTACAACGATAGCGTCAACCTCCCATACTTCACAGAAAGCTCCTTTAATATCAGACACGATGCACTCCAAAACGAGTTCTCCGTGGCGGTTGCCAGGTGCTGGTTCTATCCCAATCCCAAGCTCATCTACGCCTGTCAGAAGCCCTGGAATAGCGCGTACTTCTTCAGACTCACCTCAGAACACTCCCCCATCGGGATTAAGTCGGGTTTTGCAAGACGGTCAACTATCAGCTACTAAGACGACATCACCTTTAACCCCTCCTGCACCTGTTCGGGCTGGGTTGGCCGTGTTTGGTAAAGGCAAGGCTCCGCTCGGGCGTACTTTTACTCCCACTCGCCAAGCCCATCCTGTCGCTGCTCCCATGGCTCGCCGCGTCTCGTAAGTATTTTTCGCAATTTTGTTTGAAGGAGTCTATTGACGCTATGTTTTAGCGAGGGTTCTGGGAATGCTTGGGTAGCCGCACCAACACCGTATATGTCTGAACCGGAACCCTTAACCTCTGTTTCTCCACCGTCGTTCCTTTCCATTCAGCGGCAACAGTTAGACCAGGACGCAGGCCCGACGAAAGCGAAGAGCCTCCGTGAAATTCAAGAGGAAGAGCAGGCTCGCACAGCGGCGGAAAAGGCGCAGCAGGAGGAAGCGGACTTCATGCGCTGGTGGGCTGCGGAGGAGGACCGTATCCGCCGCGAGACACAAGCGCAGCCCGGCCCTCCAATCACCGTCTCCGCGTCCAGCGGCAGCAAGGCCGGAAAGAAGTCAAGGGAGAAGGGTACGAGGAAGAAGCCTCCGTTAAAGGGGGCAACAGCAAATGCGGATGTTGACGCGTTGCAAACGCAGACATACATCAAGGCGCAAAGCAAGAGCGAAGGCCTTGGACAAACTGCAGACGAAAGGAAACCGACGCGGTCTAGGCGTGCGAAGGGGAAGACGGCAACGAACAGTCAGAGGCAGCAAGTTTAGCGCCGAGTGTTTTCGTACGTTTTGTATAGCTGAGCTGAAGGATGAGTACGCAATGGTTTTGGCCACACTTGGACGTCTTCTTTTGGTGAAGGATTCATCACAAATTTGATCTTCGTAAATTTTGACATGGAAAGCTCCTTTCTACTTCATTGCCGGGCCATTTGGGTTCCTAAGACAGATACTGCGCATTCCCGGCATGATGTCAGACAAAACCTAATGGTCATGGTCTGCATACACCATATTTTGAAGTTCGAGGCTGATGGTCAAATCTGCGCTGGGCTCCTGTTTACTCTCATAAGGAAAATAAAGCACTTGTAGTCACCGGACATACGCGCTGTTGGTCAGGTCAGGGCCGTCAGACTTAGGCTCTTCAAATACACAGCGCCTTTTCAAACCTTGAGCATGTTATTGGCGGGGTTGTGGAAAATATGCGCAGCTCTTCGAGAGCTGATCGCAATTATATTAATGCTTGCCTGCCGTGTACTTATAAGCGGACGCTGAAGAGATATCTGCTGGCCATGACTCGTAATAATTACGAAGGTGCAGGATTTTCTTGTACCATATAGCTCATGTTCACCATTATCGACCTGAACTGCCTGCGAAACTGAAGTCGCGAGCGTGAGGGCATTTGGTACAGGTTTGGCTCCCTTCACATTTCGTTCTCAACACCTCGAACTCTTCTCGCTTTTGTTGTGTTTTCGAACGCAATCGATTTGAATGGGTGGAATATAAAGGGGCAATCAAGATTCTGCCTCTGTTATTCTTACGCTATCTTTCAGGCGTACAGGATCTCGTCATGGTTGGTTGTGTCCGGTACGTGTTCGATTATGTTCCTCCGAGCCATTTTTGGTCATATTATCACTTGATGCTCTTACACAGACATTTCGGTTTAAACGATTCTCGCAACATCATCTCTCAAAGTAATTCTCCTCTCACATATATTCAATCACGGACTTTGTGCTGATAATATATGACATATAAATGGGAAACCGTGGCTTTCTAGCGGCAAAGTGCGTTCATCTAATCTCTAGTTCTCGGACTATCGGCTCTGTATAGTCACCATGACAAAAGGGTCATTGCAAGTCCTGCACACACATGTTATGAGCACCCGGTGCTCCAGTGGACTGAAAGTAATCCTTGGCAAGTTTCTCCGAACTACTACACCAAGTCGCGGAGATACTGGGACGCGCATGTAATTTTATCGGTCCTTCTCAGGTTGCGTGGGATTGGCTTCCATCTCTGATTTTATGACTTTTCATGACCAGGTTCTAGTGTACGACGCGAAAACAACCGCGAATGCCGAGTTCACTCCCTACCAGAAGTAGTCGAACATTCACTTGGCTATGAATAGCGAAGAAATTCATTCTCTTTTTTAGCAAATCGTATGTCAGGTGTGAGATGCGGAGAGGCACCCTCGCACGTACGAATAGGCCGTCTTCTATTCTCGCGGGGACGACTTGACCTCTGTCTTGCAGTAATCAACACGATAACAACGATGCTAGCGACTGCCGTGCTGTCTACTGTAACTCTTTGCGGAGCCTTATTTGCCGTGTTACTGTGCAAAACTATATGGACTTCGAGCAGATCGAGAGCGCCCTTGCCTCCGGGGCCCAAGGGCAACATTTTCTTTGGAAACCTACGGGAAGTCTCGTCGAAATATCAATGGAGGACGTTCTCGGCATGGAGAAAGACATTCGGTTCGCGCTTTTTTCTTAACAGTTCATCTTGTAATTGACCATGCAACATTGCTTGCGAGCATAGGCGACATCATATACATGAATGTGCTCGGCAGACCAATTGTCGTGTTGAATAAATTCGAGCATGCGCATGAGCTGATGGACAAGCAGGGCGCGATATACTCGGATAGACCTCGCATGGTATTCCTTGGAGAGATGTGAGCATTGTAGGATTGCGTATGCGATGCACTGAGCTGAGTCGATTATATCGATACCAGGGTGAAGCTGCGCTCTGTAACTTTCATCCCATACGGCGATCTCTGGAGAAAGCACCGCCGGATGATTCAGCAATACTTCAATCCGCGATCGGTAGTCTCTTTGAGGCCGCACCAAATACGAAGCGTGCACGGTCTGCTCGGGGATCTGCTACAGAAGCCCGAAGACTTCTATGTGAAAATCAAAAGGTGATGAGTCATCTTGTTTTACTACTATCGGCTTACCATTTCCCCGAGATATGCCGCTTCGTCGATTCTGTCTGCAACGTATGGACATCAAGTGGCTATCGAGGACGATCCGGTGATGAAACTCAATACCCATTCGGAGTCTACCATTATCAGGCCCGGCGCTCCTGGTGCCACACTCGTTGACTTATTTCCCGCGCGTGCGCTATTCATTACACTTTCACCGCAGCCTTTCTTTTTAAAACACGGATATGTTTACAGTCCGCTTTATTCCACCCTTTTTACCTGGAGGCCATTTTAAGCGAATCGCTTCCGAAGGGAGAGTTGCTTTGCGTGATATGATTGACAAACCATTTGACATGGTCAAGAAGCGACGAGTGAGAAACTGATTTAAGAAACTTCGCGTTCCGAGCTAATGTCTGTTCAGGCTGACGGAACGGCGGCGTTTTCACTAGTTTCGCTGATGCTCGACGACTACGAGCAGAAGGGAGTAATCGATGAACTACAATACCGAACGATCAAAGAAGTTTCTGGCTCGCTCTATCGAGGTAAGCATTTCTGTCTTCATTTGTACTTTTTTTTTTTGCCTAACGTTGGTTTTTTCCTCGCTAAACTCAGCTGGTGTGGGTACTGTGAGCCCAATCATATTCGCAGGCTATACAAATTTTAAAATAATATTAAGTCATCCGCCGCGCTTCGTATTTTCATTTTAGCCATGGTACTCCACCCTCGCGTCGCGAGGAAAGCTCAAGATGAGATAGATAGAGTTATTGGTGGCAATCGTTTGCCGTCTTTCGACGACAGGGATCAAGGAGCATTGCCCTATGTTGATTGTATCCTGAAGGAGTGTCTACGGTGAGACCCGCCGGAACTTTTGTTTTTCATTCTAAATCTGACACGGACAACGCGCAGCTGGAGACCACCATTCCCTCTCGGTAACAAAGATCGCTATCCAATTTGAGCTTAACTTAGTGTTCACCGCCATTCATAAGGCATCGCGCACCGAGCGATGAAAGATGGGGAGCTGGAAGGGAAGTTCATTCCGAAGGGATCTCTGATCATGCCAAATATCTGGTCAGTCTCTGCATCTACACTCTTTTTTCTTCGTGAACTTCTATTTTAAATCAATGGAAGGCAAATGATGCATGACGAACGCAACTATACCGATCCTGAGGCTTTTCTGCCGGAGCGCTTCATGGTGACTCACGAAGCAGCCTCGAAGCCCGTACTTGACCCAGCTTCTGCTGTATTTGGATTCGGAAGACGGTTAGAAGAATGGCCTGCGGATAATTTATCTGCTTGACTGACTACTTTGTTTATTTGTTTGTGCTCGAAGCATCTGCCCTGGGCGTCACTTCGCAGAGGCGAGCGCGTGGTTGGCAATAGCAAGCATCTTAGCCGTTTTCAATTTGGAGCCAGTTTCGGACGAGAACGGAAAAAAGATCCAGCCAGACGGAATATTCACATCTGGTCTACACATGTGAGTACAGTGTTATGAAATGATCCAGCATTCTAAGCATTGCTGCCAAACAGTGAACCAGAAAAATTCGATTGTAGAATCGTCCCTCGCAGCGAGAATTCAGTCTGTCTTATCGAGAAAGCTGTTTCAGCATATTAACTAAGAACTCGACGTCGATGGTTACTCGCTGTTGGATAGCATAGTAAAATCACTACGGCCCGGAGCCCGGCGTCAGCTTAGCTAAGATTAGTCACACCGGCCAGGGGACACCTTAGCTAAAATTAATTAGTCACCACGACCTGGCTAAGATTACTCGGTCCATTATAAAATAACCCCCCCCCCCCCCCCCCCCCCCCAATTTGCACCCAGCACACTTGAACCAACACCTTAATTCACAAGCCCAGGTTCAAATCTTCATTCAATCGCAACGAACCTCAGAGTAAAATTAAAATAGCGCGGCTATACGTTTGTTTCTTTGTTAATACGCAATTGCAGAAGCATTCTAGCTCCAGTGAAATGTGAATCAAGCTGACTCGACATCAAAATGACCGAGTCCGTTGACTCCATACTGTAAATTTAATGCTGGGCGCTGCGAACTCACGTGACTCACTGCGAATCAGATTAGGGCTCCGCACGGTACCGTACACGGACACGGCCGTAGAATTACGGTTACCTGCGGAGATGCGACATCAAAATGGGGTCGCGCCTTCAATATAAACTGTTTAAAAGGTCAACCGTCTCTCACCGGTCTATCACTACTTGCGCTTTTCTCAGTCGTTACCAAACTACTCGGCGAACTATGTCCACCGAAGCTTTTGGCGAGACCCTCCAGTTTATAACCAAGGTCAAGCTCGATGAGCTCGAAAAGCGGCGTCAAGCGTACGCTGCGCACGCGTCGAAGACTGTCGCAGACGCGAAGGCACGCGGAGAAGGCGATCCCATTACGCACCTTGCGGCGCTTGTCGAGGGGATGAAGGCCTGGCCAGGCGCATGGTCGCCCGATATGAACCTCGTTGATATGGAAAGGTATCTCGAACAAGCGCGGCGCGACTCAGGCTTTCCCCGCACAATTCTTCAGGAATGGATCCATCGGGCTGAAGCGCAGATTGGATTTGAGAGCACGCGCTACGAGTACGCACGTCTGTTTGGGAATCTCCTCACCGACTGGCTTCAAGATAAATCAGCGCGCACCGATATATCCGTTCCTATCGAAGGCGAGAGCACTCTGACACCAGATGGTTTTGAGAAGGTCAACAGGAAGGAGACGCTCGAGCAGAAGGAGAAGCTCGAGTCACTCATCTTCGAGACGAAAGAGATTGATGTCAGTGCTCTTGAGGCGTACTTGAAGGACCTCTTCTCGTCGAAGGAGGCCGAGGAAGCGCTAGAAAAGCTGCGCAAACGGATTAAGAAGTTCTCTGAGGACCTACGCAAGCGTACGATCCAGCCGAGTGAGGTCGAGAATGTCATCAAGTCCGTTCTCCAGTCCGATGTCCTGTCTGACGACAAGCAGGCGACATTGAAGGACTTTCTGCGAAAGCCCACCATCGTGAAGGAGCTCGCGAGCGTACTCAATATGCAGCTTTCGTCAATCAAGTCGTGGAGCTGGCCGCAGGAAGGCGTGCTTCTCGAGCCCCGGCGCCATCTGAACGGAAAAACACGTTTCTTCCTCGATGCGGAAATCCTTACCTGCTTACTTCTTCACTACCTTGGGATGATCTGGTCCATCGAATTCAAGGATAACCTCAAGCTGCTCCAGTCGAGCAGGGTCTGGAAGCTGCCTCCGCGGACACTCACGCGCGTGGACCATAAGCGGCGAGACGTCTTTTTCGGGGATACAGAACGGGACAATAGCATTGACAAGCTCCGTCGTAAATTCAAACAGGAGAACTTCTTCATGTGCCAGCTCCCGTCTTCGTTCACTGACACCGCGGACGTCTACAAGGAGGATTCTAGTGACTCGGATGACGATCTCAGTGATGTGTTCGCGGAACCGAAGGAGTTAGACGACCAAGGCCCTCTCTTCGACACGCCGGTCGATCTGAAGCAGTCGCTCCTGCACATCCTATCTGCGGACATCGTCATGAACAAGGCGCTGCACGGGAAATGCACGATTGTGCGCACGGATCTCAAGTGGTTTGGTCCATCTCTGCCTTTCGCGACGATCATAACAATCCTCAGGTTCTTCGGGATGTCCGAAGAGGATGTACAGTTCATGCAGGCATTTCTCTCTTGCCCGATTGTGTTTAAAGATGACCCGTCTGGCCTAGTGCGTACGCGCAAGCGTGGTGTTCCGATTGCGTACATGCTCAAGTGAGCACCGTTTCTCTCTATTCATCTGCAATCTGTTAAATAGACATTACTCTACAGCACAGTTTGCGGTGAGCTCGTTATGTCTGTCATGGACTTCGCTGTGAATCAGAAAGCGGATGGCCTCTTCCTTCATCGCATCCACGACGACTTCTGGTTTTGGGATTCGGACGCCTCGCGCTGTGCCTCGGCGTGGACGGAGATGCAGCGGTACGCGGCACTTGCTGGACTTACGTTTAATGCAGAGAAGACGGGTTCGGTCGTCATCGGCACAGAAGAATTTCACCGCGATCTTCCGCGTGGCGATGTACGCTGGGGCTTCCTACGCATGGATGCGAACGCGAATGGCCAGTTTGTCATCGACCAAGCGATGGTCGATGAACACATTGGAGATGCGCCGCCAGCTCGCGGCGACGACTTCCATCTTCAGTTGGACGCAGGCGTATAACAAGTACATGGCGTTTGTTGTCCGCAACTGCGGTGCGCCCGCAATCGTGTACGGCAAGCCACACATCGACGGAATCATCGACGCGCTTGCGCGCATCCAGAAGACGCTCTTCTCAGCGAACCGGGTAATGTGCAGTGTAGCTTTGCCGATGCGTTAGCGCGTATGCTTGAGGCTAAATTTGGCGTGCGCGCAGCGGAAATTCCGCGCGGGTGGTACCTCTGGCCCAACGCTGCGGGCGGGCTCGAGGTGAAGGATCCGTTCGTTGACCTTTTCCTCGTGCTCGATGGCTATAAGGAGAAGACACCGGAGGAGATCCTGAAGCGGGCACAGGCGGAGGACTGACAGGCGATACGCGGAGGAGAAGCAGCGCTGGGAGAACGGCGAGTCGACCAATCGCGCAGGCCGGCTACGATCTGGCGATGGGCGAGCTCGACGTCGTGTCCCCAGGCGATGCCTTTTTTTCGTTCGAGGAATTCACAAAAAGCCGGGAGGAGCGCGGCGCGTGGTGGTGTACCGCGTACGAAGAACTGCTGCGCCGCCCCGTGCGTTCGCAGGTTGTGTGCACGCCGCAGCTGGAGGCGTCGCTGGCAGTGCTTGGAGACGGCATCGAGGCTTTCCGAGCGACGCGCTCTGGCGGCTGGGCGACGCTCAGTCCGTACTGGAAGTGGGTCATTGGGCTGCACCATGACGAGATGGTAAGTAAATTCGGCAACCTCACGGCCGTCGAGCCAGCATCTATCCCCGGCGGTATGGTCTCAGTGTTCAAGGGCTCGAGAATGAGGTGGGAGCAGTAAAGAGGTTATTTCGTGTCAATCAGTCTTAGACACCAGAAATCTTCGAATTTTGTATGTAGATTTGCACATGTATCATTCAAAACAAAATCATCTCAGCATGAACTCATGTACATTCCCGTTCTCACATTAGTCAGCAAAGAAAACAAGCTTATCACCCGCTTGCACAACCTTGCCTTCCTTCATTCCTTTCCCGAAGCCAGAAACCCTCAGTCCAACATTTTCCTCTCCCGCAGAAACGGCAATCTCCGTCTTCATTGCTTCCAATACGACCAACACTTCCTCCGCTGAGTTCACCAGATCACCAATCCTGGTTTTCACCTGCCAGACAGAGCCAGACAGAGATGCAGTAATATAGTTTTGCGTTTCGAAATCATCTGATCGAGTCATATGAGACAAGAAGGCGGATGAAATAAGACTGAATACTCACCAGTATCTCCAACTTGCATGTCTATTGCACTGCCTTTGCTTTCTTCTTTTTCTTTCCATTCCTTTAGAAGTATTTGCTCTCTGTCATTGTCGCTATTGTTCAGTACGAAACACTTTGGACATGATGATTTGCATTCACCTCGCTTCTTCGGACGCTACACCATGTTCCTGTCGCCGCTTGAAAGCCGTTATCTCGTCCCTCATCGAAGCCACGAGATGTACATAGTCCTCCATCGAGAAAGTCACCGGCTCGATCTATGATGTCATGAGTAGCATAAGTTTAGTACAAAACTGTAAAGAATCATCTGCTACTACTTACCTTGAACGAATAACGCCCGCTATCAAATTCTTTTTCGATCTTCATGACTCATAATGAGCTACAGACGTCTCAGCTTAAGAATCTATAAGTACCTGTGTGTATTCCTCTTCGGTCACAGGCTCAAACTCAACCTGATAGAACATGAGCTAGCGATTATGCCGATGAGATTGAGTACTCGCCTGGTCGAAGGGCTCCAATAACCATGGTCGATCGGACGCGAAGTTCGATCCCTTCCCCCATGCTTGCCATGCAGGAGTGTCCTCCCAAATAGTTGATAACCTCCTGGAGATTCGACAGGATATATAGCCGCGATGAGACCAGCGATACCGACAGCACCCTCCGAGAATAACATTTTTAGAAAGTGGAGGGAGCACAAGCAGACTGAGACCTACTCGGGGCGTATAGGTCCTAGATGGGTTCATCTTCTGGCTGACTAGTCGGCACCGAGGATCAATCTGCCGTACGTCTGTTAACCACGCACTTCAATAATCAGAACGTATTGTACTGACTGGAACGAGGAAGGGGCAAGCGAGATAGAACCCGACTCCAAATACCAGCTGCAGATTAAATCAGCATCCTCAATCACCGTGTCATTTGTCAGGATTACCCATGACGAAGACACGAGCAAGCGCAGAGCCTCTTCTGCACCGCCTTCCACGCCATTATTTCTAGCCAGATACTCAATATTACTCGGAAGATAAACAGCGTTCTCCCGCGTAGATTTCATGTAACGTAGCAGAGCTTCCTTGTTCCACTTGTCATCAAGGACAATAGGAAAGGTCAGCTTTCGCGCAGAAAATTTTGCGTCTTCAAGGGAAGAAGGAAGAGACTCCTCAACGTCTATGAGAATAGAGAGTAATTCTGCCTGCCGTATTTGCGTAGTGTCATAATGAACCTTTATCAAAGGGAGTGGTCAATAATCGACTATTTCTGATTACTTGTGAGATCCAAACCATTGTTGATCGAATGCACGGGGCGAATTCTTTGATTCCTGCAAACCCAAGCTTTCGCGCTGACGTTTCGAAGGCATGGATATGTGCTCGAATAGAGAAGTCAAGCTCCATATGGCCATACTCAACTAATATCGCAGAGTCACCGGCCTAAACAAGTCATGTAAGTACGCTAGTCAGACAAACGGCAAGGAGACATATGCGAAATAATAATGGCCACCTGTCTGAAGACAACTTTTGGCTTTCCAGGTAAAGCGGGTATAGTGTGCAATTTCGGGTCACGAAGAGCTTGACCTTCCGGCGAAAACTTGAGTAAGTCGAAAGGAGATGCGTTGAAACCAGAGGAGATTGCGATAACAGTTTCAAGCCATTTATCACATAACTCTTGCAGACGGAAAGCGTCACCGTAAGAAATCCGCTCAAACCGTACCGAGTCCCCGGGTCGAAGTTGCCCGATTTTCCATCTGGATAATCAGTACGTACGTGTAACATCGAACACACTACGATACTCACTGATCTGCGGTAGCGATGGTCGAAATGCAGAGGTAGCCACCCATGCTCGGTCCTTCATTCGTGAGAATAACGGGTGTATCTCCATTCAGGTTCACTGATCCACGGGCGTAGCCGTTGTCAAGAATATTGGAAGGATGTGAGCCGCCCTCGCCACCATTTTGCCTGGCCCACTCTAGTATTGGTTGGTCCCTGTCGGATAATAGAGAGTCTGGAGGTTCGAGTCGAATGCCCATTCTGTTGCTCGCCGAGCTGACTTTCCAGTCTCGCCGGTAGAAGGCTTCGATGCCGGCACTGGTAAGGTACTCGGTATCGTCGTGCGGGCCTGGAAGAGAAAACAGAATCCATTGTGAAGGATATTTCGGGATAAGACGTTGTGGAAGAGGAGAAAGGACATCAGCGGATGAAATCGATGAGCGTATCTGTAGTACGTCGCTCGTTTGCAGTGCTCTGCCCTTAACGAAAGCTCAGAATAAATAGAATTAAGTTGAGAATTGATTAAACACACCTGGTAACCTCCTAAACCCATCGACGTTGACTTCGAGCCAAGATATGTCGGAATACCCGGGAAGCCGCCCAAAATCGAAATATACGCGCGTAGACCTCCAGCTCGCAGACCCTTTGCAACCACATCTTGTCCAACCGTCAATCCGCCAACAGTAAGCTTTGATCCCGCAGGCACAATAATCTTGCTCCACATTGATGCTTCTCTGCCATCGATCAACACACTCGCCGGCGCACCAGTTACAGCAACAGCCGCTTGGACATGGAATATCGCAGTAAACATCGAGCCCCCTTTCACTCCGCTAGTGCTGGGGGGGATGACGAGCTCAAGCCCTTCGCAATCGAGAGTATTTCCGACGATTGCATTGCCGGCTTGGAATGCGAGCTGGTCCATAGGACCGCTTAAAGGAATTCCTAGACCGATGTCTCTGACAGGCAAAGACTGAACCGTCGCATTTATCCCTGGAGAAAGTACAGTGAAAGCGCTAGGTGCTAAGGGTGAGAATCAAGAAAGCATTTGATGATAATATTATTACCTGGGAACATATGAGACACCTCCGTTATCGACCCATTCCGTTGTTGCATGTCCGCGTCTGAAAACGGACTCCTGCAAAACTTTCTGAATGAACGGAATATTATTCGGAGTGCCTTTTATAACAAATCTATCCTTCTTTGACTTCTCGTTCTCGAACACATCTTCAGATAGAACGGTAGCAAGTTTGTCTATGGCATCTTCCCTTGTAGTTCCTTTTGCAACGATCTTGGCTACCAGTGGATCGTAGAATGGCGATACGACCATTCCAGTCGATACCTACGTAGGATACAGTTCGAGTTTGATGCTCGACTAAAAACTGCTTTCCAACTCACCCATGAGTCGACCCGAATGTCCTCATTTTCAAGAGGAAATTCGACATGCTGCAAGAGTCCTGGACTCGGGGAAAATCCAGTCGCGGGGTTCTCGCAATACACGCGCACTTCAATGGCGTGCACATCAGTCGGGGGCAATAAGAAGCGTTCTTGGTCAAGCAAAGCTGGCGAGAGGCCGCGCACTTCATTTGGTATTTTCGTTCGTTCGCACCCGCCTTGCCGAATCATCAGCTCTACATTGTCAAGACCCGAATAAAGTGTCTCGGTCACTCCGTGCTCGACCTGCGATAAATTTGATAATTATGTAAAACTAGAAATATGTTTGATCTATACCTGGAGGCGCGTGTTCATCTCGAGGAAGTAGAATTTTCCAGTCTTGTCATCAACAAGGAACTCAACCGTACCTAGTCAACTTCAGAAATATATACAGCGAGCACGAAATGAAAAAGGCCCACCAGCAGAGCTATAATTGATTAGTTTTCCTAATCGAACTGCTGCATCGTAAATGTTCTTCCGTAAGTCTATCACCGTATTCAGTATACTAGTGAAAAAGAAGAAGAAAAGCCCCCGTCAATCGCATACCTTGACGTTCTATAAGAAACGGGCTCGGCGCCTCCTCGATGATTTTCTGATGTCGTCTTTGTACGCTGCATTCGCGCTCTCCCATATGTATGACATGATCAAGACCATTTCCAAATATCTGCTCCAATTTCTGAGCTGCGAATGAAGATCCGAACACTAGGGACATACTTGTACTTCGATATGACGCGAGGAATCGAAGAATTTCTCCAAGAATATGCCATCGTTGTGAAAAAGGGTCTGAGGTTTGCCAATAACTCAGTATATAATATGTAAAAACTTAAGAGATTAAACTAACCTTCGCTCGCTGCTGTGTCGACAGCACATTTGTCCTCAGCTGCCCCACATCTCTGCACACGACCATACCCATACCGCCTCCTCCAGCTGTCGCTTTCAGCATTACCGGATACCCAATCTCTTCCGCCACGTGCTCCGCCTCTTCTAGATTTGCTATCAGCCCATCGGAGCCAGGAACAACAGGAACTTCCGCCTTTATCGCCAAAGCGCGAGCGCGGTGCTTCAAGCCCATCTCCTCGATGACGCTCACGCTCGGCCCAAGTAAAGTGATACCTGACTCCGCGAGGAACATGGCGAACTGCGCATTCTCCGAGAGAAACCCGTATCCCGGATGCACTAATGTGACGCTCCTTTCGATGCAAATGCGCACAATCGCAGAGGCGTTGAGGTATGCCTTCGCGTCCTCGTTCGCGGTGCGTTCCTCGTCCGACGCTGGAGTGTTCAAAGGAACAGCCTCATCGGCAAGGAGGACGTGCGGCGCGGTTGCGTCAGCCTCGGTGTACACCGAAACGGTGCGCACGCCCAGACGCTTTGCTGTGCGGAGAATGCGTACGGCAATCTCGCCACGATTGGCAACGAGGAGTTTGTGTTCTTCAAGAGACATGGGCGATTAGGCTAGGTATGTGCGAGTCGCCGACACGAAGTCAAAGTTCCACACAACTAGCGGAGAAAAGATTAACATATGCGAGAAAGGACGATATGAAGCTACGTACCATATCGTCATGTAATTCTCTCCAGAATGAGCACGAGACCAGATGACCCAGTAGCATCTCGCCAGTCACGTGGTGTGTGCGAGAGATAGAAGGCCTTCGGAGAGATAAGCGTTCTAAACTAGACGCTCTGGGAATGAGAACAGACATACAAGCGCGTGATTTCAGCCCAGATAAGCCAATGCGATCGTCATCAAATCCACAAAAAATTGTGCTATCTCTTATATTCATATGATTCATCCGGAACGTCCTTTAATATTTCTGCGATGATTCCTTTGACTTAGGCGAATCCGGCTTTCCTGTTACTCTCGTCAACGAGACGCTTCACTGTCTGCGCGATTTCGACTGCGCCCTGAGATTATAGACCGGGGTTAGGTATGCGGGATCCTATTTTTGAGGCGGGCACCCTTACCGGAGTGTCAGAATGGACGCAGATAGACACCTCTTCCACGCCCTCTCCAATGGGAAGTGTGCCACTTTTAGTCGTCACCAGGCCTTCAGCCAACATCTTCTTGACCTGTCATGACAGAGACGCGCGATCTGTAAAGTACGAGGCACAACATCGAGAAAATTGACGTACCCGCTTTTCAACCTCTTCCAAGGTGATAGGGTCATGTTTCCTGGGCGCACATAAATCACCTCAATCTCGCAGCAGAAAAGCCGACATGAGACTTAATACGCACTTTGTGATCAACAAAGCTCCCTCTGGACTATATTCCAAGTCTGCGAACCATTCTGCAAAGTATAGAAATCATCGGAATCATCATGGAAGATAAGAAAAAACTGGATTTAATCACACCTGCGATGAACTTGACACCGAGTTCTTCGGCGGCCTTCTGATGACTCGTGCCAGCTAGGCCCATAAAAGCAACATTGAAAGTATTAGAAACGCCAACGACTGCACGAGAAAGCTCCGGAGAACGAGCTGTCTGGCCGTAGACGGCGCCATGCGGTTTGACCTAGAATGTTATGAAGTCAACTTGGTGCGGGTCAACTCTGAGATTCACATACATGATTCATTTGCAGTCCATGGCGTTGCAAGAACCCAAATAAAGCGCCGACTTGATAGATGAAGCATGAAGCGAGCTCATCCTGTAGTCAAAACACCGTTTCCCGTCAAATACATACACAAAAGGATGAAGTAGACAACTTACAGGTTCAATTGCCATCTCCCTCCTTCCAAAGCCCTGGTGGTCAGGAAGAGACGGATGAGCGCCGACGCGAACACCATTCTCTTTGGCGAGGATGACCGTCTTATCCATTATCATGAAATCGCTGGAACAATACCATTAACTTTGCGAAGGACTTCACAAAGATAAAGACACTAACGACGCATGGAATCCGCAGGCAATATTAGCGAGATGTATCGTCTTCATCAGCGAAGTGTCGTCACCCTGAGCAAGGATTCAGCAGTAACTTTTTATTCACGAGAGAAAGGATTGATGACAAATACCATGCTGTACAGAGAGTAACCCTTGAAAATAAATGAACTAAGCGCAAAAACCATCGCGATTCACGAACGCACCTCCCCCATGTCGCAGTTCACCGTCGCGCGAAGAGGCATGTTCTGCCAATGCAGCACACCTAATCTCAGAGTGGATGTCTACCTCGACGGAAAATAAGAAGGGACACGTGTGACTAGAACGCCCCACGCCCGTTTTGTCGAGCCGCGATGCCGAGATTACGTACGTGATGACACACATAGCTGGACCGAGCATTTGAACGATGCCAACATCTTCAGGCTCCTACTTTACTGGCCTGCTTATTTTCTGGATAGTCGTGGCTGACTTTTCATAATGAATAAAAGAGCAGTTTTGAAGGCTACAACGTGCTTTGGCGATTTCAGATCTCGCGAACTTCGAGTTAATGCTGCATGATATCTAGAACGTGCCGTATGTTCTTTCTATTTTGCTCTGCTGAGACTGACTTGCGGTCGCAGAGCTCTCGTCTGACCTGGCGACTTACATACATATCGTCGCGACGTACGACACGCTGCTAGAGCAGAACCTGCTGTGCATCGTCGAGCCGTATTCGGTCGTCCAGGTCGAGCATGTCGCGGAGCAGGTCAAAAAGGGCCAGCAGATCTTCGAGGCGAAGTAAGCCATCTCTTCTCATATTTTATTACATATATCTGTGTGCTGGATTCGTGTTTAGATGTCACTCACAATCGATGAACAGAGAATCATCGCTCAAACGAAGGCAATGGTCGCGTGCGCTTTGCGAAGTAGTGAATGTCTGCTGGTCGGCGTACTAATGATAGGCAATGCGTGAATGTCAGTTCTCGTTTCTTCTCGTTCTATGAGCATTTTTTGACCTGCTACTACACCATCAGCCGCAGGTACTACTTCGAATTCATTTCTTCCACTGAATTCTAAGTTCATTACGGAGCGCAATTGCTTCCAAGCTGCGCTCATCGCCCAAGCATACCATCGCCGAATCATCGCTTCCTCCATTACTCCGATTTCTATCGCCGCGAACTTGTTCTGAATTTATCTACGTCTGCGAATCGATCGCTCTTACACACCCAATTAAGCAAAGTCAAGAGTGAACTGGACCCTGCGCTTCCGAGATGAGAGCTGAAAGTGACGAACGCGGCGCGGATGTCGATGGACCTAGACCCAGCCGAACGCTTAAACTTACGCAGTGAGAACAAAGTGAAGAGTGGGAATTGTGACGCCCGAACGAAGCAAGGCACACCTCCTGGACATCCGACAATACGTACTCGGGGAAAAGCGCGAAACGAGCGCATACATATCCACACTAACCCGGCCGCTTCCTCTCCTCTCGTCTAGATGCATGCTGAATTCTATGCGCACACCGTATGCCATTCTCGCTCGCTGAGATATATATTCTGCAGCCTCTCGAAACAGTGTGAGCGTGGACTCACATAGCGCTCGGAGATGAGGGATGCGTCAGGTGCCTGCAATGAAACATCACGTTCGAAAAATCTTGTTCTCGTCGTTGTCATCGTACTGATAGGCCTCGGTATAATTCTCCAGCCGCGGCGTAACCATGCGGCCAGACAAGTGGCGGCGTAGACTCATATACGCAGTTCCTGCGGATCGCGCGGGCATATCGTGCAACAATGGAAAAAGACACGCTGCGTTCACAATGCACGATTCCCGGTTTGTTCTGCAGCGAGCGATAACCATGATGGACGCATGCATCCGTAGGCGCAGCTGACTGCGAGGTTGAAAGTTGGTGCTCAGCCTGATGTGACTAGCGAAGAATGGAGTCGGCTTGTTGGTGCTGCATTGACTCAGAGTGAGCTCTTCTTCGCATCGTTCGAAGCACTCTGCATGTTCTCAATAGAGTTGTCATTCGACTGCGAGGGGCGTTCCTAAGAATATCTGTAGCTGCGATCAAATCCTTCAGGAGACGACAAGAGCTGATTTTCAGTATATAAGGCCACTGGTACGTCTTTTCCTATCCATCTCATCCACTGCAAGCACCTTCAACTCATATAAAACAAAGAATTATCATGGAATATTCCACAGGACACGGAATTGGACGAGGCGATCGCCAATACGGTGGAGACGTGCCTCTTAGTCATCGAGGAGGTTCTCTTATGGCTCGCGGGGCGCGTGGAAACTCGCCTTCAAGATCCTCCGGACTGCGCGCGTCTTCAGGAAACCTCCACGACAGTGTCGAACCCGGAATCGGTGCAGAAATGCAGGTGGATTTCGCTGCACGAGACAAGGATTCAACCTTGCAGGCTCTCAGATTACTCCAGGACGACCGCGACCATCTTGCTGCACAAAAGTCTAATTGGGAATACTTCCGACGCACCACCGAACAGATTGACACCCTGGCGTCGTTCATCGGTAAAGTTGAAGCCGACGAGGTATTTGAGTTGAGACGCGTCAGGGATCGCAGCAAGGTGCATGAGGGCGAACATGCGACACTCCAGAGACGCTGCAAGGAAATGGAGAGCAAGATTAATAATGCTGAACGCACTTTGTTAACTATCAGCCAAAATCTTGCCCAAGCCCAACAACGCTCTGCTGAGTGGGAAAGGAAGGCGAGAGTGTTCGAGGGCGAAGTTGAACGCCTCATGACTGCTGTCGATCAGGCAGATCAAGCAAGTGCTCAACTCGATACTGATTACTCACTGGCTAAGCTTCAACTCGAGGAGCGTGACGCTGAAGAACGTCTGCAAAAGGTACGCTGGATTTTTGTTTTCAATATCATTGATATTTATGTTTTTGTTCGCGTACAGGCGTTTGCTCCCAACACACCTGCGCAGTCCGCCACACGGCTCTCGGACAGGGAACAGGACGCACTTGTCTCCTGCTTCCAGGTGATGTCGGCCTCACACCCGGATCGCGTCGTGCGCCCAGGATTTGGGAAGAACGGCGCCGCGATCGCAGTTCGCAAGGACTCATTCGCACTCAATGATCCGAAGGACGCCGTTTTGTACTACTACCGAGTCGTAATCACTCCCGGTGTGGTCTCTTCGACTGTTCGTAAGCGGGTACTTGAGCAGCTTGAATCCACACAGGAGGTCGTTCCGTACCTTCGTGAGATTGCGCGCGACTGGACGCTGGGGCTGGTTTCCAGAAGCCGCCTTCCTGCAGACTTCTTTGCGACGATTTCAGAAGGATCTGAAAAGGTTTACACGGTCAGGGCTGTCGGACTGAAGGAACTCAGGTCTGCAGACCTGAATCGGTAAGTTTTCATATTCTCGGATTAGATAGGCAACTGACCTTACTTAAAAACAAATATCTCTAGGTACCTGAAGGGCGAGGATGTAAATTATATTCCTCTCCCGATTGTCTCTGCCTTCAACCTTATCATGACCACGCACGCCTCGCACATGGGCATGCTCGGCGAGAAAGCTTACTTGTTTCCTTCTTCCGCTTTGGCCGAATATCCGCTCGCTCTCAGTGCAGGTCTCGGGGCATGGAAGGGGTTCTCCACTACCGCGTTCCCTGCATACGGGAATCCGATGGTCAACATGGACGTCTGCGCGGGCTCGTTCTATGTCCAGAGCGCGCGCCCCAGTGACGCAATGATCGAACATCAACGGACATTGTACGAGTCTAGTAACCTCCAGAGCTTTTACCAGTGTGTCTCTGTCGTAGACGAAAGAGCCCGCGCGTGCTCGTGGATGGAACGCAAGTACGCGCGAAAACTCGCGGAGGATGTCGGGCTGCACGACGCGCCCGAGGAACCCATACATCCTCTTCCGCGCGGACTTCGCGCGGGTTCACCTAGGAGTGGGATATGAAATCAGGGGACAAGGAGGGAGAACTAGTGGTGAGGACCGGGAGAGCGGGCCGTCCGTCTCGAGGCAGGCAAATGCGGGATGGAACGAGATGAGCGTAGAGAAAGGCAGCCGTGGATAGAGCGCGCCGAGCACGAAAAGAGGGTGTACGCAGCGAGGTACCCCACTTATATGCTCCCCGGTATATTGCCTCCCTGTAGTGCTCAACGACCGCAATAGGCATTTCCTCAACAGCTTTACAAGCTAAGTCAAACAGACCAGCCACTTTGCGGATGTTCTACACCGTATATCGAAATCATGTTTTGGAAAGAAAGAAAAACACTA
>JAJOHG010000250.1:0-37070 GCA_021029095.1 Phellopilus nigrolimitatus
ATAGTCGGAGATGCGCATATCGACATCTGTTGAGCTCTTGAGACTTACATCTGCCGGGCAGAAAGATGGGTCGAGGAGAACATCTAAAAGTAAGTTGAAGTGGTGTCTCGTGAGACCATGCTGAAGCGGCAACTGAGCCAGAAGGGCGTCCGAGTGAGAACTAAAAGGCACCAAGAGATTTGTCTGTGGCTCATAGACCTTATTTCCCTCGATCGCCTTTTCGACCATCGAGTCGACAGAGGGATATATCAAGAGTGGAGGCAAGAGATCAGACTGGTCAATATAAGCATCTTGAATGTGGCGCTTGGCAATCCAGACCTAATAACATCTTTGCATTTTATTTAGTCTATGATCAGTTTGGAAACTTGGCGGCCAATATCGCCTTTATGTAACTTACTAAGCAATTTGCCTTTTCCGTCACGTTCAGTAGCTTGTCGGTTCTCCGAAAATCGACGGTCGAGTGACTATTCAATCGTTCTCTGCTGCTACGCGTTTACCCATGCTCGCGGAGGATATCTTCTTCTTCTCGGCCCATCGTGCACTTAGAGTCCGAAGTAAGATCGGAGACACACTCACAACACGCAAATCTACGTGTGAATGCACGTCTCGTGTTGGAATGACGAGCTCGATCGTTGCGTCATCTTTGTTTATTTGTTTCTTATCGGTCCGTAGAGTATAAGTAGGTGCCGTGCATGTACGTTTTCTCTTATCCGTTTGCCTCAGAGCTCAGCAGGTCAAACGTGAATTCATTTGCTTTTGTCTACGTCTCACGGCACTAAGCTACCGAAACTCCAACATCTGCCGGAGTAGAATGTAACAAGAAATGGACGGCGCTAATTCCCTCAAACAACAGGACGGATTCTCTCTGGAGTCATGGCCGATGGTGATGCGTCGCTAGGGTTAGTTAGTTACGAGCCGACATTCACATTCACACGAAGTTCAAAATTATTCCTTCATTTGCTTATGATATCCCAAAGCGCTTCTACAGACACGGAAAGGAAAGACGAACAAATGACACGTCCATTTACTGGATCTTGACTGAACGCCATTTCTTTGGCTATTGCTCAACACAACTCTGCCCGTCGAAAGACCTCTCCTGTTTTGTTCTTGCTTTTCGTTGCTGGTTCGCCTAACTGTCAGTGTATCTTTACCTCTTGTCCCCTCAATACTTGCTCGACCTTCTGCCATCAACGGTTCTCGAAGGACTACGGCCACACTAGGCTGCAAGAGTTATCTGACTTTTTGACGGGAAGGAAATTCCAAAACGCTAGCTAGCTCGTGCAGCCAAGCGGGGCTTACGTGTATAGGAAAATCGTCCTAGCTGCATTGAAGATGTTTACGAGGCTCTTAGTGGTTCCCACGATGGTTACGTCCTGCCTAGTGAGACCTATCTCGCTCTCGACCTTCTCAAAGCTTACAAGGATCGTGAAACTGACAATTACGATTTCCCTTGCGCAGGCTCACAGGTGGCATACACTCGCTGCCAGTAACCGCTCAATTTGCTTCGATAATATACATTCAGATCCCCGCAACCAGTAAACAAAACGTAAAAAGAACTCGATTATATGACTGGGTATCGGTGTTTGCCCTGTATTGCGCAGTCGTGAGTACCGGGGCAGTTCGAGACATGGTACGCATACTGACATCCGTTAAATATGCCAGCTTCGCCGACCGGTCACTTAGAAATCCATTAGCTTTTTGAGATCGGTGTCCTCCTCGCGACGGAAATCCATGAGCTTTTTAAGGTCTTCATCCTCCTCGCGGCGGAAATCCATCAACTTCTTCAGGTCGTCTTCTTCCTCGCGACGGAAATCCATCAACTTCTTGAGGTCTGCGTCCTCATCGCGTTTGGATACTACAAGTTATGATGTTTAGCGAAGGCTATCCCTTTGTCTGCCAATAGTTGGGACTCACCAGACGAACCAACTGCCAAAGCATTCGACGCCACGACGAGCGCCAGGGAAGTGAAGACAATGCTGAAGAAGCGCATGTTCGTGTTTTGTGTGAATGGGGGGGAGGGGCGTGTCTGAGACTAAGCACCAAAAAGTGACCTCTTATACTCGAAGACACGTGAAACAAATACATTTCTAATTCAATACAAGAGTGTCGATTGTCAGATTCAGGGATTTGCAGTGCAGGCGCCCAGCCATGCCGAATGTGTATGCCTGCGCGCTGTGAAGTCATTTTCCAGACTCTTTGATTTAATATCCCTGTTTCTGCCGATCAAGTTTCGCGAGATGGAAGCTACTATGATCATCATCTGGAACATTGACTTAATAATGCTCCCGCGCCATGTTGTCTCACCGCTCAAGAAGCCTTGACAGGCGTTTCATTCTGTTGCTTTTCTTAAGTTTCTATATCTACATCTGATAGGGGCCTCGAACGCGATCATTGATTTCCATATCTCACACGCCCCAGTCTTCGTTTGTGTTTGATCGAAAATCGAGCGAGTCAGTACAATCCGCATCCTATCTTTCTTCTTATCTCCCTCTTTAGTCTCATTGCGCCCTCTGCATTGTCTTCTTTGCTACGTGCCTAGCATCACGAACAGCAGTTTGACTGTTATGATGAACAATCGATGTCTACTCTCCTCGAAGGAACGAGCCCACAACTTCGATATACCTTTCTCGTTCTTCCCAATGAGGCATGTGGCTCGACTCCGCAAACTTGACCCATTTGATCTTCTCGATGCCGTGGAAGTACGGCGAGCATACCTCGTCCGCCATGAAGTCGTATCGTCCGTTGATGAGCAGCGTGGGTACACGGATGAGATGAATCTTGTCCCTAATATCCCAGTCGTTTTCTAATCCATTCTTCCTCCTGTAAAATAATAGCTTCGTGAAACTAGCTCGAAACTGTCAGCGAGAAGGTGGAAGGAACTTACAATGCTCTATAGACGACTCCGCCCTCTAGATCTGCTTGCTTTAGCGAATACATGACTTTCTCTGGGAAAGGGCGAGTACGACACGCGAAGGTCTGGTAAAACACGAGCATCGCCTGCTTGTACTCCGGCGCCTCTGTCGTGCCTGCCTGTTCGTGTCTGCGGATTTTCTCCTGCACATCCTCAGGCAGCGTCTTGCGAAGCCGCGCATTCGCCTCGTTGCGAAGCTTGGCAGCTGCGAGCACGTCTGCGAGCACGAGACGCTTCAGCCCGCGCGGCTGACGGCGGACGATGAATTCGGCAGCAAGGGTGCCTCCCCATGAGTGCCCGAGCAGATCGAACGACTCGGAAATTTTGAAGTGGGCGAGTAGATTCTCGAGTTCCAAGACGAAGAGCTCGATCGTCCAGAAGGACTCATCCTTTGAAAGGAGGTCGGGGTGTGCGGAGCGCGCTGTCCCAAGCTGGTCGTAGAGAATGACAGGCGTCGATGGATTGAGAGATGAGAGATCGGCTAGAGGAAGCATGTAATCGTGCGAAGTGCCGGGTCCCCCATGCAGGACGACAAGCGGGCGGTGGCCTGAGGAGAGGTCTCCTACGACTTTGTACCAGGTAGAGTATGTCTTGCCCTGGACTTCAAAGGGGATTTTTCCTTCAGCAGTTTTTACTGACGACATCGATATCGTAGATGGATGGAAATGGTAAAGATACTGCAGGGATGCGTAGTTTAAAGTAGCGCGAATTTGACAACTCGATTCGCTATCAACGCAGCATACAGAAGAGAACTCCTGAGCCGTTGCTAACAATAGGCAGCGGCTCTTCTTTGGCCTGTGAGTCGTGCGATCAAAAAGATCCTGCTACATTCTCCCGGATCATAAGTTCTGTGATTAGAGTAAAACCTGAGACCACACAGTTACATTGCCAATACAATATGCTTACCTTCTATCTTTCCGTGTAATGTTGGAACTTCGTATTCAGCAAAGAGGAAGGTCCGGCTGTTGCCGAAAAAGTGCTGAGAACGCGACCGGCAAATATCGCGTCTACCTCCACCACTCGTTTACTGTCTACTGGTGGATTGTCAATCTGGATGCTGTGTCGTTGTTTCTCTTAAAATCCCAGATCTGATATTATAATAATGGCGCAGCACCGACCACATGTACACCGCGCATGCACAGGTCGGCATTTACCCATCTCCGCTTCTGCCCATCTCCGCTTGTGGCTCCAATTCATCCGACTCGTGTAGAACTCGATATTTATCACCCTCGTTGTCTTTCGTATCACTGCTTGAAATGATGCCGGGTTCTGATGGACGCTCATGCGTGCTTCCGCGCTTCTAGTATGGATTCGCATAGTTCTGCATACTGAGGGAAGATTCCTTTGGTGTCTACTGAAACGCCTCATACAGAACCCGCCAATCCCGACAAACGTACTCCGACCTCGCCAAATCCGTAATCTTCGGTCCGATATCTGATCGTACGGACTCGAGCACTGTGCGTGCATGGCATAGTACTGCTTGACGGAGATAATTCATGCAGTGATCGGTGAGTTCTTTTGCTCTTTGGTCGATCTCTCCGCGCGAAGCAATAGAACTGCGGACAACATCGAGGCATTGCAATTGATGGAACATCGCGACTGTGAACGGGCGAGCATGTGGTCCCAGACGAACAGTGCCGTTGCCGGGAGAGGGCGGCACGAGGGCACGCCATTCTGCTTCGCCGTCGGGCGTGTCGAGCGCGTAGCGGTTGGTGTCTTCAGGATACATTAGCACGGGACTGACTTCTGGCAATGGCCATGTCATTGGATAATCATCGCCCATATAAGCTACCAGAAGGCATTTTCGTGAGTGACATTCGTCTAATTTGTTGTACTGGTACATACAGTATACGCGTGCTCCTGTCTGAGCGCTCGACCACAGCCAAGCGAGCAGTAGGACAGTGCTGGTGAAAGCTAGGATAGCACACGTTCGCAAACCCATTTTGCATCTGCTGAATTTCACAGCCGTGACAATGTTATAAAGTAGCTCCAAGAGAATCATATCGCCATGGCGGTGTTGAGAATCTTAAGTTTGATACCATCGGAATCAGCGTGTTTCCGTAGCGTCTTTTTTTACATCAGACAGGACGCATCAGGAAGACACCTCGTAGGCATTTTTGACTGGGGTGTTTTGCCTGGTGGTCGGTCTTGATGCAAAAGCTTCCTCGTATGCACAGACATGCAGCAAGGCTACGAGCTCCTGTCTAACAGCGACGAGCCTACCAATGCCAACCTGAAAGGTACGTAGGAGTAATTATTGAGTATACCAAGACTGATTCTTTCTTCAAGTGCCGCCTAATCCTTTATCCCTCTCAAATATCTTGCTCGGTCTCTTCGCATTGCTATGCACCATTGCAAATGCAGGACTCTGGTGGTCAAGCGCCTCCAATGTAGCTCCATTAAAGCAACATGATTCCCTCGCTCGCCCTTCAACTTACATGGGTCTCGAGAAGCTCAAATATGATCCTGCTGAAGAGGCGCAGCGCGTTTTCGCCAACTTCCCATTCTTATTGACGCAGATCAGCGAGGCAGAGCCCAAGCGCGTGTGGCCAGACGATCCTATACAGAGGCTCACGAGCATTGGGACAGTCTCGCCGGATACACGACACTTCATGCTGACACCCAAGGTACACTAATCATCCCTTTTTATATTGTTCAATATGCTAAAATTTGAATCAGATCTCGTCCGTTGCGCAATTTCGAGCAGTCGATTTTGGGTACGAGAACTGCTCGCTGCACTTTGCGCTGCAGGTCTCTTCTACAGAGGAATTACCTTTGCAGGGGGTAGCCGTGGACATTTGGACACTTGACGCACCTACTCGTCTGGACGCGGCACATATCTCATGGTCTTCGCGTCCTCCGCGGAAGGAATTGTTCGAAACACTGACGTTCTTTCCGAATACCTCGACTACTTCGGATCGCACTTGGAAGTGTGCATGGGGCGAATTTCAGACATTTGAGTTCGCTTGTGCGCAAAGAGGGGAACAGGAAAGATGTAATGTGGACTTCTGGCAGAGTCCAAAAATATCTACGCTCGGTGAGTTAGTTTGCCTGTACTCATTGAAAATTATTCGGCTTACCGTATTTCTACCAGGCGTGACTTTGACGCAGCGCTCCTCGTTAGCTTGAGTGATATCATATGCCCAACTCCTCGACGATACACCCCGAGAAAACTGTTTTTATTTCACGAATGAGTTGTGCAGACGGCTCGCACGTATCGTTATTTGCGCATCACAGTCGAAAGCAATAATATAAGTTATTAGCTAGATATCCAATTCTCTTGTCTATACGCCATCCAATCCCAGTAGTTGTCCTCGACAAACGCATACACAGCGCTCCAGTCCCCACACTCCCTCGTGTCCCCTACACGCGCGCTGTCAAATTCTCGCTCAGTCCACCCAGGCGGCTCGAGCGTCGCGTCCGCCTGACACAGGAGGTTCTGCCGCAAGTAGTTGAAGCAGTGCTGCAGGTGTGCATTGGGCCCGCTCTGCGTGGCTAGGGCTTTTGCGAAAAGATGCAGGCAGTGCTGTTGATGGACCATCGACACCGCGAATATCCGTTTTTTGGGGCCAAGGCGCACGTAGCCGAGCTGACGAGCGAGATTCCCCCACCAGGTGGGCACGGAGGCGTTGGTTGTGCCGAAGCGCGTAGACTCCTCAAATGTGTAGGAAATGGAGGGGAGGCTCCCACCCGGGAGGGGAACGGTAGAAGGGTAAGAGTTGCCTAGATATGTGTAATTCTCTGTGTGATTCTCTGCGAGCCAAGGAAGCAAGAGAGTTAATTGACTTCTTTTTGGCATTCTTAGATATTTAAATTTACCTAGAGCAGGCAATTGCTGCTGCTTGTAATTGAGGATTGAGAAGAAAAGGAAGATGGCATTGAAGGCGCTCAAGAAGACGAGGACAACTTTGACCGATTTTTGAGTAGCAAGCATGTGCATGGGTGGTCTACAGGGATATTTTTATGGATCTCAGAACTAAAGCTGCTTATATCCTCTGCTCGAGATCCGGGCTGATCATCATTGATTTTCCGCGGAAGAAGCGGAGAACTTTGTTGCCCAAAGTGATACCAAATATTATTCAACTAAACAGACCGAATCACACAATAACTAATTCACAGAGCCCTCGCTCATCCGACTGGAATGCGCATTACCAGATTCCTTCCCGAACATATTGTCCTCCAAGTCCAGCTGTATCGCGTTCGTGTCGCCAGATGGGTCGAGTGCGCTGTTCGATGTTTGTCGAGCCACAGTCTCAAACTGCATGCTTGAGAGGGGCGCCGTCGCCGTCCGCCTGTCCCAAGCCCGTCGTTTCGCCACACGGAAAATAATCAGCATCGGAGCGATTATCTTGTGAAAATATGGTTTCATAAGTGTACGGTCCATGCTATGGATGCAGGCAACTAACACATACCTGAACTTGCGACAGAATGGGCAGGAAGATGTGCGAGATCTCACTATTCGCCCCGTACGGACCGATGAAAAGCAACGAGAAGACAGCGTAGAGCATAGAGCTCTCGACAATCATGGCTGCAATGGTCACATACGGAACCGCTGCGACTTGCTCCGGACCGAGTGTGCGATGTAGCTTGCGGCGGTAAAGTAGCAGGCGCGTGGCAATGAGTAGCGTCACGAGGATGTTGAGCGCCATAGAGAGGGAGAAATACGGAACGCCAAAATTGACGCTAACTTTGGACCAGAGATTCGCGCCTGGCCGTGATGACTGGAAGAGCACCATAATGCCCATAGCTGAAGTTTGCACAAGATGAGATATGTGCCAAAGTAAAAGAACATCTCAACGCACTTATGGAGCCAAGATACATCAGAATCGGTAGGGCAACGACGTAGATTCGGAGGCGGAAGATGACAAGACAACGAAAAAGCTGCAAAAAGTGGCGCAAAAAGCGTTACAAATTTGCCAATTGAAAGAAAGGAGGATTGTGTGAGCTCACCAGAAACCCGTCCGCCAGCCATCCTGAAATGATGGAACATGCATTTGGAACGATTGTGATCGCGGACGAGTATTGAGAAAGAGCATATGCAGTTGGCCCTCCAGGGAAATCGCGGTTGTCGATAAACATGAGCTGGAAAGAGCGCATGCTCATGCCAATGAAGATGGTGCCAAGGGAAAACATCGTGCAGGTGTATATAAGAAGTGTCCAGTCCAAACGTTCCTGGCTACGTTTTCGGGCTTCCAGGAGAGCATAGGTGGTCAGGAGGAAGACGACGAACGACACGCCTAAGTGTCGAAGTCAGAGTGCGCCTTCACTGAGAAAAATACGGTCGGTACGCACCATAAGTTACGAAAGACATGCAGTCGCCGATCAACGTTGCGCGCTCCAGCCATAGGACGTCGGCTGGAAGATTGGGGGCATAGGGGTTAACCATGGTTTCACTGGGGTTGACACTGCAGAGCTTGTACTGATGAACGACGAGCACTGCAGCCGCAGAGTGTCTTGACGGCCGTCATGAAGTATAAAGCCTTTTTTGGCGTCAGACCCCGCCAACTTTGATGTAACGTAAGAAGTTTCATAGTTATTGTCCTTAGAATGCGATGAATGAATTGCATCCGATAAACCGTGAGCAGGAGCTCGCGCCGGGCGTCAAATCCATCAAAATCGCCATCACCACCATACAATCAGCGGTGATGCGAGAACCCTGAAAAGATCTGAGTTGTTGGTTCTGCGGATACCGGAGCCCGAATTTTAGACGGAGCGCGCAGGGTAAGTACCGTTTCATGTCCGCCGGTTACTATCTCCTACCATTTGGAAAGAGGAAACCGCCGATTCGGAAAAGACATGTACTTGTGCAGGCGTGTAGAATACTCAGTAGCCTTTGTCAGAGTGTGAGTGCCCAAGGTCCAGAATCGCTTTCAAAGTCACTGTCAGAGAGACAAAGGTTTTCGTCTTCAGTTCTCATTCCATTTTTGGTAGTCAGGTAACGTGATGCTATGCCGGCATTTCTCTAGCGAAACATGCGAGGTCGGACATACGCTCTTAAGCTTGAGCTAGATATAAAACCCACAAGAATCACAGCTGACTTTCCAGCTCTAGAGACAGCCTTCCTATTTACGCTCGACATTCACGCCACGAGGTCTGCTTTGCTGCTCTTGTTCGCACACTCAAGCTGTCGACGAGTGCAGCTCTCCGAGGATCTACAATCCTCTTATTCTTATTCTTCGCCACTCGCCACTTGATCGAGTCTATTAGCATGTAAGGTTCTGGAATATCAGAAGAAGCGCAGCAGTTGATCGATTCGTCGGGCTGTGTGGGGTACGTGCCGATATTTCGAATCGGGCGAGGATGGAGATCATCACAGTCTATCGACTCCCAGAGTTAACCATGTGTTAGAAGAGTTCTTGATTAATCTTCTCCGCGAGAAGGACTCCGAGCTTGATCTACAGAAACTGAAGGGTTACTGAGAGATCATAAGAGTCAGTTGTACAGTGCATGTGTCCGCCTTAATTCTATTATCTAGCCATTTTAACCTTAATTTCATCATCAGATGGCTCGAAGTCTCCGATACGACTGGCCTATATGTTCTAGCTAAATCCTTGGGCTTGAACGATCCTCCGGGACGTTTTATACATTTGTTGCGGCCCACCATGGCACAAAGATTATGACTTTCCGCAGCGGAAATATTCTGTAAAGCCCGGGTAAATGCTTACTGGAGGGCACTGTTATTCTCTTTCAATCCCAATGGATAGATGAGTCCTATTTTGGGCGGACAACTTGAAGTCAGGCAAAGAAAAAGAAGTTGTCACGCAGACGCGACGCGGCGCGTCGTCTTTGGTACGTGCCGATCTCGGAGTCCCAACTTCATTCACTCACCGCACAACAAGTCGCAGATGTACATCGGGCCCGTTCCGCGTAGCTGGTGCTTTCGCAAAATGATGCAAGCAGTGCTGCTGGTGGACCATCGACACTGCGAATATCCGTTTCTCGGGGGTTGAGGCGCACTAGTCTGGATGGGCGCTTCGTCGAGACGTGCTGTGCTCGTATGTCGTCTGGCTTGATGAACCAATTTTAATTTAGTACGACTCTCGCTTCAGACTCATTAAATAGATAACTGAAAGTTCAACGATTGAGGCGATGAGAAATGAATAGAGTAATTTCCTACTCGTCTCGAAGGAATGAGTTCACAACCCCGATATACCTTTCCCGCTCTTCCCAGTGAGGCATGTGACTAGAAAGCGCGAATTTAACCCACTTGACCTTCTCGATGCCACGAAAGTATGGTGAAACAACTGCGTCCGTCATGTAATCATACTCTCCGTTGATAATTAATGTGGGCGCACGAATAAGATGAGCTCTGTCTCTGATGTCCCAATTCTCTTTTAACACGTTTTTCAGTCTGTAGAGATAACCGCAAAATCAATCTTGCACACTGCAGCCGAAGATATCATGAAGCTTACATTGCTTTGAGCACGATCCCACCTTCTTGTTCAGTCTGCTTTAGCGAGTACATGAACTCTTTTGGGAGAGGCTTGATTCGACATGTATATTTCTCGTGGAAGACGAACATCGCCTGCTTGTACTCCGGGGTATCCGTCGTGCCCGCCTCCTCGTGCTCGCGAATCGTCTCCTGCACGTCCATAGGAAGCGCCTTGCGGAGCTCGGTAGACGCTTCACTGCGCAGCTTGGAGGACGATGAGGTGTCAGCGAGGATGAGGTGCCTCAAGCCGGCTGACTGCCTGTGGACGGCGAACTCGGCGGCGACAATGCCGCCCCACGAATGTCCCAACAAATCAAACGAATTGACAATATTGAAGTGCATGAGCAGGTTCTCGAGCTCTGCTATGAAGAGGTCAATCGTCCAAAAGGACTGGTCCTTGGAGGAGAGGTCTGGGTGGGCGGAGCGCGCTGTTCCAATCTGGTCATAGAAAATGACGGGCGTCGATGGATTGAGGGACGAGAGATCGGCTAGAGGGATCATGTAATCGTGCGAAGTGCCGGGTCCCCCATGCAGGACGACAAGCGGGCGGTGGCCTGAGGAGAGGTCTCCTACGACGTTGTACCAGGTAGAATATGTCTCGTCCTGGACTTGAAAGGGTGCTATCCCTTCAGTGGTTTTTACCGACGACATCGATATCGAGAATATATGGAAATGGTCGAGACACTGCAAGGGAGAGCGTTGTTCAAAGTAGCTCGGACTTGAAAGGTCGTTTCACTACCAACGCAGCATGTTGAATCGTTGTTAACAATATGTAACGGTTCGTCCAAGTTGTGTAACGAGTAACTTCTTTGGCCTGTGAGTTGCGCAATAAAAGGATCTTACTACATTCTGCCGGATCATAAAGTCTGTGATCAGAATAAACGCCGAAATCATACAGTACCATCGCCAATATAATATGCTTACTTTCCTGACTTTTAGGTCATGTGTAATACGTGTGCTTTCGCTGGATTGTTGCCGAAAACTGATGAACACGCGGCCGACAAATGAGAATCGGAAGGAAATCTCAGCAGCTAGACAGCCAGATTTGATTTCTTGTAAATGCTGTATTACTCACTCGAGGAGCTGTGGTGGAGGTTTCGTGTTATTATACGTTCGGCTCCTTATTCTTCGTCCAGTGCCGTATGTAATGACCTGCATAGCGTCACGTGATGTATTTACCAAGATGGAAAGAGAAGTCGAGATTTCCAAATCCAAACTTTTCCTTTTCCTTTCTGCCCCATGAGTTTGAATCTGGCAGCGCTCACACTAGCACTCTGGTCAAGGGTACTGTCTAAGAAATTGCACGCCTACATAAGTACATGTCTTTTCTGAATTGGAAAATGTCTTCTTTTCAAAAGGCGGGACCACGGTCACAGCGGACATGAAACGGTACTTATCCTGCGCTCCGTCTAAGATTCGGGCTATCCGGAATCCCAGTCTCAGATCATTCTAGGGCTCTCGCATCACCACTGATTCTGGTGTGTTCTGACGTCTTCGTGTGTCCTTCTCACATGTATCGGTGCAATCCATTCATCCTATTCTAACGACAATAACTATCGTCAAACTTCCTCCATTACATCAAAGTTGCCACTGGGGTCTGGCGCATCCAAAAAGGCTTTATACTTCATGATGACCGTCAAGGCACTCTGCAGCTGCAATATTTGTCGCTCGTCACCACAAGTTCTGCACTGGCAACCCCGGT
Organism: Phellopilus nigrolimitatus; assembly: GCA_021029095.1. Classification (NCBI taxonomy): domain Eukaryota; kingdom Fungi; phylum Basidiomycota; class Agaricomycetes; order Hymenochaetales; family Hymenochaetaceae; genus Phellopilus; species Phellopilus nigrolimitatus. Next base: position 12,046 of record JAJOHG010000250.1, read on the forward strand.
CAGACAATGGTTAACACCTACGCCCCCGATCTTCCGGCTGGCGTTCTATGGCTGGAGCGCACAACGTTGATCGGCGACTGCATGTCTTTTATAACTTATGGTGCGTATCGACACTTTTTCAGTGAAGGCACACTCTGATTTCGACCCTCAGGCGTGTCGTTCGTCGTCTACCTCCTGACCACCTATGCTCTCCTGGAAGCCCGAAAACGTAGCCGCGAGCGTTTGGACTGGACACTTCTTATATACGCCTTTGTGATGTTTTCCCTCGGCACTATATTCATTGGCATGGACATTCATGCTCTCCAGCTCATGTTTATCGACAACCGCGACTTCCCTGGAGGGCCAACTGCATACGCCCTTTCCAATTACTCATCCGCGACCACAGTAGTCCCAAATGCATGTTCCATCATCTCAGGTTGGCTAGCGGACGGGTTTTTGGTGAGCTCACGCAGTTCGCTTTGGTTTCAACTGACACTTTTATAACGCTTTTGCGCCACTTTTTCACAGCTTTTTCGTTGTCTTGTCATCTTCCGCCTCCGAATCTACGTCGTTGCCCTACCGATTCTAATGTATCTTGGCTCCATAAGTGCGTTGAGATGTTCTTTTAACGTTGGCACATGTCTTATTTCGTGCAAACTCCAGCTATGGGCATTATGGTGCTTTTCCAGTCATCGCGCCCAGGCGCGAATCTCTGGTCCAAAGTTAGCGTCAATTTTGGCGTTCCGTATTTCTCCCTCTCTATGGCGCTCAACATTCTCGTGACGCTGCTCATTGCCACGCGCCTGCTACTTTACCGCCGTAAGCTACATCGAACACTCGGTCCGGAGCAAGTCGCCGCGGTCCCGTATGTCACTATTGCAGCCATGATCGTCGAGAGCTCTATGCTCTACGCTGTCTTCTCGTTGCTTTTCATCGGTCCGTACGGGGCGAATAGTGAGATCTCGCACATCTTCCTGCCCATTCTGTCGCAAGTTCAGGTATGGATTAGTTGCCTGCATCCGTAGCATGGACCGCACATTTACGAAACCATATTTTCACAAGATAATCGCTCCGATGCTGATTATTTTCCGTGTGGCGAAACGACGAGCTTGGGACAGGCGGACGGCGACGGCGCCCCTCTCGAGCATACAATTTGAAACTGTGGCTCGACAAACATCGAACAGCGCACTCGACCCATCTGGCGACACAGGCGCGATACAGCTGGACTTAGAGGGTAATATGTTCGGGAAGGAATTTGGTAATGCGCATTCCAGTGTATGCGAAGTGGGAGGTGGGTAGCACGTACTATTATGTGCTGTATAATAAGCGCTTCAATAGCTTCTTCAAATCTAAGTGATAGCAATTCTACTCAACAAGAAAAGTTTTCAGGAACATATGTTCAGAAGTTAGCAATGTACAATAACATGTACGAGATAATTCGGAAGACATCGTAGAATATTCCCCTCAGTAAGCCACCGTACGTATATCTGTTTTGCTGCTCCTGTGCTCATCGTGGCGTCGCACACTCACATTGCTGACGAGTATGACTCGCAGAGGCTCCAGAAGGTTCTTATTCTCTTTCACCGCCATTTGGTTGATTCTGCTAGTGGGCAAGATGCCGGAAACTTCAGGAGATGTGCAGCTGATCGGCTCGTCGGGCTGTACGGAGTTCAAATTCTCCGAAAAATTGGGTGATCGGGCACGGGGATCATCACAGTATATCGACTCTTAGTTATGCAGCGAGTTTTTAAATATTTGATGCTAGCAAATAATAGGCATTCTGCTGGTATATTTGAGGGGAGGGAAGTATGAATGAAGATGGAAGCCGAAAACTCGTGGCCTATGGCCTGGATCACAATTGCACTGTACTACGGCAAGGACTTTTATCTGGCTTTTTCTTCAACCTTATTTTATTCACCAGATAGCTCTAAATCTCCGACATGACTGGCCTGTAAGGCCTTAGTGAATTTCTCGGGAATGATTGAATGATCCTCCGAGGCGTCTGCTCTATTCGACGCGCGGACCACCGTAACACAAAGAACTCGATAGTTTCCGCAGCGAAAAGACTCTGCAGGCCCGGGGTAAATGCTTACTGGAGGGCACTGTTATCCCCTTTCAATCGCGATGTAATGGGACAAATGAGTCCTGTTATGAGCGGACAGCCTGAAGTCAGGCAAAGGAACTGCCCGTGCTAGAAGAGATCACGCAGATGCGTCGTCCGTCGCGTCGTATTTGGTCGGTGCCGATCTCGGAGTCTGTCTGAGGCCCAACTTCATCCACTCACCACACAATAAGCTATTGAAGATAGCATCCAGAATTTTAGAGTAGCGTCTCTACGTCGTACACAACCCTACCTCGAGTAATTAACACTTCATCTGACCACGCATTCACTCGAGAATTTTATCCACACATTACTTGTAGACTACTCGCGCGTACAGTACTCAGGTACGGAACTACATGTAAAACAAAGCATACATATTTATTGAAATGTAGTAAGACGAATTTATAGTAGCCAGAGTCAATGCGATGCGAGAGAGGTTCAGATACCAGTACACGGAAGGGAAGTAGGAGTAAGCGGAGGTATTCTACAAAAAGGGGTACTAGGCATGTGTAGAAAATTATAGAAGGGAAAGAAGGAAAAAAGAGCTGGGCAGACTAACGACAGCATGAGAGAAAGAAATTCCGACAGCAAAGAATAAGTTAGGCATTATCAAACCGTTGCCCCTCCGTCGCACGCACACCCTCCTCCCACTCCGTCTTATCGACGTGCCCGACCGCCCGACAACGTGGGCAAGACACCTCGACGCCTTCCTCGTCCGCGCGACTCCCCCAGCCCGCGACGCGCCCCGCGTCCACGAGGCACGCTGGGTGGAACCGGTGCGCACACACGGCCTCCTTTGTCGCGCCGCCCTCATCACCGCCGCTGACTATATGGTCACGGCGCACGGAGATTGTCTTGTGCGCATCCGGCGCCGACTCCGGGACGGGGTCCTCGTCTGTCGGGCCGATGCCGCAGCTCACGTCGTCGCAGCGCAACCCGGCCTCGCACTCGCGCTTCTCGACGCGCTGGCGCAGGGTAAGCCCCGGCGGTGCTGGCAGCGTCCACTCCTTTCGCATGCGAGGCGGCGGGCGCGGCGGCCGTGGGCCTTGGTTCGGCACCCCTGCTGGCGCTCCATCCGCAGGTGCCAAACCCGCCGCCGCTGCTCCCATTGGCCCACGGAAATCCGGCATGGTTTCTTGCTCTAGCATTTCCTGCAAAAAGCGACGCAAGTCCCCGAACCCAAGCATCCCGGCCGGCTGGTCGGTCTGTCCGCCGTCAGCTCCAACGTTCGCAGGGTTCGCAGGGTTCGCAGGGTTCGCGGCCGTAGGAACGCCAGGAGCAGCGTCCTGCTCTGGTCTCGCTTCCGCACCTGCCTCCGGTTGGAGGCCATGAGCGTTTAAAGGTCCAAACTCATGCGCCCGCCTTCGGCGCGGCAGATCCGGACCAAATATGAAGTCAAGGCCCACTGTGACCATCGTCCCCATATTCTGCGGGTTAAGTGCGCCACGGCCGAAGCCAAGCCGCACCTGCGGACGGTCCCTCTGCTGTTGCGGGTTAGCTCCAAGCTGAGGTTGAAGTTGTGGTTGGGCCTGGGGTTGAGGTTGAGGTTGGGTCTGAGGTTGTGCTTCCACTACTGCCGGCTGAGTAGGAAGCCCCTGTGCATTGTCTGTGAGTGGTGGCTGAGTCGGAGTTGCTTCCGCTTGTGGCTGGGGCTCAGCACCAGGACCTGCATCTGCATTGACATTAGGAGCAGCAGCAGCGGGGGCGGTGTTCGAGCGCGCACGCGTTCTCGTTCCACCCATCCCAGGGCCGGGCCGCGGGCGCGGGCTCAAGCGCGGATGTTTGTATGTCAAATTCTCCGGGTCGACGTTGAAGCGGCAAACAGGACACGTCGTTTGGCCCGGGCGCGCAAACCATGGAAGGAGGCATGACGAGTGGAACACGTGCGCACAGGGGAGCGAGACAATCTGCGGCAGCGGGATCTCCTCTTTCTTCTTTTTCTTTTTCTTCTCCTTGTCCTCAGCAGGCTTCGGAACATCGGCTTGGTCTGGGGATGAAGATGGACCAGAGATGTCAGAGAGAGGGAGCTCAGGTGGGTCGCCCGCGTCTAAAGGAATAAAAATCAACGCTCGACTGGGAGGAGGCGCAACGAGGACTAAAATACCTTGGGCCGCCGACGCTGCATGTGCTTCCTCAGTAACCAGAGGTGTAGGCGTATCGGCGGCAGGAGCAGGAGCAGGTGCATCCTGTGCGCCGTCTGGCCCTTCCTCGGGTTGAGGCTGAGGTTGGGATTGCGACTGGAAGGTGTCGCCCTCCGCGTTCAGGAGGCTATCCCAGCAGACCGCACACTGCGCCTCTTCGCCGGCCCCTCCTGTTGCATCCTCGTGTGCACCTGGCGCACCACCGACACGCTCCATGCGCTTGATCAGGCCCTCGGGTACAGGGTCGAGGGCCGCAATAAGGCGTCTCGCCCGCTCGGGATCTTCGCGCTGCATCTCCGCAGACATTGACGCAAGCCCCCCTTCTCCAAAAAACGCGCGGAGGAGGTTGTTGATATTGTTGAAGTTGTTTGGATTCGGCGGATTCAGCGGGATGCCACCGTTCACGCCAGTTGCGCCCTCACCAGCGTTCTCCACCCCTACCGGCACGGTGAAACCACCAACACCGAATATGCCCCCTCCGTCACCCATGCCCATTGGTAGCTCTCCCTCGCCAAAGACGCGGAAACCAATATCAACGCCAAACCCGCCTCCGCCAGTAAAATTGTGCCGGAAACCTTGTCTATCATGAAGAGTCTCTGCGTTGTCCCCGGCAGGAGGTTGTGGGTTTGCGTCGGTATGCGTACCTTGGTTTACTTCATTCGGAGTAGTAGTCTGCGCCTCGGGCTGATGTGCAGCATCAGCAGGTGTGTTGGTACCAGTAGGGGGGTGAGGAGTGGGCCCAAACACGCTGTTGAACATCTGACGAAACATAGTGTTGGTGTCGAAAAGTGGTAAACCTTGCCCCACGCCGCCCGCCGCCCCGAACAATGGGTTGCGGTTAGCTGGTGTAACTCGCAGCGGAGGAGGGCCATTGCGCGGTAGCGGACGCATTGGTCGTGTTGAATTGGGGTCAGCTGCCCCGGTCGCAGTTGTGCTCGGAGCTTCGTTCGTCAATGATGATGTCGATGCCGACGGACCCGAAACCGGTTCATCTGCCTCATCGTCATCCTCAACTCGTGCACGCCTACTGCCCGTGCGAACTGCGTCCAAATTGGTGCGAACAGGGGATGGAACGCGTTCTAAAGGCGGCATTTCGATTTCGACCGATGCGGGCACAGGGCGGTTCAGGGGCTCGAGTACAGGCATATCAGCGAGGTTCTGGAGGAGCTCAGACTCAGAATCGGAGTCCACAAACATCATCTCGACATCGTCCGCATCTGACTCATCAGATTCAGAGTCAGAGATCTCCTGCAGGCCAGGCATGCCGTCGTCATCGCTGACAGCGATGAGGTTGGGTAAGTCAGTGTCAGAGTTGCCAGTGGGAATCGAATGGGCAGGAGGATGAGCGGGGGTAGGAGTAGGGACAGAAGACTGTTGCTGTATGCGCTCGGGCTCTTCTTGGGATCTGGAGTCGACGTCCATGGTCGCTGACGACGGCGATGTCGGCGGCTGCGAGGACAAGTTTGAAGTCATCTGAGCAGGCAAAGGCTCGTGAGGAGGCATGGCGACTGTGTCGACGCCGTGTTCATCTTGAGCCTGAGGCTCGGGACCATTCATAGCACTGAAGATCGTTTCAAGCATAATGTCGAAGGCTCGCTCGACAGCAGGGTCGGCAGCAGCATCATCGGGGCGCGCTCGTTGTCTGGGTGGACTGCCACTGCGGCGTCCATTGTCATTAGTGTCGTCGTTGCCGTTGTCACTATTCATGAGGTGGTGGTGTGGTAGAAGAGAAACAAGAGACTGGAGACCGATGCGGTTATTATTCCTTGTTTGGCAGCACCTCCTGCAATGTGCCAGAACCTTCCACTTACACTGACTTGTTCGTAAGCAATTTATTTTGCAAAACAACACTCTAATTAGCGAGCGTAATACTTGAGCTTATAGCTTGGAACGTAAAGGACAACCTACTTTGCATGCTGAATTTCAGCGGTTCATGTTTTGCTACGCTGACGTCACGCGTTGTTAAGGAATTACAAATAAGGTAATAGTCTGGAACCGGGCCACATATTACGGACTTATAAATCGGAAACCGAACCTACAAAAGCGTGCATGACTCTGATTACATCGCCGTAAGCTAGCCTACTAGCAATTCTCGGCACGGCAGCTTCACAGTTTTTCAAGCGTTCAAATCCGTTCGCATTTCAACTTTCGAGAGGGCTTGGATGAGTAAGTGCGGGAAAAATTAGATGTGCAAGAGGGCACTGCCGCTTGCAGAGCTTTACATTTGTCGGAGCACGCGTGCAAGAGTTCGTTCTTCTTCTTCTTTTCCTTTTCACTCTGTTGCGATATGTCGTAGCTTAGTGAACTTGAAGCAGAGAGACGAAGACAGAAACAAGTAGTATTCGCGTTTGGCCTACTGAGCTCTGAGGCAAACGGATGAGAGAAAACATACATGCACGGCACGTACTTATACTAAACGGTCTGATAAGAAACAAATAAACAAATATGGTGCATCGATGACGCGACGATCGAGCTCGTTATTCCAACATACTCACGGTAACCCTGCTACTGCCAAAGAAACGTGATTTAATGTCAAATCGCGTCTCACCATGAGGCTGGGGCGAGGAACTGGAGAAGATACGGACAACGGGCCTCGTCCAATCGGTTGACGCCGCAGCGATGTGGCTGAGCTTCCTGATTCGCGAACGTGACAAACGCGGCAAATGGATGTCACTCATTTTTTGTCTTTTCGAACGTCTTTTCGAACTTCACAGCAGCATGAAGATTGCCAGCCACAGGACTCTTTGTGTGTTCGTTTGGCACAAATTAAAATGGTTGAATAAAAGGTAAGCCCTCGCCTGTTTCCTCCTTCTGGTCGGCGCTGACAAGCTTGCATCGGCGTTTTGTTGCGTCTAAATATCTCGCTGTAGGCAAATCGATTCACCAACAGGTCTCTTTTGCGTGAGTAGCTCGATTCCCTCTCCATGTTTCTTACCTGTGAACTAATCGTACACTCTTTGACGACAGAAAACACCCTGTGTCTGCCGCCTATCAACCTCCCGAAGACTCTATCGAAGAGAACTCTCAGGAACACGTCCCTTTTGTGTCATTGTCTCTACTGGTATAGCTCATCACGCCTGTCTTGCCTGCGTACTTCAATCTCTAGCTTCACAGAGAACAATTAGGCTTGGTCTTTCATCTGGAACTCGACGACGAAGACGGCGTTGAAGATAACTGCGAGTAAGTATCGCTCATTCTTTGTCGTCCATACTATTTAACAATGCAGTTACACTTTAAGGAAGGATATTAGCACAGCTATCGACGAGCGAGACGAACACAAGTGGTCGCCTTTGACACTTAGGACACGAGTTATCTGCCCGGCAGACTTTTGCATCAGCCTCAGATCTACAACAACATGGGTGCCACATTACTCAATGAGGTCGAAAACTCCAGATTCGAAGACGTTCCTGGACTCCTTGAGAGAAAGTTCTCCGACGCTGTGCTCGCACGTGGTGTAGGGCACCACGTTGATATTTCCGCCATCTTTGCGGGACTTAAGAATATGGAAGCGAAGATCGGCAGTTATCTCCCGGACGAAAAACGTCCTGAATGTGCTGTCTCTGGATCGTGGTCAAATTGGCTTATCGACTCCGTCAAAAGCCACGAAGAAAGGGTCACGCACTACGTGAATACGATGATATGCAGAATCGAGGAGATGTTTCCGAATTTGAGGCGCGACAAACCTCGTGTGTTCGATGCTCGCATCACCAGCTTTACTTCAGCTGGTGCAGCGTCTTCGTCATCCCCATGCAAGCTAGACATGGTTCTTCTTGACCGTAACGACGCAAAGCAGCAAGTGATTTCCGGGAATAAGATACGCAATTCTTGGGAGTTGAAGATTTTGAAGGACACGGATGCATCCAAGCCAGGGCCGCGTAAGAAGGTTTTCCAGCGGCTCTTGCAGTCTGCATACCGAATTTTCACCTCTCAGTCGAACCGCCACTTCGTTTGCGGCATGACAATGGTGAACGATGATGCGAAATTCTACATTTTCGACAGGTCGGGCGTGATCTCTTCTGAGAGCTTCAACATAGATATGGAGCCTGAAAAGTTCCTTCGCGCGGTTCGCGGGTTCTTTCTTACTGATGACACCGACCTAGGCTTGGATCCTTCGATCGTGTACGAGGGAGGGAAACGATTTATGACAGTAGCCGGCATCAAGTATGAAATCCAGAGGGAAATCTACGTCGAGTCGTGCGTTCGCGGAAGAGGAACAGTCTGCTTCCTCGCCGTTCATGACAATAAGGAATATGTCATCAAGGACTCTTGGATCGACGACTCGGGCTCTTGTCGAGTTTCTGAATACGACATGCTAACACGCCTCAAAGAGGTAGATGGTGTCCCTACTATGATCGCACAAGAATGTGTAAAGATACATGGCACGAAGGATACTACAGCGATCGATAGGGCTTTCCTCCACGATCATCAACTCCTAAAAGACGTAAGTACTGTCCTCGAGAACAAATGGACGAAAGCGAATGAGAAGACAAAGACTCGCGAGCATCATCGCGCAGTCATCGAGCCCTTCGGGAAGCTTTTAGAGAATTTCAGCTGTCTCTATGAGCTAGTGTTAGCTATCAAGACTATCTTCCAGAGTAAGTTGTTGCTTTACACTTTACTCCTACATTAGTATTCAATGCAGCTTTTCCCCTTAGCCATAAAGAGACTCGCGGACGAAGGCGTTTTACACCAAGACATCAGCCTTGGAAATATCATTCTTGCAAAGGACAAAAGCGGAGGCCCCTTTCGAAAGGCTTCCTTGATCGACTTCGGCCTTGAACAAGCGGAAGGGTAGAGCGCGGCACGCTCTGGTTCTATATTCATCATTCACTTCTTTAATAAAATTCGGAACTCAAGTTCGCCGTTCATCATCATCGGGATGCTGCGATATGAAGTAAATGGAAGGCCCAGGGTCCCACATGCGCAATATCACGACCTAGAACCTGTCTTCTACGTTTTATGCTGGCTTTGCACTGTGCTTGAAAGGCTGTACAACAAGGAACGGGAGTCGGACAAGTTCGATTTCGAAATGTCGGAAGTCACGAAATGGGCCGATTTGGACGTTCCCAGCCCCATTCTCGAGCATATCTGGTCGAGAAAGCAGGCCGTCATAGCCAGCGCTAGCGAGCAAAGTATTTATAACCAAGAAAGAAGCTTCCGTGTCACGTCAACTGTTAATCGAGCCTTGTACAGCACATGACTTGGATATCGATTGCAGGAGCATTTGCATGCGACGCGCAAGTACGAAGCGCAAGCCGCAAGCGTGCGTGATGGTAAGTGTGTTAGCATATCAAAGTTTAAAGTGCTCATCCCAAGACTTATCAACTTCTATAATTGCATTGGCTCTTTCGTCTTTCGCCTTTACTTGCTCTTGACGCCCTATACCTCTCTTGAGTGCCAGATGTCTGCCAATCATTCTCAACCCGCAACAGGGGAGTTTAATGCACCCTCCCATTCCAAATCAGAGCGCCCGGCGTCTGTTGATCATTCTCAACACTCAGCGGAGGAGTCGGCGGTGCCTTCCCGTCGCTCTGGCGAGGATGGTAAGCCCCGACATCCGAGTGTCTCGTTGTTGGTCTTATAGGCGAGAAGGATACCTCCCATTCCAATTCCGAGTTCCGGATGCCTGCTAATCATTCTAAACCCCCAGCGGAGGAGTCGGCGGCACCTGGTAAGCCCCCACATCCGAGTGTCTCATTTTCCATCTTTCAGACAACTTGTTGGTCTTATAGGCGAAAGGGAGCTCTTGCAAAATATCCTCGAATTTTTGTAGCAACGGGATGTGACGATGGAATAAAAATACGAGAAGGAGATAATCGAAAAGTCTCTCGACGTCAAAAGACAGCTGTACTCTATGTATGCTGCTATCGTAAGTCTGATGTACATTTTTCCATAATGTTAAGTGACCTTATTAGCGCATCTACTTTCCTATAAGTCTGTTTTTATTGCTTCTCTAGGCGTTGCTTTTCTCTCTTATGTGCAGCTAATTATTTCTGCACGCCCTTCCGGTACGCCAGCGAAGCGCACGGACAATGTTGTCAACGCGTTCCTTTATATATCAGTCGTATCCTCCATCTTCTCCACCATTTTCCTCAGCAGACGCATTTATTCTTCCCTACCTACTCGCGAGGCATTTCATGGATCAATTTATGCAACGATTTTCATTCGAATATTCGAATCATCGCTGGTCCAGAAGGTGTTGGGCTCTGACTTCATTCTGGGGACCGACGCAATCATGGAGTTTTTACTCAAGATTTACATTTATCTTGAAAATCGGTCATCCCCTCAGCGGGAGGAGATTTTTCTGGAACGTGTTGGAAGGAGGGATGCTCGCCGCACCGAGCGCCGACGAGAGCATTTTAGCAGGATGCTGGTCTATTCTCTCGTTTGCGTGTGTCTCAGTGGCCGCAATCTTTTCGGGGATAATGGTCTTCATCTGGGCGGAGCAGGCACGGAGTATCGCCGCATCTGTAACAGTAGCATCATTCTCGCTTGGAATGCTGTCCATACCAGTCTAATACTTCGCAAACCTAAATCGGCATAACGCATGAATTATTCGGATCAACAGAGGTGGAAAGCTCCCATCCGAGCATTAAATTTCCTGTAAGTCTTTGAACTCCTTGCTATTATTGTCTTATGCTCAAGTCTTGTCGAAGCCGAGCCGTCGCCAAATAATGGGTCACTTGATACGTTGAGAAGAATGTATATTTTTAACTTACTTCGTTATGTTAACAATTGAAATACCTGTGTCCATCAGTGGTCACTAATATACCTTTCCGGCCGATTCAAGAAGCCAGCGAGCACCACTCTCAACGTCTGTTCTCCACTTAGCACTCGCAGCCAACTGCGGAAAGAATTTATAGAATGCGTGTGGCATGCCCGGGTAGCTGAAAATGGCACTGTATCAGTATGAGTAGAAAATGTTGCAAGTGAAGAAGCGGAGGACATAAAAGATACTAACACGTCGATCTTCGTCGGCACTCCGTCCTCCTGTAAGCGTTGCGCGTACAAGAGACCTTCGTCGCGCAACGGATCGCCGCCCGCGATCTGTATGTATGCTGGCGGGAGATCTGCAAGCGTTTCTGCGAGGAGGGGCGACATCTCGGGGTCCGCCTGCGGACCCGAGTACACGTCTACACAGATAGATGAGCGCTGGACTCCTACCCAAAAGGACAGGTATTCGCACTCATGGTCATTTTATCAGCCGCCGGAGTCAAAATCGGGTCGTCCGTATTCTGGTCTAGAGAGAGGAGCTGGTCTTTATACCTAGATAACTTATCGAGTGAGAAAAAAAAAACCCCTATTAAATTCTTTAGAAAATGGACATACTTCTCCGGGTATCCCTCGTCGACGTTGCGCCAGCATGTTTGGGGGACCTGGAGGAGTTGTCCGGTAATCACCCCTTTCAGCTCTGGGTCCGCACGTGCGCGTTGCGCGATCGTGCATGCGAGGTTCGCACCCGCTGATGCCCCGCTCACTATCAGGCCCTTTTTCGGGTCAATATGCAGGGAAGGCGCGTTCCGTACGACCTAGATAATTATTCCCTTCAGTGAAGTGACTAGCATGGATAGTAAGATCGAGAACAAATACGACACATACCCACTTCATAGCCGTGTAACTATCGTTTAGTCCTACCGGCCAGTTATACTCCGGAGCAAGACGATAATCGACGCTGACGACCACAGCGCGATGCGTCGAGCAGAGCGCGCGGCATTCAAATTCGTCCGTGTCGAGCGTTCCCAAACAGAACCCGCCACCTGCCCAACATCGATGAGTTCAGAAGTATTATAGCGCGAACATGTTTGATTAATCTGGAGGAAAAGAAGGAAAATGAAGAAACATTTTACCATGTATATTCAGGAAAGCAGGAAACGTCTCTCCCGTATGTGACTCGGGAGTATACACCCTGACGGCTATCTCTCCTGACGGGTTGTTTACAGGCACGGTTTGGTCCTCGATGCTCATACCCACAGCTAAAAAATCTATTCATTACTACATTCTGAAGTTGATGGAGCATTCACACTCACGCGCGCCTGCCGCCTCCACGCGCTTGCGTGCAAACTCTGTGGAAATGCGCTTTTGCCATGCCAGCTCCGTTTCTGTGCCGTCTGTAACAGAAGACGGCAGTTTGGGAGCCAAATTGCCTTGTGCGAGGGTCTGTAACCATTCCTCACTCTTTGTGGAGTAGTGCGACCACTGTGCCATGGTTCTTGCGTATGTCCGATTTCACGTTGGCCGAGGGATGGGAGTTAAAATCCAAGGCCTGACGGTGCTGGATTTATGCAGAATGGTGAGGTCACGGCAGGATGTACGTATGTCGGGCGGCAGGCCGGACAAAGTTATTTGGAAGGTATCCCCGCGAATCATCCTGTTTTGGCTCAGATTTTGATTTGTCAGTTAGCCGAATGATCCCCATCAGCATCCCGATGTCCGATAGCTCATCTTGCGAGCTCGCTGACAAATGCTGATAACCCAAACCCGGGCCGACCATGAGCCAATCGCGACCTAACAGAATTGAGGGCAAAATAAACATAGCGGTATACAATACAGCGAGAACAAAACATAGACAAAACCATAGAAAATCGGAAACGAGAAAATGATCGAACGGAAGAAAGGCTCAGACGCTGCTCTTCTTTTTCTTCTCCTTCTCTTTCTTCTCTTTCTTCTCCTTTTTTCCCTTTTTCTTCTCGCTCTACAAGAAAAAAAAAAAGTTAAGACGTGATTAAAATGCTTCCGATTCGTTTTCGTGAAAAGGCATTGAATACGCACCTTTTCCTCAGGCTCTTTCACCTCGGATTCTTTCGCCTTCCGCTTTTGCTCCTTCTTCAGCGCCTTCTTCTCCTCTTTTGAGAGTTTCACCTTCTTGCTCGCCTGCTCCTCCTCTTCATCGTCCCCGTCCACATCCATCGCATCCGCCTTTCGCTTCTTTTTATCCTTGCCTTCTTTACCCTCCTTCTCTTTCTTCACCTTTTTCTTATCTTTCTTCGGCGAAGGCTCAATCAAAGGTAAGATGTTCTTGATGTCATCCATCTCCGCGTCTGACTCATTGTCATCAATGTCGAGCGACTCGAGTACTTTGCGCATAGCCTCAGAGTTCTTCGATGGCGCGGCACCGCTATCGAAAAACGCGAGACGCTCCTCGACCTGTGAGCGGAGAGCATCGCCGAATTTGGCGGTGGGGTTATCTGCGAGAAGTTAGCAGGCCATTGTAGATGTATACATAAATATAAGTTACCAGAGAAGCAGTCTATACGAGCTGCTATCGACGTTTTGTTGGCGAGGAAGCGTGAAATGCGGCCCTTGTGCTTAGGCCCGGCCCTTCCGATGAAAGTCGAGTGGTAAATTAGTCCGTACTGTTATATATTAGTTATCGGTCGTTGCAGAACACTCATTTTCTGCTCGCGACTCACCTTCGGCGTGTTACCCTTCGTCTTGAGCGCGCGGAAAAGCGCTTTCTCTGCACCCAGGATCTGTACAGTACTGGCGGGGTACTTGCTCAAATTTGTCAAGCTGCCCGCATGGCTGATCAGCCTCGCGCCAATTCTCTCTCCCAGCAGCGCCGTCAGACTCGGTGCGACGAGGTTCATTTTCTCCGTCAGGTAGCCAGTAAGCGATTTGCGATAGTCAGCGAGGGACACGACACGGTTAGCGAATGCGGCGATGTTGATCATGTCGATTTCGGAGAGCGACGCGCCCATGGAGCCGCGCGCCGCGTCAAGCACGTTCTGCGCGCGCGTGGAGTCGTCATCGATCAGTGCAGCAAGGTCAGGGAGCATCTCCTCTGTGAGCTTCTCCTTCTCGCCAATGAAGAGGGCCGAGCGAGCATATTGGTAGTTGTCCGGCACGATTTTGACGAGTTCGGGGAAATGGTAGCCGTACCACTCGCGCACGCGCATCGTGAAAAGATTAACGTCCTTGTCGAGCTGGTCGAGCAGCGCGATGGCCTGGATGATCATGTTGTCCATCCGGTTGACGTTAAATTTCACCTTTGCACGAGAGAATGAATGTCCAAGGCCGAGCTGCGCCTTCATGAGGTCGTCGGCTTGCATGCCTTTGAGTAGCTTGGGCGCATGGAGACGGATGCCACGAATGAGCTCGAGTGAGCGCTCCGACGCGTCGCAATCGATACTGAGCGCGGACTTGATAGACGAACCAAGGCCAGTTTCAGACACGCCGAGTCGCACAGACGACTTTTTCGCAGCTTTTGAAAGAACGAGCTCGAGAAGTGATCTGAGATGGTCATTGAGCACACCTAATAAGCCTCGTCAGTACAATACAGAGATCATACTCTATAAGAGAAGAACTCGCCCTCCGAAACATCATTCGCATTCTCCAGAGCATGAGCCGCGTTCTTGTACGGCGAAAAGCTCAAAAGCGTGACCATCTTCCCGAACTTTGCGAGGTCACCAAACGAGTCCTGGACGCCCTTCGTCTTCGCACCAATTTCTTCATGTTGCTTGACCTCGAAGACGGCGTAGCCAGAGGCGGACTCGAACAGAACGTGGGTCGCCATCGTCGTCGGCGGAGAGCAAGCCGACAATCTCAAACTTTGAAAACTTGCAAAAGCGCTGACAAAGAATTGCCATTTGTAGACGGCAAAATTCACGGTTCGATCGACGCCCTCGGTAGCCTGACTTCTTCTCGCGAGATAAAAAAAGTGGCTAAGTAGTATATGTCATATAATCTCGACTCTGGCTGCAGCAATGATATCAAGAGTATCATAGAAGACTAGAGAACCCATATTGTACATATACGTGAAAGAAAGAGCAGAGTTCACGGTCTCAGATAAGTCACTTGGCCTAAGAGCCTTGAAGGATCATGCGAGCATCCACGGTGTCCTATGCACCCAGCTTCGAGCGCGTTTGCCATAGATATACATCGGTATCGTCATCAAGCAGACCCACGCGTTGATACCGCCAATCGTACAGAATGTCTTGAGAACACCTTGAAGAGTGCCAAAGTTGAGGGTACTGGACGCACAGGAGTTCATGTAAAGGAAGCGTACCTTGGCTTAGGATCCAGTCAGTGACGAAGTATGTTACGCCGAACGCGAAGAGGTTCTTGATAGCACTGTATAGATACAATTAAAGATTAAGAACCTCGTTCAAATTGTAAGCTGTTAAAGCTTACTTAATTGTTGCAAAAGCCTCAGGAGCATAATTCGAATGTGCGTCAACAACATATGATACAACGCTGGAAAGAATTGTCTGAACGCGAACAAGAAGACGAATGAGACCGCTTACGCTATAGAGGCGACTGCTTGACCGAAGTTTATAAGTGAGAAGAAAATCTCAGGACCAATCCAAAGCTGTTCGAGGTTTGCGCTGACTGCCCAGCCAAACCAGCCCATCGTTGTCGTGATGAAGAGCGGGAATACCATCATGAGGCGAAACCTTCAAAGCCAAAGGGAGGGGGTTAAAGTTAGAATCGCCAAACCTGATAAGACTCGGAGCGCACTCTGGCTCGTAAATCCCTCCGTTCCTACGTGACATCCACTTCACTACCCAGTCGCTTAGAGGGCCTGCAATGACGTTGCCGAGGAATGCTGCAATGAACGGCCCGACGCCTGCAATAAGACCCACGGGCCCCGCCTTGAAGTTGTATCCAAACTGTGGGTCGGAAAAAAGTAGCGAAACGCATACTGAGAGCGCGACCACTAACCGACAATAACGCAGTTAGGATATGGCTCTTCCGGCAGAGGTAGAAAAAGAAGATACGCACCCCACGCGTTCGTCGTTCCATAAACAAGCGCTCCCCATGCAACGACAGGGCTAAGCACGAGCGCGAACGGGCGTATGGCAATCTTTAAGAAGCTCTGGTCAGAGAAACGATGTCCCGCCCACGGTTTCATTAGCTGGAGGAACGTCTGCGGCCTCTCCTCCTTTTTTGAACTTTCGATGTCGGCTGTCATCTCGATTTCCGCAAAACCTTTCTCGTCTGATGATGTCTTGCTGGGAGATAAGCCTTTAGAAGCGGAGACTAACTCGGGATCGGGCTCGGCCTTAATCTCAGAAACAGTATTGACTTCTTGGCGAACATAAGCTGTCTCTGGGACGAAAAGAATGGTCATGATGAGCAAAACCCCGGTCTAAGCAGGTTTAGATCAGAAACATGATTTACGAGTACGATCGATACACATACCAGGGCTGCCTCGATGACAAAACATATTCTCCAAGATCTATGTAGATGTTCAACATCCTCTAGACAAGAGAAAAATCAATGAGCGCACACGTCTTGGATCAAGTAGCCGTTAACGATGGAAACACCGCATATGCCGCCTAGAAGAGCAAACTGAACCAGAAGTCTTGACGAAAGTTTTGAATAAGAATTGCTTCAACACTCACACTCCAGACAGCAATCCATCTCCCTCTTTCATGAACGAAGAAAATATCGCTAAGAAAGTAACTTAGAAAGGCGCCTTTCGATCGGACGAAGAACATACGCAACAGTCGCCTCAACAAGGCACTCTATGGGAGCCATACCGATCCCTCCGATAACTCGACTAGCAGTCAAGCTCCCTAGATCCTTTGCCACAGCGCTCCAAATCGCGCTCGCGAGCAAAAACGCGTTTCCAATAAGGAAAATGGGACGTCTACCCCAAACGACGCTCGCGGGCGCAGTCAGGATAAGAATGAGCCCAATGGACAGGACAAGGTCGCCGGTGATCTTCGAAAGCTCTCCAACAGTTGAGTTGAGGTTCTCTGCGACCTGAACGAGGCCAGCGCCGATGATAGGGCCAAACGCACCCACGACGCCTGCACCGAACGTAATTGTCAGCATGAGCACCGTCTTTCGCCAGAAAGGCCAGTTCAGTGGATCATTGGGCGAATCAGAGGGCTGTGGAACAAGGATGATGCCATCCTTCCCGCGCTTCAGATTTGCAGTCGGCGCGTCGACATACAGCGCTCCATGACTATGCAGATCATCAAGCAAAGAAGTTCCTTTAAAACTCAGGCCTTAGAGTAGTGTATTTGAATGCAAAGAGGAAATTACCTGGTACGTCTTCTCCAAGATAAGGATCAGACAGAATTCCGAGGCCCATGACTGGCGCAAAGACAGACGACGTAGGTTGAATAGCCTTCTTGCGAGCTTTAAGTATGTGCCCGGGTAGCTAAGCATTAATTGAGTAGCTTGGAAGTTTAGCCGAGCGCCGTGTTGCTCGAATCATCTCTGGAGTCAAGTTTGAACAAATGACCTTGGTTTTGTGTTCGTTTTGAGAGCCTATTGAAAGACAAGACGCATGAACGCATGATTGATTGATCCAGAGCTGCGAAAGTCGGGGCCGTGTTTCGACTCTGGAATTTCGGTCAGCTGTTCAATTTGAATACGTATAAAGTACGAGCCTGGCATCTGAGCAAGTGGATGATCGACGCCTTCAGGTGGCGGTGTTACTACAAAACCGCAACCAATCCGAGTCGACTTG
The DNA here is from genome assembly GCA_021029095.1 of Phellopilus nigrolimitatus. Taxonomy (NCBI): domain Eukaryota; kingdom Fungi; phylum Basidiomycota; class Agaricomycetes; order Hymenochaetales; family Hymenochaetaceae; genus Phellopilus; species Phellopilus nigrolimitatus. The sequence continues at coordinate 29,690 of JAJOHG010000250.1, forward strand.
TCAGGCACACTCATAAGTACTCTCATGACTCGAATAACAACTAAAAATCTAAAAGGAACAGATCAGAAGATCTGGGGAGAATATTTAAAGCAATAAACTAGCCAATCGCCACAAATAATTCGAATTTGCGGCATCCATGTGTTTTCGGAGTTTTTCCCAGCGAATCATGTGGCTAGGTCGGAAGAAATCATTGGATCTAGTTCACGATATAACGGGGCACAGAGCGGAAGAACTGCCTCGGGGAGAGCTACAGGCTACAAGAATTCGACAGAGCAGAATTTGATGAGTACGTGCACAACATTGGTAGAAGAATGTTACTAGGAAGTTTTTGGTGATATCAGAGTCAGAAAGTGGTTCGCGATAAATAGTTAGCCGTCCGATACGATTATTTTGACTCCATGATGACCCAGAATTGTCTCAAGCTCCCCGAAATTATCGTGGAGATTGCGTTCCCGACCAGTGTTGCCGATGAGTTCGATATTATTGATGTCTCTTCCTGCCTGAGTGCGGATAAGCGATAGTAAAGTGCCTGTCGACAACTTCGGGCAATCTCTGAACCGTAGAGAACGGAGAGCACTGCGAGGATTTGATTGGCCTTCCACATATAAATGACGAGTTCTTTCATCGAAATCATGCACTGGTGTAGATAATTCGAGGGTTTCGAGGCTTGGGAAGCGAAGTGCGAATTCCTCAATGGAGACTTCAGACATATACGAGTATGTGCAGCGTAAGGAGAAGTGTTTGAGTGCATTGTAATGCCTGTCAGACATCTTCGGCATAACCTGAGAAAAAACACCAACAATATCGTCGAGACTGTCGTCATTTTTGCAACAATGAACGGTAACGGTCATGTCTTCGACATTTGGTATGTTCAGACTCTTGATAATGGGAATAATGTATTCTGTGCTTCTTCGCACGAACGATTGACGCGGTTGAAAGCTGGAAATGTTAAAAACGCGGAGGTTGGGAAGCTCAGCAGTCGCCGATGCGTCTTCGTCGGTATAAATTATCCCAGTAATTTTTGTCTCCCCAATGTCGGTGATCGATAGACATTCTAACGTGGGGACGGAGTTCAAGAAATCGACTAGATAGCACACACTAAAGTCTTTGAGGTGATAAGGGTTGCTGAGAGTGCAGTGAGTGAGAGACGGGAAATAGTCACATAACGGAATAGAATGTTTTGCAAGCAGAGTCGTCACATTGGGGAACGACCAGGAAGAATGAAAGAGAAACTCGTAGTCTTCCTTGTTCTCGCGGAACCACTCTGGATAAGCAAACGTCAAGGTCTCCAAGGATGAAAGCTCTGCCCCGGGATACGAGAGGAAAGTCTCCACTTCCTCGAATGGCCCATTGAAATAGAGTGAAAGATCCCGCCAACGGGTTTTCAGAGGCATAATCACGTCGAGAAATGGCTTCCATTCGTGTCCATCATCGGCATCCCAGGAACCAGCATGCAACGCGACCGTGAGTGGCACGCTCCTGCTCAGAGACAGACGTCTCTCCAATGTAGATACAGCCAGTTTGTTGTCCACAGACCCCCATAAACTCGGAAGCGACTCTGAAACTAGGCGAAAGTGCCGACACACGTGCGAGATTTTCTCCGGCGTGTCATCGTCGGCATTGAGACAGGCAAGGGTGAAAATGCGACCCAAAATTTCGTCCGGGACCTTCATGATGCCGAACCGACGCGATGCCGGGGAGATCTTGTCCATGAAGTTTCCCAGCTTGGTATCTAAGGATTCAACGAGCGCACCCAGACAGCGTCTCGCGCCTTTGAGCTTCTGCAGAGACGCGATGCCTTCATGAAAGAGGCAGGCATCTTCGATGTAGCTATATTTCACGTCGATAAAAAGCGTTGTAGGCGGACCAGCAAGTGAGGAACGCACGATTTCTCGTCATGAACTTCCGACGTCACCAACTCCAAGCAGACCACCCTCGGACTTCAAACGATAAAGGGCGTTGATAAGCAATGTGAGAGATTCTGCGTCGCTAGAAGCCTTCTCGGGATTTTTGAAGAGGGCCATCTCTGAAGAGCTGTATAACTGCTGTCGACAGTCGAGACAAATTGTGCCCACAGCTGAGTAGGGATGAACTTGAAGAACGCGTTACTTGTCAGTGCTTTGGATGACGCGATTTTCCAGTGCGATGCGCCTCAAGCTCGACGTTACAGTAGTTGCAGAAAAAGGTCTAACGAGTAAGGATTTGAGGACCACAGGTGGCTTCAGCTGAAGTCCGGCGCTGCTCGTGGACGACGCGAAAAATGTGGAACCAGTTCAGCGCGACGCGTCGATCTGTCGGACATCGAAATTTGAAGCCGCGCTCAAGCCAAAAACTCATGTCATCAAAAATAACATAGTATGCAATGGGTGGATCAGATACAAGCTAAGTAAAAATGGGGTATTACATGCATAAGTCTGTCTGTACAAAGCCGTGGGTCATTAATAATACATGCAATAGTACGTTCCGTGCCATGGATGGTGAGGGGTGATTACACATGCAAGGGAGCAAAGCAAAGACCGCGTTGAAGCGTGCACTAAGAAAAAATGCGAAAAAGCGAAGAACACAAGCTAATAACAGGAAAAACGAAAAAGTAGAGAAGGAGGAGCCATTACTCGTCTTGCAAATGATTGGCCGCTTGCATGACCACAAGCCCGGCATTGCACCCGGCGATAACAAGTGCGGTTGCGACGTCGCCAATCGTCTTCTTCACCTCGCTTCCTACTGCGCCGTGCGTCTCCGCGAGTGCCTTGAGCTCTGCGTGGTGGTCCTCGACCGCCAGACGCCGCGAGCGCCCGAGCACAACGATCGGGCTCTTCTCGTGCGCCGCGGCGTGCCCCATTTGCGCCATTGTTTGCTCTATGATTGCCTGCAGGGGTGTCGGTGACGCGAGCTCCGAGAACGTCATACGCGTCAGCGCCTCGATGACCCGTGGAGGGTAAGTCTCGCCTGCCGGGGGTGTTGCATAGCGCGCCCAGGCGATGTTGTCGGCTGTCTCTGATTGCAGACGCGTCTGCGTCGTAAAGTGGCCGTAAACAGTATCCGGGTGTCCAGTCATCTGGTAGTGTCAAGTTACATCAGTCAAAATTCTAACCAAGCCAGTCGATCAGGTCCACTCACAGATCCTACAGTGAGTCCATTTGCTCTAATGTTCGCTGCAAGCTGGGCACTCTCTTGTTCATCCATCCCAATCGAATGTGCGGCAGCCGGTCTGTCCAGCGGCGTCTCATCAAAATTAGAATCGGACTTCGTCACTCTCACTATTGTCGCAGATGTCTTCGGATTTGCGCAAAGCTGCAACACAAACTCGAGAGCAAGGCGATCGTCCGGCCCCCCGAAGAATGGCAACAGGATGTGCTGTTTACCACAGCGAGATTTCACGTCGGACGTACCCACCCGCGTCCGGTCGACGCGGTCGACATACAGTGCCACATCGGTATGGCACTGCGCAAAAACACCACGAATGAATTGCGAATGGACCACAGACGCTGACTTGTCAATCGACGAGTTTCCGAACAGCATCTCGAAGGGGTTATGGAATGGACTTGTTGGTACAGCAGGAGTAACCGGCGCGTCTGCGTCGCGAGTAATGGATACGGAAGGCGGTAGCCAAGGAACTAGAACAAGCTGGGACATGTTCCCCCGAGCGCGGTCCGCCACGCGGGAAGCGAGATCTCCGAAGGTGACGACAGACAGAGATGAAGAAATGGACATATCATTCAGGTCACCAAATGTCTTGAATACAGCCAGAAGAGGATCAGTGTGAATGAGCTGGTCTGCCACCGAAGACTTCATTACTGCAGAAGTACGATCCGAAAGTTCCATGAGACGGAGAGCATCGATAGTAACATTCGGAGTACCGTTCTTCGAGGCGCGAGAGGTGCCATCTGAAGAGATTGTTCTCGTTTTCTTCAGAGTCTCACCATCATTCTCCTTCTCGGAGTATGGAGGTGGGTGAATCAGCTGAGTTAGCGTCATCATTCCCGGTAAATGTTCGATCCTGTCAAGAACGACCGTGAAGCGGCTTTTCCACGTTTCGTCGCCATCTTCCGAGAGCTGCTTCTGCAAGCCTTTCTCTGTCTCCTCTGCAGAGGGTTTATCTGCGGATGCGGAATAATCCGCGCCCGTGGCCGAGGCCCGTTTTCTTACTTCCGGAGGATAGAGAAGCATGACCGAGGGCGTGGTAATGAAGGTCAAAAGGAGCGCCTCAAAGACAAACATAGAGAAAACACGCTGATAAAAATCATGTAAGTCAACTCCCTGATCACGGGTGTGTAGGTTACGTACCGGCGAAAGAACCCCAGCAGACAGACCAACATTAAGGACAATGAGCTCGACAAGACTACACGAAGTATCATGTTAGTAGGCAATGTAGGAAGAAAGGATCTTGCCTGAACACACCCTTTACAACTCATGAGAGCGCCAATCGAACTTGCCTCGCGCCATCCGAATCCTGAGAGTCTGGCTGCAACAGAGCAGCCTACAAATTTGCCGAAGTATGCAAGGGAACAGATAGCGATTGTAAACCCCCAAATGGTCCCGCTATTCAGTAGACCCAAGTTTGTCGAGAGTCCGGATAGCGTGAAATACTGCAAGTGGGACGCTCAGCCCCAAGACGGCAATAGAAGGAAAACTGACTATACTTACAAGTGGTAAAAATATAATAGAAACCATGTCTTCGAGTTTCTCAGTCATCGCAATAGCCAGCCCGCCTTCGCGTGGGACGACCAAACCGGCCAAGAAGCCACCTTAGATAGAAGTGGCTTGTTAATAAAAGATCGAAGCTCGCTATTATTAATTAACATACCAAAAATAGCGTGCACGCCAATGATATCGGTGAAAAAGGCAGATCCGAAGGTCATGATTATCGTCGCAGTCATGAAAGACATAGAAGGACCGTTCTCAATGGAACCCGTGTGCTTCGCAAACCACAAAAAAGCCCGCTTCACGGGAAAGAGCAATAATAGCGCCCAGCCGACAGCCGTAAGGAGAATCCACAGTGCGCTGAGACCCGATGACGCGTTAACCAGGGCAACGGAGAGCGCGAGGAGCGTCCAGCCAATGATATCGTTCCCGACACCAGCAGATAACACCACTATACCGACAGTCGTGTCAACGAGCTTCAGCTCAGTGAGGATGCGGCACAGGACCGGGAACGCCGTGATCGAGTACGCGACACCTGTGAAGAGCATGAAGTTTGTGTACACGACGTTCGGGTCGACAAACGTGTGGTAGAGCGGAACGGAGAGACCCGCACCCAGGCCGAACGGCAGGACCATGCCGCCCAGCGCAATGGGCAGCGAGAAGCGCGCGTTCTTCTTAATGATGCTCGTGTCTATCTCCAGACCAACGAGGAAGAGAAAGAGGACGAGACCGATGTTCGCCACGAGCGAGAGGTAGGGCAAAGACTGGGACGGGAAGATGTGCTCGGTGAAACCTGGTATGTTGCCGAGCGCCGTCGGCCCCAGGATAATACCGCCCAGAATCTCTGCAAGGACCTTTGGCTGCTTCAAATGGCGTAGACCGAGACTCAGCAGCTGGGCGGTCATGATAATGATTCCTGTGTGGCGATCATGTCAGAATAAAGTCTGCGCCGCCCGCCACCCACCCGACGTCGAGCTCATCACACACTCACCGACTTGAATAACCCATATTCGAAATGGGTCGGACGGGTTGTATTGGGTCGGGTCCTTGCCATCGAGTAAACCACCCTGAAAAGACAAAGAAGAAATGAGCATCGCGCTAAGTCAGATAAGCCACCGTGCCACCGAAGTCTACGAACCTCTTGAGTAGCCGCTCTGCGATGTATCGAGCTCGCAAGGTCCACAATTGTCCTCGAGAACTCTCCGGACATGGTAAAGATGGTGGTTAAGAGAAAGAGGGGTAGTTGGAGGAACGTGTTGAAGAGGGGGCTATGTTCAACTGCTCATGTAGACAGACTCAGAGTACGCGGTGGTAGCTTGGCAAAGGCTTTTCGGCGCTAGCGCATTTATATCACTTCCGGCCCCTTTTGTGGACCCGCCACACAGATTGAACACAGATTGCATGTAATAAATTTACTCTTGAAACGCATGTACGGATAACGCGTAAGGTCGTGAGAGACAAGTATAAGAAATAAGACGTATGCAAAAATAAAGTAAGAAGAGCAAGAAAGAAGAGACGAGGCGAAACGAGAGTGGTCATATAAAAATAATCCGTGCGCATTTACGCAACCCGCGAATAACTCGGGAGCTCCTCCCCGGGCCCCTCGCCACTGCTCCCCGCCATTCTCCCCACATGTCCATCCACCTGCCATCCCCATTCTCTCGCGGGTATCCATCGGAACAGGTGCGCCTCGTTGTCCCCGCTAAAATTCACTATAAACCGATTCGCGCCTGGCCCGCCCACGCCATCGCCGCGTACACGTCGTGGCGCGTGCGGGGGAGATATAATCCCCGGAACGCGTCCGCGAGTCGCTTGCCATTATGCGTGTAGAAGAGGCTCTTTGTTGCAAAACTGTATCCGCAGCCAAACACGTCGCCCGCCGCGAGAGTGCGCAAGCGTCCATCGTACGGTCTCCCACCACGCGGATCCTCGAAGAATTTCTGCATGTCGTCCAGGTGGAGCCCCGCACTCAGCCGGTTCCATCCGGGGAAGCGATATTCGGGGTAAGGGAGGCAGCTTGTGCCTGTAACATGCCGAGAGAGGCTAGTAATTAGACATGGAGGGCTAACCAGCTGTAGTTGGCCGGGAGTACGCACCGATGGCGATAACGCCGTCCATCTTCAAAACCGTAACTTCATAATATATGCCCTCCTTGCCCTGGACATCGTACAGCCCCGCCATGATTGGGTAGTTGCTGAAAATACAGGCGTCGCCACAGCCCGGCTCTGTCGCGACCTCGACGACCTTCGGGGCTCCCTTCGCATCGCTCTGCACGTCCCTGATCGTGCCCCGGAAACGCGAAAGGCTCGGCGCGACGAGTCCCCATGCCTTGCAGCCCTCTGCGCGGATGCGGTCGACGTCGGATGAAGCAAGAAGCCTGGGCGTCCGCGGGTGTTCCGCGCAGAATGCCTCGGCCTTCTCAAATTCATCTTCCGGAGCCTCATTCAAGAGCCCAAAAGTACGCGAGCGCTCGACTGCAGGTGTCCAGGCAGGCGGTTCGTCGGAACTAGTTTGGGGGCGAAGATGTTTTGAGAACCAACCCATGTCAGTGCCTGTTACTAAGTCGACGTCGATAGAGCCACGGCAGCGCCAGTCCAAGGCTTATTATACGACGGCTGCATTTGATTGTTTATAGCTGTTCAGTCGAGGAACTAAACAATTGATAGGCATATCGCCTTCAAGAGATCCAGCCGAGATTGTAGTCCGAGAGAGCTCAATTAGCTTCTAATGAGAGTGTACA